>JAVLUZ010000141.1:4436166-4934431 GCA_036768485.1 Mermis nigrescens
CATTTGGCAGATATAGTTAAGCATTACATTGTTTATTCATAAAGAGGCTGCTTAATTGGACTAAAAGGAAAGGTTACAAATTTTCCATAAGGCCAATTTTGTTGCGGTAGTTGTCATGTCCTTGAAAAATCTGCGTAATTGAACTGAGAATGACAAAAAGACCTAAACAAATTTTCCACAAGTGAACACAATGCAAACTCTAAAAACTATAGTTGTAAACAATTAGTTTATTGACTGATGATACTGAATGCGAGTAAATTGGGACGGATAAAACAAGCGCAAATGATGCATGCAGACTTGTAGAACGTTTTAAAAAAGTTATGAGGTGACATATACCAAAACAACCCTTTTTTGAACCGGCAACCAACCATAATTTTTGGCCGCCGGTATCATCTAGAAGACCGGCCTTTTGTCCACCTATGGTCGTAAATGATTCCAGTGCAACTGAACAGCTGTTCCGATGGAACGCTTGTAGCTGGCGCTGCAAGCAGGGCGAATCTAAGGGGGCGGGGGGCCGCCCTCCATTTGTCAAAAATATTTGGCGAGACAAAGAATGGATATACAATTTGCAATTATTTTATGGCCCTCAGTGACCAAAATTTCTCAAATTTTTTCGGCGCTAGATACCTATTAATGACATTTATTTACTTTCTTGGCCACCTGGAAGCCATTTTCTGTTCGTGTAGGTTTCAAAACAATTTTAGCAGCAGAAACAGCTATTTTTGCATAGTTTTCTTCTATTTACAATTAAAAATTTCGATGTTCCGCATCAAGCGCTATAAATACAGTAAATCAAGCTGTAAATCATGCTTCTTGACGTCTATCCGTCTTAATCTCACAAAATTTCCGGCGCTTCGCACCATGGTTTTTTGTATTCGGCAAAGATTTTTCTCGATGTGCAAAGACTTTTTGGGACCGTCTTTGTACATGTACGAAGATTTCTGGAGAGACAAAAATTACAAAAATGGTCTAAAATTCGCAGAAATTTACGGCGCTTCGCGTCGAAATGACTGATTGTGTGCTCTATTTATCTTTGTAATGGCAGAAACTGCATTTCGAAAGGAAAATGTCAAATTTTTAGGCGCTTCGCGCCATTTTAAGACGATTCTTAGTGATTTTTGCCCTTAGAGACCCATATATTAGCTGAAATACACTACCAAAAGTCGAACAACTCTGTTTTTACCACACTAAAATCGCTACTGTACTATATTATAGTACCCAAAAATTTGTGTCTACAAATGTTCAACGACTTTTGGGGATCGTCTTTATGTATGTCAAACGGACCTTGTCCAAAATACTGCTTCGCGCCAGAATTCTGATAAAGTCAAAGAATTTTAGTGATTTTAAGAAAAATATTGCGTCAAAAGTGATTTAATGTAAAAGTATGCATTGTAAAACGCCGAAAAAAACGTTGTTTTGTGCGTTAAGGGCAAATTTTCGGACCTATTATTAACTGTTTTTGGAAAAGTTGGGATACTGCCCCTTTAGGAAAATCTTAGATCCGCCACTGGCTGCAAGATACTGCTTAGCTATAAACGCGAGAATCGACAAATTCTTTGACTTCTCTTTCCACCATTGCAGTAGATCTTCGTCATGAATTAAGCATTTCGATTTTGTATAAGCCTCTGATTAAGAAACACATAGACAATATTCAGTGATTTATAAGTAAATTGTCAACTAGACGTAAAACTTATTTGAAAGTGCAGTTGCCAGATAGAAACGACTTCCTGAATAATTTACTTTCGATTACATCGTCACATGTTCTGATGAAGTCAAGCTATCAAGAGCGTATATACTTTAACACAGGAACCGAGAACCGGAACTGGAACCGACAGTTCTCTACTTGAAGAACCGGAACCGGAACCGGAACTGCTGGTTCCAACTTATGCAAGAACCAGAACCGGAAGCGGAACCGAAATTCTTGTTTTCAAAGAACCGGAACCGGAACCGATTTTTTTGAAAAACCTGGAACCGGAACATCCCTACTAGGTACAGAGGTAATATGTACCTTCATTAGCGAAGGCAACGGCGATAATGCTGACGATTGATGAATCTATTATGAATTAAAGAAGAACAGGTTAATTCGAACATACGTGCACACGATGAACGTTTATAAAGGACGTAGGTACAGAACTATCCACAATGCATTTATTGGATTCTATGTATAGCTTGAACAAACTTGATATACTGAAATGAATACACTGCGATTGGTCGATGTAAGTTTACATGACTATTATAAGAGAATGTAAGTTAGGCGCATTTACTGTTGCCTTGATAGAACACTCCGTCCCTAGTGCATTGAATAAAAGTTGTGCATAACATCACAGGCAGGTGATCTGTGGAACACATCTGAGTGGCAATTATTTATGTACTGTAGGTGTAAGATTAGTAATCTATTGCTCAGCGTGGAAGTCGACGAGGTTCTCTATGCAAATTTTTTATCATCATGAGTGATTTACGTAATAGGTGCTTGTTCGGTCGCAAGAATTATTTATTATGGATAGTTTTATACAGTGATTGTACGGGGTCAGATTTTCACCCCGATTGGGGTCGGG
The DNA here is from genome assembly GCA_036768485.1 of Mermis nigrescens. Lineage (NCBI taxonomy): Eukaryota > Metazoa > Nematoda > Enoplea > Mermithida > Mermithidae > Mermis > Mermis nigrescens. The sequence continues at coordinate 4,438,722 of JAVLUZ010000141.1, forward strand.
GTCGGGATGAAAAACCCCGGTTTTCGGGTCGGGTCGGGGTTGAAGATTAACAATTAACATTGCATGATTACATACCAATTTGAAAAGGATAAAAACGATACCATCACTTGTTTGTAGAGCATACTAATAGAGCTGGTTATGTTCAACATTTTATTTTCATTCCAAGTTCAAGCATGGTTTTAGCAAATTAGCATTACTTTCAATTTTAATCACTAATTGCTCTCGCTTTTTCATATTCTTCCACAGTTTTTTCATAACAGTTTTCAATGGCGCACTGATTGTAGAGGAGCCAATGGCGCGAAGCGCCGGAAATTTTCGAAATTTTTACCGTTTTCATGTAGAATTTACGCCTTTTTAATGACAAACAGTTCAAAAATCATTAGTGGCGCAAAGCATCAAGAAATTCAGTCATATTTTACCGCCCTAAGACAGTAATCGACGTAGTGCTAAGCGCAGGGAAATTTTGACGTTTTTAATCTTTAAACTCAATTTATACCGCTTAAATCATACAGCACAGATAAACTAATTGCGGCGCGAAGCGCCGAAAATTTTTGAAAATTCCTAATCCTTTTACCTTTTCTGTCCTCCTAAAAATCTCTTTCAACATGTAGAATGAGATTGTACGGCTGGGGGTCTGGGGTGGCGCGCTCAAGCGCCACCAGCGAGGTCCAGAGCAGAACCCCCGAAAATTTTGTGAAAAAGCACTCTAATATTTAATTAGTAAAGTTAAAATTTTCGCAAATCGGCAAAATCTCGGTTCTGAATTAAGTCAAAAAAACTTAAAATTGAGGAACACCACTGCACAAAACTTCTGAGCTGAAATGCGTTTTTCGACCTTGGCTAAGTGTGTAGCGCAGCAACGGGTCGCATAACCAATAAGTCATTGAAAGATGTATCAATGAGAATTTTGTTCTTACCATTTTCAAGCCATTTGTGGCCTTCTTATGAACTAGTTCAGAAAACAGAAAATGCGCAAAAACACAAGAAAATTTGGCATTTCCTTTCATTTAAAATAGAATTATGTGTCCTTGTAAAGAAAGATAAACAAAGCAGAGAATAGACAAATTAGTACGCAAACATTTTCGCACTTTTACTATTATGTTCAACAAGCATGTGCAGTTTCATTCAATGAACTAATAGTGCATTAAATCACTAAAGTGCTGCGAAGTGCTGGATTATTTTAACAGATTCAAACTTTTAAATTCATTGGATCTGTATAAGAATAAATAATAATGACTTCGGCGCGAAGCGCCGGAAAATTTTGACGTTTGTTCCTTTTTAAATCAATGTTCTGGACACATTGCACCAGAAAAATCAACATAATTTCTGAAAATTCTGGGGCATGTGCTTCCATTCCCCCTGGCTACGCCTGTGATTCCGCAGTAATTTCGGCGCACTTCATAATGGAAAATATGCGAACGTGTATGTACACGTCATAACAACATGGCTACCAGACTTACTTTTTATGAAATATCGCGAGTGTCGAGTTTAACATATTAATTTTGCTGGTGAATGAATCGTCCTTGTTCCGAATTTATTTGTTATTTATACAATTCTTCTATGTACCAACAAATAAAATGTTATATTTCACCTCAAAAACTTCAACCCCGACTAAAAAATCATGCCCCCGGTCGGGGGTCGGGGTTTAGGCCGGGGTTTTTCGGGGTCGGGGTTAGGGTCGAGGTCCCCGTACGATCACTGGTTTTATAATAGTTACCTTATGCTCACGTGGGAGTCGACGTTGCATTTCTATGCAAATTTTTTTCAATCATGAGTGATTTACGTAATAGATGTTTGTTTCGGACGCTAGAATTTTGCATTCCGGTTATTTACTTTCTACCCTGCTGCTGTGTGATAAGCATTACGTATATTAGATTGTTTATCAAAGTTGTTTATGCTTTGCGCTGTTGCTGCGAGAAATTAATGAACTAACCGAAGATTTGGTGAAACTGTTACAGTGGCTACAAGATTTACAATTAGTACCGAAGGAGCCGGATTATAAATGTGATAGGTGTGGCGGAACATTGAAATTGTCCGAATTGAAAGCGGCGATTGATGGACGGGTATGGCAATGTCCAAATACAGTCTCAAAAAATAAGCAGAAAAGATGATTATGCGGAAATCAGATTTTGTTTCGACGTGGCACATTTTTTGAACGCTCGAAACTATCGATATACAAAATTGTAGCATTTGTTAATTTGTGAGTATATGGTGCGGGATTAGACCTAATCGCGGTTCAGCTTAGACTAGCGTCTACGACTCTAGTGGATTGACGTCATTTTGTCGAGAAGTGTTATTACAAACTTTGCTCGAGAATCCAGAAAGGATTGGAGGCCCAGGTCAGATCGTCGAAATTGATGAATCCAAGTTTGGTAAACACAAGTACAATAAGGGGCGTTCCGTTGATGGGCAGTGGGTATTCAGAGATTACGAGCGAGGCACTGGGCGAGTGTTTCTCGTTGCAGTAAATCAGTGAAGTTCGTCAGTGCTGATTCCTATTATACAGGAGTGGGTCTTGCCCATGACGATAATAAGCGACTGCTGGAAGGCATACAACTGCCTGGATCAGCACGGATATCAACATTTAAAAGTGAGTAAGAAATGATACTTCAGTAATTATAATAATTAAGTCAGGCAAACCATCCGGTTATCATACTTTTTTGTTAGGGTTAGTTAGAAAGGGAAGGATTCCATATAATTAAGAAACTATACTTTAGTATATAATGATAATAATTAAGTCAGGCAAACCATCCGGTTAACATACTTTTTAGTGAGGGTTAGTTAGAAAGGGAAGGATTCCATATAATTAAGAAATTATACTTCAGTAAATATAATTATTAAGTCGTGCAAACCATCCGGTTATCATTCTTTTGATTACATATGATGAAGGAGAAAAAAGAAAAAAGACGCGGAAAGCTGTATGAAATTTCGAAAAAACTTAAATTTCATATTTGTAGCAAGTTTTTTTATATTGTTTTTTTATAATTACATATAATGCAACAACTTTTTCTTAGGCTTAGATTATCCCCTGGCACCAATCTGAAGACGCACGATGCACAGAGCCCTAAAATACCTAATTAGTCCTTTCATGCAGGTAAACCACAGCATAACGTTAAAAGATAAAGATACAGGCGCCCATACGAATGCGATAGAGTCAACCTGGAGAGCGGTAAAAGGCAGTGTGCACATTGTCAGACCGCAAAAGGTCACATATTTCCGGCAACCTGGCTAAATACATGTTCTTGAAGAAGTGTCAAGAGTGTAAACTAGACAGTACGGTGGAATTTTTGAAGTTGGCAGCCCGAGTGTACGACCCCTTGAAGAAACAAGAAGTTCAATTACCCGAATACGATTCAAGCAATAGTGACAACTAGGGATGTGCTGGTTAACCGAAAACCGGAACCGGAACCAGCTGGAACTGACCATTTTTTTGGAACTGGAACCGGAACCGAGAACCGATTTTTTGATATTCTAAGAACCAGAACCGGAACCGGAACCGATTTTTTGATTTTCTAAGAACCAGAACCGGAACCGATCTTTTTGGAGTCGGTTATCGGTTTTTTAAATTTAGAATTAAAATGCGAACTTCATAAAATTTAGTGAAGACATGACCAAAAGTTTCATAAAATTTAGTGAAGACATACCCAAAAGTTTACAGATCAAAACTTAGTATTGTTCCGAGTAAATTATATTTTAAAAATAACAGTCGTTCTGCTTTTTCGCCATGTAGCCTGTTTCTGAGAGGGTCAGTAAATGATTCCAGCGCAACTGAAGAGCTGTTCCAAAGGAACACTTGTAGCTGGCGCTGCAAGCAGGAGCGAATCTAACGGGGCGGGGGCCGCCTCCTATTTGCCAATAATATTTAGCGAGATAAAGAATGGATATACAATTTGCAATTATTTTTTGGCCCTAAATTTCTCAAATTTTTCGGCGCTACGCGCCGGATGATATACCTATTAATGACATTTATTTACTTTCTTGGCCACCTGGAAGCCATTTTCTGTTCATGTAGGTTTCAAAACAATTTTAGCAGCAGAAACAGCTATTTTTGCAGTTTTCTTCTATTTCCAATTAAAAATTTCGATGTTTCGCATCAAATGCTATAAATACAGTAGATCAAGCTGTAAATTATGCTTCTTGACGTTTATCCGTCTTAATCTCACAAAATTTCCGGCGCTTCGCGCCATGGTTTTTTTGTCTTTGGCAAAGATTTTTCCCAATGTGCAAAGACTTTTTGGGACCATCTTTGTACATGTGCGAAGATTTCTGGAGAGACAAAAATTACTAAAAAAGGTCTAAAATTCGCAGAAATTTTACGGCGCTTCGCGTCGAAATGACTGATTGTGTGCTCTATTTATCTTTATATTGGCAGAAACTGCATTTCGAAAGGAAAAATGTCAAATTTATAGGCGCTTTGTGCCGTTTTAAGACGATTCTTAGTGATTTTTGCCCTTAGAGACCCATAAATTAGCTGAAATACACTACCAAAAGTCGAACAACTCTGTTTTTACCACACTAAAATCGCTACTGTATCATTATAGTACCCAAAAATTTATGCGTACACAATGTACAAAGACTTTTGGGGATCATGTTTGTACATGTCAAACGGACCATGTACAAAGAAAAACTGCTTCGCGCCAGAATTCTGATAAGGTCAAAGAATTTTAGTGATTTTTAGTACAAAATTGTCGAAAATTTTAAAATTTTAAGAAAAACTATTGCGTCAAAAGTGATTTAATGTAAAAGTATACATTGTAAAACGCCGATAAAAACGCTGTTTTGCGCGTTAAGGGCAAATTTTTGGACCTATTTTCGACTGTTTTTTGAAAAGTTGGGATACTGCCCCCTTAGGAAAATCCTAGATCCGCCACTGGCTGCAAGATACTGCTTAGCTATAAATGCGAGAATCGACAAATTCTTCGACTTCTCTTTCCACCATTGCAGCAGATCTTTGTCATGAATTAAGCATTTCGATTTCGTATTAGCCTCCAATTAAGAAACACATAGATAATATTCAGTGATTTATAAGTAAATTGTCAACTAGACGTAAAACTTATTTGAACGTGCAGTTGCCAGATGGAAACGACTTCCTGAATAATTTATCTTTCAATTACATCTTCACATGTTCCGGTGAAGTCAAGCTATCAAGAGCGTATATACTTTAACACAGGAACCGAGAACCGGAACCGGAACCGACGGTTCTCTAGTTGAAGAACCGGAACCGACGGTTCCAACTTAAGCAAGAACCGAAACCGGAACCGGAACCGAAATTCTTGTTTTCCAAGAACCGGAACCGGAACCGGAACCGATTTTTTTGAAAAACCTGGAACCGGAACATCCCTAGTGACAACGTTGATTAAGGTGAGAATAGCGTTTTATGCAAATTCAACGTAGGATTCTTATACATAAAACTTGAAAAAACAGACGGAAATTATAAATTAAAAAAAATTTTATTTTAATCTTTTTTTGCAATCAAAAGCTTTTCCGTCTGTTTTTTCAACTTTTATGTTAAAGATACCTACTTGAAATCGCATAAAAATGTTGTTTTTTGAAATCTGGAACATGGAGCTATTCTAGAATTTGTTCCGAAATTTTTTCAAAAATAGGCAAATTTGGTGAGAAACAACTTGATTTTGACATCTACGACCAAAAATTTTGAAAGTGAACCATTTTCCGTTGAAAATAACGGAAATGGACAATTTTCCATTTTCCGTTTTCTATTTCCGGGTTTTACCCTATTTTTCCATTTTTCGGCAATTTTCCATCTGCAACAAAATCGTTATAGTCGAAGTGGATGACGATTTTTTCGGATCTGCTTAGGTAAATCTTTTCAAAAGAGGAGAATTTTTGAGTGAAAAGACGATTAAATGAAAAATTTTCCATTTTTTGGTCTCCGCCTTTTTGCCCATTTTCCATTTTCCATTTTCCGGCTTTTACACATTCTTCCTTTTTCCATTTTTTCCATTTTCCGGCTTTTACCCATTTTCCAACTGCAGACAATATGTTACTTGCCTTGTCATTAGAGCTGCACACTTTGCAAATTTTACTACCCGGGTACTGGCTATTTCATTACCCGGGTACTCAGGTAATCTGGTACCCGGGTACTCCGGGTAATTCGAGATTCGGGTATACCCGGGTAGGACCTTAGATAAAAGAGAATGCAGTGAATATCGTTTATTTACGGTTGACAGTGAGGTATAGGGCAAAGTGATATTTAAGCAGTGAAATTATTGAAAAATTAATGCAAGATTAAATAGAATCAAGGCTTTAATCTGAAGAATTCGTATGCATTTAATGAAATTTAAGTCATTTTCATAATTCAAAAGGAAAAAATTGTGAAGCAGTTTTTGTATCTTCATAGCGTCATTAAAACATTTGAAGCAGGAAAACACGTTGACGAAAACCAATTTTGAAATCAACCGAAAATGAAAATTTATTCAAAAACAAGTCTAAGTCTATCTGGAGCTGACTGCAGAGACGTAGTCAGAATTTTGGTTCGGGGGCATAAACGTTTTTGTGTAGAATTTACGGCCTTTCTATTGACAAACAGTTCGGAATTCATAAGTGGCGCAAAGTGCTAAGAAATTTAGTCATTTGTTCCACCCTTAACAGTTTGTAGCTCTGTGAATACTAATAATTTGAGAGAGAGCAGAAAATTACTAAATTTGTACAAAACAGTTTTGACAATTCAAGCTTCTAACAAGAAAACCGCGAATTACTAACTTTGACTGAAGATATTTTGAGTGATTCAGGCTTTTAAACGCAATGCTGGAGCTTTACAAAAAGAAAGAACAGTAACTGGCGGCGCTATGCACCGGAAAATTTTGACGTTTTTGCACATTAAACTCAATTTATACCGCTTAAATCATACAAAACAGATAATTAATGCCGGCGCGAAACGCCGGAAATTTTTAGAAATTCTTAACCCGTTTACCTGGCTTGTTCTCCCTAAAATCTCGTTGAACATGTACAACGAGATTTTATAGCTGCGGGACGTCTGAGGTGGCGAGCGGGATCTGGGGCAGAGTTCGGAAAATTTTGTAAAATTGTAACGTTAAAATTTTCGCAAAATCGGCCAAATCTCGGTTCGGAAGCAAGCCCAAAAACACTTAAAATTGATGAACTCCTACATTGCACAAACTGATCTGAAATGCGCTTTTCGACCTCTGCTGGGTACATATGTAGCGCAGCAACGGGTCGCTGCCAATAAGATATAGAAAGATGTATTCATGAAAATTTTGTTCTTACCGTTTTCAGGCCCGTTTGCAGCCTTCTAATTAACAAAATGCAGTTTATAGAACAAGAAATGCGCAAAAACATAAGAAAATTTGGCCATTCCTTCAATTAAAATAGGATTATGTGTCCTTGTAAAGAAAGATAAAGGAAACAAAGAATAGACAAACTGTTACACAAAAGACAAACAAAGCAGAGAATAGACAAACTCGTTCACAATCATTTTCGCACTTTTACTATCATGCACAACAAGCATGCGCAGTTTCATTCAACGAACAAATAGTGCATTAAATTACTAAAGTGATGTGAAGTGCTGGATTATTTTAGCTGATTCAAGCTTTTAAATTTGTTAGATCTATATAGCAATAAATAATGACTCGGCGCGGAAAAATTTTGAAGTTTTTGCCTTTTTGAACTTAGTTTTCTGAACATACATTATTGCAACAAAAAAATCAACAATATTTCTGAAAAATTTCGAGGGGCAGGTACTCCCAATGCCCCCGGCTACGCCTATGGCTGACTGCATTTGGAACATCGATAGGCTTTGAACCAGGTCTATCTAAAACAGTTGCGCGCATGTGAATAAAAGTTGCAGTTTAAATTTATATAATGGTCAGCAGAAGTGAATGAATTAAAAAGCGTCGCTAACAGATAATTTCTTGTTTAAATTTGCTTGCAATGAAGAATAAGAAGAATTCGGCACAAATAAAATAATGTAACTAAAGAGCTGAATAATGGAATATGCCTAGACTGTATGCGCGATATATTGTGATAATAGGAAATATTAACAGACTCGCTTATTTAACATTTTACGGTTGATTATATCAAATCACATGTACATTGTGATTCAGTCGCACTTTAGAAGTAATATGTTTCTAGGTTTCTAATTCAATTCTTAGCACATATTGCATAACTCCAGTGCTAATTTTCCATTTTATATCAGGGGATTCGGGTACCTGGGCATACCCGGGTACCTGTAAGATACCCGCGGTAAAATCATTTTCTACCCGGGTCGTTTGGGTACCCGCGTGCAGCTCTACTTGTCATGCATTATGAAAGAATAAAATAGGTACGTTTATCTTTTCCTCCTAATAGACATTCCTGAGTCTACAGTAGAAATTGTTATGGCATTGGTTAAATGGAATTCCAAAAATATATGTAGAAACACTGAAACTTCTACAATTTAAACTAAAACTTTCACAAAAGGATGATTTCCATAAATAAATCTAAAAATGAAAAATTTTCCATTTTTTGGTCTCCGCCTTTTGCCCATTTTCCATTTTCCATTTTCCGGCTTTTACACATTTTTCCATTTTCCATTTCCATTTTCCCTTTCCGGCTTTTATCCACTTTTCCATTTTCCATTTGTCGGCTTTAACCCACTTTTCCATTTTCCATTTTCCATTTTTTATTTTCCGGCTTTTACCTATTTTCCATTTTCCATTTCCGGCTTTTACCCATTTTCCATTTCCGGATTTTACCTTTTTCGCTTACCACTGGCGTAGCCAGTGGGGAAGGGGGAATTCCCCCTGGGAAAATTTTTACATTTTCAAAAAGTGAGCAATATGGTTGCGTGATGCTGTTTTGCGATGAAAACAGTGATCGTACGGGGTCAGATTTTCACCCCGATCGGGGCCGGGGTCGGGGATGAAAAACCCCGGTTTTCGGGGTCGGGGTCGGGGTTGAAGATTAACAACTAACATTGCATGATTACATACCAATTTTAAAAGGATAAAAACGATACCTTCACTTTTTGTGGAGCATACTAATAAAGTTAGTTATGTTCAACATTTTATTTTCATTTCAAGTTCAAGCATGGTTTTAGCAATTTAGCATTACTTTCAATTTTTATCACTAATCGCTCTCGCTTTTTCGTATTCTTCCACATTTTTTTCATAACGGTTTTCTATGGCGCACTGATTGTAGAGGAGTCAATGACGCGAAGCGCCGAAAATTTTCGAAATTTTTACCGTTTTTAATGTAGAATTTATGCTTTTTTATTGACAAACAGTTCGGAAATCATAAGTGGCGCAAAGCATCAAGAAATTCAGTCATATTTTACAGCCCTAAGACAATAATCGGCGGTGCTAAGCGCAGGAAAATTTTGACGTTTTTACTCTTTAAACTCAATTTATACCGCTTAAATCATACAGAACAGATAAACTAATTGCGGCGCGAAGCGCCGAAAATTTTAGAAAATTCCTGATCCTTTTACCTTTTCTGTCCTCCTAAAAATCTCTTACAGCATGTAGAACGAGATTGTACGGCTGGAGGTCTGGGGTGGCGCGCTCAAGCGCCACCAGCGAGGTCCAGAGCAGAACCCCCGAAAATTTTGTAAAAAAGCACTCTAATTTTTAATTAGTAAAGCTAAAATTTTCGCAAATTGACAAAATCTCGGTTCTGAATTAAGTCCGAAAAAACCTAAAATTGATGGACACCTACACTGCACAAAACTTCTGAGCTGAAATGCGTTTTTCGACCTCTGCTAAGTATGTAGCGCAGCAATGGGTCGCAACGCATCCAATAAGTCATTGAAAGATGTATCAATGAGAATTTTGTTCTTACCATTTCAGGCCCATTTGTGGCCTTCTTACTAACTAGTTCAGAAAACAGAAAATGCGCAAAAACACAAGAAAATTTGGCCTTTCCTTTCATTTAAAATAGAATTATGTGTCTTTGTAAAGAAAGATAAACAAAGCAGAGAATAGATAAATTGGTACGCAAACATTTTCGCACTTTTACCATTATGTTCAACAAGCATGTGCAGTTTCATTCAATGAACTAATAGTGCATTAAATCACTAAAGTGCTGCGAAGTGCTGGATTATTTTAACAGATTCAAGCTTTTAAATTCATTGGATCTGTATAACAATAAATAATAATGACTTGGCGCGAAGCGCCGGAAAATTTTGACGTTTCTGCCTTTTTAAACTCAATGTTCTGGACACATTGCGCCAGAAAAATCAACATAATTTCTGAAAAATTCCGGGGGGCATGTGCCTCCCATTCCCCCGGCTACACCTGTGATTCCGCAGTAATTTCGGCGCACTTCATAATGGAAAATATGCGAACATGTATGTGCGTCTTAACAACATGGCGACCAGGCGTACTTTTTATGAAATATCGCGAGTGTCGAGTTAAACATATTAATTTTGCTGGTGAATGAATCGTCCTTGTTCCGAATTTATTTGCTATTTATACAATTCTTCTATGTACCAACAAATAAAATGATATATTTCACCCCCGAAAAAAGGTTCAACCCCGACTTGAAAAATCATGCCCCCGGTCGGGGGTCGGGGTCGGAGTCCCCGTACGATCACTGGATGAAAAATCGAAAAATTTGGTGCTTCGCGCCGGTTTATTCTATTATTTGGCAGTTTCTACCGTTTTATTGGTGGAAAATCAAAAAATTAGCGCTTCGCGCGCATAAGAAGCATTTTTTCCGTCAAAAACATGAAAAAATTTGATAAAATTTAATTTTTTATTGGCTTAAATCGTGCAGGATGATGTGAAAACCCCAAAAAACACGTTATTTAACGGCCCTGCGCGTTTTTACGCGTTTTTTTAGACAAAAATTTTTTTGGAATTCCCCTTCCCTGGCGAAAATCCTGGCTACGCCTATGCCGCTTACTGCTGCAGCGGTCCTTCCTTCGTGTTTTCCAGCACCTACTTCAATCAGGGTTGCAGGTCAAAATTTCAAAAACTACCAAAACTGTTCAAAAACGCCAAATAAGTGTTTTGGGAAAAAGTACCACACCTGTGTTTAAGCACAGGGACCCAAACTACCAAATGCCTTCGAAAACTACCAAAATGGTAGTAAGACACCAACCAGTGTTGCCAGGTCCCAAAATTCAGATTCTCCTGCACAGAGGTAAAATTTTGGAAAAATTCTCCTGCAATTCTCCTGAAAATATTTTGATTCTCCTGAAAATTCTCCTGACTCATATTTTGCAGGAAAGGTTGTACAGCAGATCTACAATTGTGTGTACACATGCATATCAAGCATGCTCAGGCCAATTTACCTTGGTTCACCCAACTATTTTATTCTGATCTCTTGCCTGTTAATCCTAAGGACACTCGAGGCTAAATAATGAACATTAATTCTCTCACAAAAGCTCATGGAGCATATCTGCATTATACAGGCAGATGCAAAAATGATGGAAGACTAATGCTGCACCACAAAGTATAACATTTTATTCAACATCAACAGCTGACAAACATTCAATAACAGATTCCTGATCTTCATCAGGAGCTACATTTTTGGTCATGTAAATAGAACAGAGAACAGATAATTTTACATATACTGCTCAAGGGCCTAAGCTAAAGAGGTCGCATTGTTTACAATACACATTATTCGAAAAAACAGTTTCTGTGCTTAAAACAGTGACCGCCAATTTTCAGTTGCACTTACATCATCAAAAATTTCTGAAAAGAGCCCTGTTTGCAATGTCTTTTGAAAAAATAAATAATTCTTTATTACTAATTGTATGTACTTCAGTAGCAAGCAAATCCTTACATTTTGAAATATATAAAAAAATGTTTATAGGCGCTTTGCAAACATCTATGACACTGATAAAAACAATTAGACGGTGTGTAAAGCTATGTATTTCTGCACGTCGTGATATTAAGTGAATAAATAAGTGAATGAATGAATGATTTACTACGGAAGCACGAAACTTATATGGATATAGTTATAACTTAACACTTAGGTCTTAACTATGAACGAAATAAATTCTTAGGCCCGAATACCCAAAAGTGGAGGTAGATTTACTCCAGAGTAAGGCTTACTCCGGAGTAGTTACTCCAGAGTAAATCGCGAAGTAACTTACTCCGAGATTCGGTATACCGTAAATACTCGCGTATAAGACACACTCGCGTATAAGACACTTGCTACTTTTTGTAGCCTTTGGGCCAGAAAAACTATGTACTAGCGTATAAGACACTACCGGTTTCAAGTTGATAATTCCAGATAAAGTAGAGCACATAGTTGAACAAATACTGTAGGATGTTGTCTGTAGGATAATTTTGTCATCCAGTTTGCGATTTGGCCACTAGGGCCATGCTTTTTACAATGAATTCAGCAAAAATGCATCAACAATCATAAACAGCGATTTACAAGCTCAATGCAATAAAGTTAGCTGAATCACTTTCGAAGGCTGCAAGCGATTTGGATGTCACAACTTGAATGATCACAAAGTGGCGCAACATGAAAACAAAATTAGAATTATTCATGCTTTATCATTAAACTGCGTGTTTAACTTTTCCAAGTATCACATTTCACAACTTTTTGCATGCTTTTTCAAATTAAAAATTCTTGTACCCGCGTATAAGACACCCCTATTTTTAGCCTAAAAAAAGTTGAAAAAAATTTGGTGTCTTATACGCGAATATTTACGGTACCCGACAGTGGAGTAAGCATGGAGTAGTTACCCCAGAGTAAGTCGTGGAGTAAAGTTGCTTCGAAGTGAATTGTATAATGTTTTACATAGTTGATGACGCGCCTCTGTCTGATTCGCTCATTTGATATATCCGTTCACATTGCCATCACACATGGGCGTGGGGGAGGGGTTTGGGGGGTATGCATCCCCCCTAAGAAGTTGAAATACCCCTCCCCCCAGAATTCAAATTTTGAAATTTTTTCTGCTTTTTTAGCGATTTTTTGATGCCATTGGATAGTGCTTGATGAGAAACGTAGAAAAATGGTGTTTTTTTCGCTATACGACCAATTTTATACCATTTTTTGACCTTTGAAAATTTTATCACCCCCCAGAATTTCGGTGCTGCCCACCTATGATTGCCATGCTTCGAGCATGTTTACAAAAAAGGATTATTTAAATAGTTGATTATTTTTATTGAATCAACCCTCGTTTGATAAATTTACTCATTTTCACTCAATAAAATTTCAACATGAATGATAAGAAAAAACGTGACACAAACTTTTCAACAGTGGAGACCGAATTTTTAGTCAAGTGTATAATGCAATACAAGGATATCATCGAAAATAAGAAAACGGATGTATCCACATCTTTAGCTAAGAAAAAATCGTGGAAGATGATTGAACAAGTGTTCAGGGAAAATTTGGACTGTAATGACCGAAGCGTCGCTAAATTGGAAATAAAATGGAAAGATTTGAAAAGGGTAAACAAATTCGCTCAAGGCAAACTTTCATATAGAAAAATAGCATCGTCAGAATTATTTTGAAAAATTGTATTTTTTATGGCTGGCCATCGTTTTTAAGCATTAAAAAAGCATTTTACAAACACTTATAGAGTGAACCAACATAATTTTATACTTATCACAGAGAATAACAGCGTTCAATCAGATCTGTACCGAAGTCGAAAATGATTATCATCATAGATAGCAAATGGATTTGGTCTACTTGCCAAATGAGTATTAAGTAAGTTGATTCCTGCTATATCTTGCTCATACGTTCTCTCTTGCTCATCAAGAAATTCGAACAAATCCACCAAACCCATTATCGATAAATTCGAAAATATACAGCCAATCAGCAAAACCACCTTATGCTTGTATTGAAATGATTGCTACTCCATGACTTACTCCTGCCCCCGAGCAAGAGTAGGTTTGTGGAGTAAATCTACTCCGGAGTAGCGCTACTCCACCTTCAGGTATACCGAAAAATTTTACTCCATGATTTACTCCGCGATTTACTCCGGAGTAAGAGATGCTCCACCTTCGGGTGTGTTGCCAGGTCCAAAAATTCAGATTCTCCTGCACAGAGGTAAAATTGGGGAAAAATTCTCCTGCAATTCTCCTGAAAATATTTTGATTCTCCTGAAAATTCTCCTGGCTCATATTTTGCAGGAAAGGTTGTACAGCAGATCTACAATTGTATGTACACATGCATATCAAGCATGCTCAGGCCAATTTACCTTGGTTCGCCCAACTATTTTATTCTGATCTCTTGCCTGTTAATCCTAAGACACTCAAGGCTAAATAATGAACATTAATTCCCTCACAAAAAGCTCATGGAGCATATCAGTTTCTGGGCTAAACTTAAGAATATGGTACTTTCAGAAAAGGTGCAAAACGAATATGGAATGCCAAATTTTTTTTGCCAAAATGATAGAACATGATAAATTGAAGCGCGGAAAGAAAATTTGGTGAAAATCTGAGCCATATTTGCAAAGTTGCAGGCAACTCTTGATTTGAGTGTTGCGTGGGACGATTAAACGACTCGATCCAAGGACTTGCACATTTGTCAGAAATAAATAATATAGGCTGAAATAACGGAAGGAAGCATAGCATAGCAATGAAGGAGAAAAAGGAAAAAAGGCGCGGAAAGTCGTTTGAAATTTTAAAAAAAACTTAATTTTCATATTTTTTGCATGTTTTTCGGTTTTACTCGAAAATCTAAGTTTTTGCTTCTATTATATATACTCAGGCTTAGGCTTAGTATATCTAAAAGGTGTTTCAAGCTGCTTAGGTCGAGGTCGCTCCCGCTCAGGTCGATGCATTGATGCTTAGGTCGATGTATAGATGCTCAGATTGATGTATAGATGCTTAGGTCGATGTATAGATGCTTAGGTCGATGTATAGATGCTTAGGTCAATGTATATATGCTTAGGTCGATGCATAGATGCTTAGGTCGACGTAAATTGGGTATCTATATGTGATTCTGCATTCAGCTGTTTGAATCTTCAAATACTTAGGTCGAGAAGATGCTTGTTTAGGTCGAGAAAAGGCTAATTAAAGAAACCCATAGCTTTTGTAATATTGGTCATGGACGGATGAAATTTTTTTCCGCGCTTTCTTTTAACATGTTCTAAGTACTTTG
Source organism: Mermis nigrescens (assembly GCA_036768485.1). Classification (NCBI taxonomy): domain Eukaryota; kingdom Metazoa; phylum Nematoda; class Enoplea; order Mermithida; family Mermithidae; genus Mermis; species Mermis nigrescens. The sequence goes on from JAVLUZ010000141.1 coordinate 4,453,749, forward strand.
GGGTATCATTTGAGAAAAATGAGTTTCGGAACCAGTGAACCGCGATAGGAGAAGCATAGAGGTGTTAGAACAAACGAAGACCAGCCAAGTGGCAGCCGCGGAAAGAAAACCGGAACGTTCAAGATGCAAAGCTGATGGAAATATGACAGAGGAAAGGCGAAGCAGAACTAGTGAAAGAGTGAAGCGATCCTGAACCGATTAGTCATGTGATAAGTTAATTTGGAATAATAAAGAGACATGCGGATGTGTTTGACTCCTCATAACGCATTATACTGTGACATATCATGTTTACTGCATTAGTGTAAAGGACTAGGAAGTAGGTAATTTTTACCCCATGAGGTGGGTGCGGGTAAATGTGGGACGTTCAAAGTACAATGAAACAGACTATATGGAATAAAAAACAGACATGCGGATGTGTTTCATTATACTGTGGAATATAAAGTAAATAGCATAAGTTTAAAGGACATTTACATAAAATCATGAAGTAGGTAATTGATAACACCATGTAATTTATACCCCCATTAAGTGTGTGCGGGTAAATGTTGGACGCCAAAAGTACAATGAAACAGACTATATGGAATAAAAAACAGACATGCGGATGTGTTTTACTGCTTGTAACTCATTATACTGTAGAATATAAAGTAAATAGCATAAGTTTAAAGGACATTTACTTATAAACATGAAGTAGGTAATTGATAACACCATTAGGCGGATGTGTTTGACTCCTTGTAATTCATTATCCTGTAGAATATCACGTTAACCGCATTAGTTTAAAGGACATTTACATAAAATTATGAGGGAGGTAATTTTCAACCCCAATAAGTTTGTCCGGATAAATAAGGGACATTCAAAGTTCAATGAAACAGACGATTACATGATCCGAAATGATTGGTACGGATGTAGGAGGGACATAAACATTAGTGAGGAACGTACTTATAGAAGCAATAGAATATGGTATTAATGAAAATCTGTTGAACACAAGTTTGGTCTTTTTACTTATCTTAGTAAAGCCTTAACGCATTTGATCAAGTACCTTCCTTTATGAAAATTATCTAATCACAAATATTACTGTATCACAGAAATCGAACTACTTGCTATATTCACTACAGGCAAGGATCAGATTGGACAACATTTAAGAGGCTGACGTGCGATTGGTAGGAAAAAGCGCAAAACTTTGTTTTTTTTTAGACCTCTGCAAAATCCGTCAACAGTGAATCAGATTGATTCGCGCTAAATTTTCTAGCATGACTGGAAAAATTACCTATAAAAAGGGGATGCAATGCTCCCAGCGCGCATTGTTAACTTTTATTAAATGTACGCACTGACGGGTGAATATGTAAGGAATCGCTATGTGGTGGGCACAGGTATCAGTGAAGAAGCGGAAGGCACCAACGGCCAGGACGAGTTTGAATGTGCTTTTGCCAGCATGCATTCTTTGAGAATTTGAGAATTCGAGTATACCCATATAGAAAGTCCTTGGATTCGTCAATTTCGGCTGATACCACTAATTCTGCTGCCCCTTAACTATATCATATTCTCAACAGATTAGCAGCTAGAACGTTCCGGTTCTTTTATCCGCGCCCGAAAATCTATACTACTACTGATTTTCACTCATCTTGATGCTCCAATCGCACTTTGCTGATTAATTATTGTGACAAAGGCCCGACGGACTGGAGGATTAGAATAGTGAGTGGTGTAAACAACACGTTTTCTAATCATTAAGTTGAGCTTAGCACTGGCTTAGGCTTAGGCTTAGTTATGTGCCTTCAAATTGGTGCCAGGGGATGATGTAAGCCTGAGTCAGATGGGGCAAAAATTGCTTCGCTTGCTCCGCAATTTTTGCCCCATCTTTGGCTCAGGCTTAGATCATCCCCTGACACCAATCTGAAGCCTCAAACAGCACTTTTTGGGCTTCTAATCATCATGAGCAGCGCGATGAACCCAAGACTAGCCATTGAGCAAGTTTGCAATATGCTAATTAGCCTAATTTGCATGCTATGCTAATTAGGCTAATTTGCATATGAAAACCTGGCTTCCGCGGCCAGTTTTGGGTTTCTAGCAATGTTTGTGATGGTTAGAAACCCGAAAAACTGCTGTTTTGTAAGAAATTGAAAAATCAGTAATAACGAATATATTCCGTACTTTGCTCTTCTGAAGTTTATATGTTAGTATTCAGAAAGTACCATATTCTTAAGTTACTCCCAGTTTCTGTGCTTAAAACAGTGACCGCCAATTTTCAGTTGCACTAACATCATCAAAAATTTCTGAAAAGAGCCCTGTTTGCAATGTCTTTTGAAAAAATAAATAATACTTTATTACTAATTGTATGTACTTCAGTAGCAAGCAAATCCTTACGTTTTGAAATATATCAAAAAAAATGTCTATATATAGGCGCTTTGCAAACGTCTATGAAACTGATAAAAACAATTAGACGGTGTGTAAAGCTATGTATTTCTGCACTTCGTGATATTAAGTGAATAAATAAATGAATGAATGAATGATTTACTACGGAACCACAAAACTTATTTGGATATAGTTATAACTTAACACTTAGGTCTCAACTGAACGAAATAAATTCTTAATGTGAAAGATCTAAGTATAAAATTATATACAACTAACTAACTACAGTAAGTACAGTAAGAAGGTTAATGTATGATAATCATTATAACTTGCTGTTTAAGTTTTGAAAATTCTCCTGAATCCTCCTAGATTTTCAGGATTCCACTGAATTCTCCTGACATTTTAAAATTCTCCTGCATTCTCCTGCATGTTTACAACTTCTCCTGAAATTTCTCCTGAAAAGCCCATTCTCCTGCTCCTGCTCCTGAAAATTTTAGATTCTCCTGAATTCAGGAGAATTCTCCTGCACCTGGCAACCCTGCCAGTGTTGCCAGGTCAAATTTTTAAAAACCCCCAAAAAAATCCCCCAAATGAAGAAAAAACCCCCATATTAAAAAATGCTTTGTTAAACAATTAAGTCAATAAAATGCATACAAACAAGCTGGATGCGCTAAATAACATCATTTTTGTGCATTTTCCACCGCGCCACATCTTTTGCAGCCAAAAATAAAAACCCATTTTTTCTGAATTTTTCGCTTTTTTATTAAAAAAATGTTTTAAAATAGTTGTTTTGCGCAACATCTTTTTGATTCTTATTTCTCTTGATAGAACAAGTATAAAGTTGGCCAATCTTAAACAACTTTCTGATGATATTCGTGCATTTTTTGTTCAAAAACATGCTTTCAGCTAAGCAGCATAATATATTAACAACCTTTTATAAACAATTTATTTCAAAAAGGTTCACCAAATTCACTCTAACACGACTTCAGCGGCATAATTATCGATTTCATCAAACAAAACATTATCTAAACAAAATTGGACATCATTTACGAGCGAGTAGTGATCGACTGGGGCGACTTCTTTGGCCGGGGCCGGGGCAGTAATGGGGCCGAAAAAATCCCCGGCCGGGGCTGGGGCCGGGGCCGGAGTTGGACAAGGAAAATATTATTGCATTACACATACTTGAGGTTGGCATAGGAAGAGAAATAAAATAGTAGTAAATGGCAAGCGCAAAGTTAGATGCGCCTTTTCAAATCAAGTTTTATTATTATTTATGTCACAAGAAACAAATTTAGTCCAGTGTTTCATTGTCTGAATCTAAAATCCTAAAATGATCCTAAAATGTTGGTTCTTGCTTTTAAGAATTATATTCGGCCTTTAGTAGAGTATGCTCCAACTGTATGGAGCCCCTATTTGCTTTCTGATATCAACAGGGTTGAACGGGTTCAGCAAAAATTTACTAAAAGGTTAATTGGATATATGGGACTTTCTTATGATGAAAGGTTAAAAGCCTTAAATTTAGAGAGGCTTGAACTCCGTAGAATTTATTTTGATTTAATTGTTACGTATAATATTATTCACAATAATCTCTTGCCTTCCGAAGATTTTTATAAGTTTTATTGTCATTCGCGTACTAGAAATGCATTTACAAATCAGATCTATTTAGAAAAATTTTGACTTGATTGTAAAAAGTATTGTTTTGCTACTAGATCAGCTAGAATTTGGAACGATCTTCCACAATATATTCGAAGTTCTCCAAATGTTGAGACATTTAAGAGAAATTTGAAAAAGGTTGATTTCGGAAATTTTTTGATGGGGCACACGTGGAGTGCAATTCTATTTGCCTGTGTGTCCAGGACATTTCGCATTTTTATTTTATTTTCCTTGCGACTTTTGTTTTTACCCTTGTTTTTTTTCCGAATAAAGTATTAGTATTTGTATTAGTATTAGTATCAATAAATTCCATGTCGCTGCTTTTAGCACACTCAATATCGTTTGAATCTTCACTACTGCTTGCTACTACTGCTGCTTGCGCCGCATTCTACATATAGTTTGCAATTGCCTATAATCAACTTACGTCCTAATAACTATTACACAAGAAATGCGTTTTAAAGCAGGCGGTTCCCATTCAATTAAATGTAAAAGTGTTTTTTGTGAAAATTGTTTTTTCGAAAACGTACAATTTCCAACTAAAAATAGAACGAATTTTTCAACTCTAAATCTTTTAGCCACTAGCTACGAATGAATGAGGTAAAAATAGCATTTGATTTAATGAGTTAAGTGAAGGAATCGAAAACATGCAGATTGTCCAGAACATTTATTCAACAAAAGCTCATTTATACACAGTAGCAAAGATATAACAATGACTAAGTATACATATGGTCGAATCAGTACAGTTCTCAAAATAAACACTTGCCCATTGATAAATAACTGGCAGTATCACATCCTGTACAAAATACGAATTACACTGAATTTTTCTTCGGCCATTTTTAGACCTTGGCCCTGGCCGGGGCCGGGGATGCTGGAAAATGGCTGGGGATAGCCGGGGCCGGGGCCCCGGTCGATCACTACGCGCGAGCTAGAATCAATTTGAGAATCATAAATTTGATTGGTGAATTTTAATAGGATATATTTTGTTTTTTTTAAATTTGAACAGTTTGTTCACGCCACAGTAATCCGTATCAAACCGCTAAAATATTGTCAACAGTACTAGGGCATGCATACGATTACGTAACTTATTTTTAACAGCATTCATAATGGAAAACACGCGTTCAACAGCAGCATTCGAAAATGGTAACCGAGATAACTGAGATAACTGTAACCGAGCAATCTACTTGCCTGTGTGTCCAGGACATTTCGCATTTTATTTTATTTTCCTTGCGACTTTTGTTTTACCCTTGTGTTTTTTTCCGAATAAAGTATTAGTATATTATTAGTATTAGATTTGTCCATCTTTAATTAATTTATTGTCCTTGTCCATATGTGTGCTTAATTTTACGTAATCGTATGCATACCCCAATCCTGTTGACAATATTTTAGCGGTTCGATACGAATTACTGTGGCGTGAACAAACTGTTCAAATTTTGAAATAACAAAATATATGCTATTAAAATTCACCAATCAAATTTATGATTCTCAAACTGATTCTAGCTACGCGTAGTGATCAAATCAAAATCAATATGGCACAAAAAAGGAAAAAATGACATGGAGAATGGACAAATGAAACGATGAATTATTAACTCAACTTGGACGATGAACCTCGATATGAAACCAGGGCTCCGGAAAGTATTGTCAAGTCAAAATTTTCAGCATCTATAAATTCATCCATAGAAATCCGAAAATTTCCCTAGATTTCTGATATTATTGTTACAACACTCACCTTTGTGTAGGTAATTAAATTTTGCTATTCTTTCAAAAATTAGTCGAATCGATGGTGACTGTTCATTAACACGATATTTTAGAAGAATTGAAATAAATTATACCGTGATCATAGGGCTGAAAACCAAAGTCCTGAAATAAAAAAGGTCAGCTGAGCTGGGCACGCACGGCTGTGCTGTCGGCTTCTCTTGACAAAAACTTGCAGTGATTGATTGCTGCCTCTAAACTCACTAGAATTTGATACTTGAATAATAAATGAAAAACCCCCAAAAAAACCTTAAAAATTTCGAAAAACCCCCATGAAATCCCCCGTGAGCTAAAACCCCAAAAAAGCCCCAAGGACCCCAAAAAAGCCCCCAAGGACCCCGAAAAACCCCCAAAATGGGGGGAAAACCCCCAACCTGGCAACCCTGAACCCTGCTACCAACCTAACACTACTAACTTCAATTTGATTTTATACAGTAAATATCGAAATAAAACTTTAATATGCATTAAAGATAACCTTTAAATGTTTATCATTGTCTGTCTAAGTAAACTTCATGCACGGATCATAATTTCCGAATCAATGTGAATCGATTGAAAAATGATTTAAACTAGAACTGAAATCACAGTACTGAGAATCTCGCTTCGATTTTTTTTGTCACTTTACAAAGACAGATTTTACTTTGCTTACTTTTTCGCTTTCTTTACATTGAATTATACGCACGTTGCTTTACATCATTGTCATTTAATATCTTGCTGTGCTGCGAGCTCGTCCTCAATGGGTAATCATTACTGGCCGATTTAGAATGGGCGGAGGCTGCCGCCCCCTGTCGTTAAAAAATATTTGGGCGCAATGAAGAATAGATGTGTACATATTTTTATGATTTTAGCCATTTTTATCTTGATTTTTCAAGTAATCAATTATGACATTTACTGACTCTTGGCCCTCTAAAAAAGATTTATTTTACGTCAGAAGAATATTTTTGTACAGTATATTATTATGTTATTATTATTATTATTGTAAGTGCATACACACTCATCGAACTCATGCGCTATTTCCCGACAGCTCGTTTCGCTGTGTTCGGATGTGCTTTACCAGCAGCTCGTTTCGCTGTTATGGATGTGCTTTCCCGTCAGCTCGTTTCGCTGTTCAGATGTGCTTTCCCAGCAGCTCGTTTCGCTGTTATGAATGTGCTTTCCCGTCAGCTCGTTTCGCTGTTCAGATATGCTTTCCCAGCAACTCGTTTCGCTGTTATGGATGTGCTTTCCTGTCAGCTCGTTTTGCTGCTCGGACGTGCTATGTATGGATTTTGCGCTTCTTTTGCGCTTTAAACCGTCGAGATAACGTTTCATCTCCGGATTAAATGACGCAAATTTTTAAGTAATTGAGCACCGGTTCGGCTCGCGAAAGCGACCGAACACTGCGCAGTAGCGGATCTGCGGATCTGCCCAGTTTTTAGGCTTCTCAATGACATTATTACACCTTCGTAAACTTAAGTTACCAGTTGTCCGTTCGAATGCTCACCTCAACGACTTTTCCCAACGCTATTTGAAAATTTGGAACAATTTACCTAATGATGTAATCGCTTCTTCTAACGTTGGTTTGTTCAAAAAAGAGCTGTTAAACATTGATTTTATAATTTTATTGTCGGTGCATACCTAGTACCTGGTTATATCACACTCGTGATCTGTATGTCCTTTTATTCAGTCGCTGTTTTATCAAATTTTATCAAATGTGTTTTATCCAATTTCGTGTATTTTTCTGGACAATAAATATTTTCTTTTCTTATCTTATCAACAAAGATTTTGTAGTTCCTACAATGATTTTTCGAGTTTTTTTCGGTGATTTGTATCGATTTCTGCATTATTTTTGCGAATTTTTCATGAAAAAGATTGGAGAATTTCAAAAATTTTTTACATTTTTCATCAAAAACAAATCCTGCCTATCAAAAGACAGCATAAAGCCGTACTTCGAGCATAATATACGAATTTTCGGACAATGTTTGACACTTATGAGAAAATTTTGGATTCCGCCCTCTGTCAGAAAATCCAGTAACCGCCACTAGTAATCATATTTTTGGAATTTTCATGTATTTCCTGTTAACCCGCCCCTACACGTTTTTCGGCGCCAGATTGTGCGCTTTAAGTAGTCTATTCAAAATAAGAGGCTCAAGAAATCCCAGTGACCAACTTTGGGGAATAACACTTAAGCTGTATTGCTGCAAAGAGACGAAAAAACCCAGAATTTTACGTAATTGATAGGATATGTTTGGAATCCGTTATCTCAAAAATCAATTAGTGAATTTTCCTAAAATTCTACAGTAAAATCAGCCGTAATGTCGTTACTGCAATTTAAATGAAATGTATTTGCTTCGACTAGAGATATTCAGAAAAATGCACTTCAAAAAACGTTTTTTCGACGGTCTTTCGTCAGTTTACATTGCGGTGTAAAAGGGTTTACACCAGTGGAGAGCGCATAAAAATTTTCCATACGTTGGCGTCAAAAGCTTGCCGTATTACATAAGCCGATAGAGGGATATGGATAACTCGCCCCCACATTTTGCCCCCACATAATTCGCCCCCTCCCCGCAACTCGTCCCCCCCCCCGCAATTCGCCCCCAACCACAACTCGCACCCAACCACAACTCGCCCCTACACAACTCGCCTATCCACAACTCGCCCCTCCACAACTCGCCCCCCACATAACGCCCCCACACAACTCTTCCCCACGCAACTCGTCCCCGTACAACTCGCCCCCACACGACTCGCCCCAACACTACTCGCCCCACACGACTCGCCCCCCTACAACTCGCCCCCTCCATCCGCAACTCAACCCCTAACAACTGGCCCTTGGAACTTTAAGCCGATGGTTCATGATTGCTAATGCAATTATGTAATTTTAAAGTCTATATAGGAGCTTCACGAAAAATCTTATTTATGGTGAAAATTGTACTCATGATGACACATTCTTGCGGCGTTTTTGCACCGCTGTTAGCCACAGCATAATGATTCTGTCATTTTTTTGTGTACACATAAACAGATTGGTACATTTTCATATATTTTCTTATGCATATTGCTTATGCTGATTTATGGGAGTTAGTTGTGGGCATATGGTCGGTGGAAACAGCTGTGTCCGCGGGGGTCAAACATTGAGCTTTTCTCGGAAAACTCACTCGTCAAGAACTGGCTTAAATGCTAAAATAGCGTTAAAACTGCGTTAATCTTCAGTTAATGGTCATATTCGAGCACTTTTGAAACAACTTTTTCTCGTGGTTTTTGAGCCTTTATTTTGCCTCATTTTTCTCATTAAGATCCCATTTATCTATTCTGGAGTCTAAAGACCCCGCAACCACACATGGACGTGGGGGTTTGCACACCCTAGTCTCGAAACCCCCAAATCGATAAATCCCTTAAAAATTGAATTTTTGGTGATATTTTTTACAATTTGTCCCATCTGACCCCATAATTTGGTTCAGCAATCCCCACTTGCATGTCTGGTTGTGGGGAGCAAGCAACAATTGGATTATATGCATATATGCATATGCTGGTGGTAATGGTTGAATTGATTTGTCAATTGTCAAACATTTGGGATTGGATTGAGGCTGACAATAGGCAGGCAATACAGAAAAAGTCAGGAGAGAAAAATTGTGTTATGGACAATAATATTTTTATTAATACCTTTATCTCCTAACATCGAAATTATGGAAAAAAATTCAAAAAATTGAACTCTGCGAGATTTCTAGCTTCTAGGGTTCGCTTGCACCAACGACTACTGAACTAATCTATTAGTTTCAGTAGTTCGGTAGTGAAGAAAATCCGCTTGCAACAACGTCTACACTACCGAACTCATAGATTAGAGACGTCACTAATAGAGTAGTCCGATTTTCACTAATAGAGAAGTCCTGCTTGCACTTAGTTCAATACGCTTGCACCAACGACTACTAGATTAGTCCGTTTCTAGTAGTTCTGAGTCCAATTCGCTCGCATCAACGACTAATAGATTAGTCCGTTTCTAGTAGTTCTGTAGTGTTTGCTTGCACCAAACACTAATAGAGTAGTCCGCTTTCTATAGTCTGTTTCATTTATTCGAGAGCTTTTTAGTCAATTCTTTTAGGGGCTACAGTAAGCGAAACAAGACGAATTACTGTAATTTGGCAGATCAGCTTAGTAAGAGCGAGTGGCTGGAATTCTTCCATTTTTAATGCACTAATCCACCTAATAAATTTAATTTAGGCATTTAATTAGTACTGGGACATACTACAGTAAGTGCGCTAAATAAAAAGCTATCGGTTGGAATCGAACCCGGCTGCTTCGACACGACAAGCAGACGTTTTACCACTGAGCTATGAGGGAGTTCGCGGCGTTTCTTAACATTTTAGTCTATTGTGTTTAAAGTGTCAACTTAGGATAAGCTGAATGCACGATTTTCATCTGTAAGTTGATTAATCTGCTGGAAGACGAGAATAAATTATGTCGCAAAAATGTTATTGAAAAATCCCTATCTGCTACGTAACTACAGTGAGATCTAGCGAATTACAGTAAAGAAGAGAGAAGGGGTTACTGTAGCCTCAGAGAACATTTACTGAAAAAGCTCTCGGATAAATGAAACAGACTATAGTAGTTCATTATCGTTTCTAGTGGTTCAGTTATTCAGTATTCCACGCATAGTATTGCCAAGCGACATTTATCGATTTTTTGAACGGGACTGAGTGAACTTTTATTGATTTTATCGTGTGATGATGTCCGTATGTGTGATCGAGCAGTAGACGGACATTGCATTATTTGATTAAAAGATGATATTGACAAAATTGTCGAACAAGTTTTTGCTTCGCAATTCTTCAACACAATCTTCCTCATCACTACTCGTAAACATATTGAATTAATTGCATTAATTTATTGCTCAAAATAATGCGAAAACACTCATCTTATAGTCGAAGTCGACTAATAGAAAAGCGCACACTAAAATATTTTCACTACTGAACTACTGATTTATTAGATTTTTGATGCAAGCGGGAAAGCGGGACTTCTCTATTAGTGAAAATCGGACTTCTCTATTAGTGGCGCCACTAATCTATTAGTCAAATAGTGTAGACCTTAGTGCAAGCCAAGTTTTGACTGCTGAACCACTGAACTACCAGAAAAGGACTACTAGATTAGTTCACTAGTGTAGACGCTGGTGCAGGCGAATTTTTCACTACTGAGCTACTAAACTAATAGATTAGTTCAGTAGTCGTTGGTGCAAGCGAATCGGACTCTGAACTACTAGAAACGGACTATTCTAGTAGTCGTTGGTGCAAGCGAAGTACTGAACTACTGAATCACTGAACTACTGAACTACTGAATCAGGTGCAAGCGGCCTCTGGGGTCCGACCAATTCCTCCCTGATTGGATTGTAATTACGATATTTTTGGAGTCTAGTTATGGGGGGCGAGTTTTGTTGGGGCGAGTTGTGGGGAGCAAGTTGCTTGGGGGTCGAGTTGTGGAAGGGCGAGATGTGCGGGGGCGAGTTGAGTGGGGGCAAGTTGTGGAGGGGGCGAGGTGTGGAGGGACGAGTTGTGGTTGGGGGCGAGTTGAGAGGGGGCGAATCATCCGCAAACCCCGACTGGAGCTGCTAAAACTTTCTCTTCTAATCCGTCATTTTCGGAATTCAAGAGCCCGTGTACGCCATTTTGATTAAGAATTCGGAATCGGGGGGCAAAGCACCCATTAAGCCAAAATGTGAGGATTACTTTTATTTATTATCCTTCCGTATCAAATGTCCTAGATTTGAAAATTAGCTTCTGTGACATTGAATCATGTTTTTCTCCTTGAAAACGTTTTTCGTTGATGCGGACGACAGGTACCTATTCGTTTCTAATTGTTTTTAATTTACATTGAGTGGACTGGATAGAACGTAGGTTACGTTCGACTAGTCTACCTGTGTACACAGTAAATAAGATGTGGTTTTGAAAGCAAGCAGAAAAATACATAGGTGTCTGTCTTCTTTATTTGCATTATAAGAGACGGAATTTCATCTGGAGAATCTGCGTGCATTACACTGACGCCATCTTGTCTGTTTCATTTTGTACTTGTTAGTCAGATCTTATTTGAAAGAACTCCAGCTGGGGAAAATAGCCATAAAGTAATTGTATATATGTATTTTTCGCATTTCTATCGAAAATATCTAGTTTGTTCCATCGAATTAAAAGTAGTGTACTGGTGTCATCTGTAATATCTGCATATTTTTGTCTGACAGTAATGTAAGTACAATTTACGAAAGATGTATTGCGCTTTTTCGGATTGATGATGTATTGAAAAGAGGATAGTGGGTTTTAAAAAAGATGCGAAAATAATGCTGACGCAAAATTTTTTGACACAATATTTTTTTCGAAATAGCACAAGCATCACACCATTGATGGTCTATGCATAGAATATTTTTCGTTCTTAGAATGATAGAAATAGACCGACGTAATAGGATGTCTAGTCCACTCTATTTTACCCACTATGTGTTTAGCACCCGAAATCTAAACGGTTTCCGAATTAATAACCGACCGGTAAGTGATGTCGAACAATGACGGAGTCGCATACAGATAGTAGTACGTAAAACTAGAAAAAAGGTAAAAAACACTGTCTTAATAAATATTGGAAATGAATTTATAAAAATTGGATTGAATTTTCAAAAAAAAAACAAAAAAAAATTTCTAAAATAAAATAAATTTATAAAAATCAAAAAAGAGCTGCGAAATATTGATGTTATAAATTTCATGATGGGGCATACCTAGTGTGTATGTCCTTTTGTCCACTTTCCATTTTATCCTTTATTATTATTTTGCCTAATTTCGCGTATTTCTTCTAAGCAAGAAATACTTTCTTTGTTTTAATTGTAATCCTTTTATTTTTCAATTGTATTTGTGAGCTAATTTTGGAACGTAAACAAGCCTAGAAAACATTGATTCCCGATTTGATCCAATATTGTGCTAGCTCCGCGAGCTCAAAGTAACTACGCTTCATTTCATTTTGAAAGTTAAGCTGAGCTATGTATCGCACACCTTTTATGACTTCCATGCTGATTTTTGTATGCTCAATCACTCGCCGTTGCTGCAATCATTCACTAAAACGACGAATAAATCTCGCCTGTTTGTATTGCATGACGCATCCGTGTGCATCAAGACATGCCCAACATTTGCTGATTTTTGAAACAGGTAGTACACTTTTCAACTGACACTATTTATTCAAGAAAATGTAGGCATTTCGATCATGAAACCGTATTAAAACGCGTATTTTAATACAGCTAATGATCAAAAGGACTGAATGTAGAATAATTATCTGGTTGACGAAATAGATCCAATCGCATGCTTATTATGAAATTACCGATTCAAAATTTCTGGAATTATTTCGTAACAGGAGTCAATTGGAAGCGATTTCGAACAATTTTATGACATTTTTGCATTCGACCGTGATGTTATACATTTTCCCTATTTGAGTCACATGCGACATTTACAAAAAAATATAATTCAATTCGGAAATCACCAAAACTAGTTGCTGATGCTCACGTAAGGGCACTTGCTTTTCGAATTCGGGCCTGTTCTTCAAATGTTCACGAATTATGAGCATGTTGCAAATTTAGCCTACATCCGTACCTTTTCAGTCACAAACTATGATGTCTTCTCAAATCATACATACATTTTTTTACCTATTTCAGCGGTGCTATTAGTTTAATTTCAACCAAATGCTACAACACATTGTATATTCTATATTGAACAGAATGAGCTTTTTCCTGCTCGACTTTGTGCGTGCTTAATATACAAGCGATCAGTGGAGCAATACGAAGTCAGCCATGAAAAATGTTACTATATTTGTAAGACTCGAAATTGAGGTATATTTGTATGTATTTATCGGAATCATTTTTCTTGGCGGGGTTTGAAATTCTTGAAACAAGGAGAAGTCACAAAAAGTAGACGAAATCATATTTACGTCACACGATTATTTGTGAAATTATTTCAGAGCAAAGAATTAAAGTATATTTGATTATTTTAAAGTTTATGTCACTACAATAGATGCACATGGCCAGTCTTGGAAAGAGACAGAGAGCTTTCTTGAGCTAAAAGGGCCTCAAAAATCGATATGAATGCTAAAATAGAGTAAAAACTATATTGATCCACAGTTTCTAATCAATTTCAAGCGTTTTTGCTGAAACATTTTGATTTTTCTTTCATTCTTGATTTCTATTTCGCCCCATCTTGCCCCAGAAAATTTTACTCCCTTCTATGGTAAAAGTGCATGTCTAAGTTATTCTTTATTATTTTAACCGTATTATTGAATTTCTTTTGTTGCAAGTTTGACAAATCCAATATATTTTTATTTTTTATGTTATTTCTATGTTTATCATTCACGGGTTTAAGCCTGGTTTAAGCCAAAGAATACTGAAAATGGAGGCTATATCACGTTTAAGCCTCGTTTTCAGTTGAAATTTGAGTAAAAATTTCTGTTTCGCGCGAACTCTATCATTACTAGGCACGTATAATTTTAGATGATTTGCTCGATAGAAAAACTGATGTGATTAAGTTTGTATTGTACTTATGGTCTTCAGCTACTAAAGCATTATACATTGCCTTAGATTTATATGACCATTAAGAAGTTTTGCTTGTACAAAGATAACTTTGGAGACTTTTTTACAAACCGGCTGCTTAATAGAGTTGTTTTTCTTACAAAGTTCTTCACGCAAATCATCTTTTTTTAAATTTTATGTCATGAGACAAGTGACTAGATTCTGACTTCTGAAATGCTGGTAGTTGAACCTGTCTTGCGTTGCCTGAGGTATTGAATCGTTAAAATAAACAGATACATAATTAATTGACGTCACGCAAAATAATGATCTTGCACCAGGTATTTATCAAAAAGCACTCTTTATCGGTGAGAAGATTTTAAAACATGGCACTGCAATTAAATCGTTTATTATCTCATAGCAAAGAAAAATACTGATGGAACAAAAAATTAAATATACTTGAATTTCTTGATTGTTAATGATGTGAAAGGAGGGGACTAGGGAGAATTTCCCTATATGCGCAGAAGCCATAGAAATGTGCTAATTAGTCAGGCTCCCCCTAAACAACGCAAAAATCGAAGTATATTCTGCGGCCTGTGAAAAATGAGGGTGTAGTCACAAAACGTTCTCAAGTGTTTCGCAAAAGAGCATTGAAGACACTTCCATGACTTAAATAATCAAGTATTATTTATTCAATGAAATATTGACCTTCCACAATGCTCTAACGTAAAAGATGATAGTGTAAACATTACACCTACATGGCCAACTCAATAGTTTGCATGAAAAACCACAGAAAAATTCTTTAATTTTTTCCAAAATAAAGTAATCAAAATACTCGCCATCGATATCGAAATTACTACGGAAAACCTGCAGAAACGCGCATAGGCCGCAGAATATACTTCGATTTTTGCTTTGTTTAGGGGAAGTCTAACTGTCTTGCACAGTCCTTTGGCTTCTGCGCATATAGGGAAATTTTCCCTAGTCCCCTCCTTTTACATCTTTAACAATGAAGAAATTCAAGTATGTTTACCTTTTTTGTTCCATTGGAGCATTTTTCTTTGCTAGTTCCCTCCCTTTAATTTAATCTTTTAGGCCATATATCCATATGTGCGCAGCGCCGAAATTCTGGGGGATGCAAGCAGCTGAAGAAATTTCGTTTTTCGTCTCGAACCCATTACACTAAAATGATCACAGATCAAGAAATATTGCATTAAAGAGAAAAATTTTACCTTTTGTGATATTGTAGCCCTCTACATTATAAAACCAATTGGACTGCACAGAAACCAAAATTGAGTTAGATAAGCTTTAGGACACGCTAACACTAAAAAACCTGTATACTTTACACTTTTGTGCAAAAAACATCTAGTGTAAAGAAATTTTAAGTTCAGATTCGTAATCTACAACTCAGGGGCAGCATTTTAAAAAATTGGCCCTCCGCAAATTGTTTGATACCCAATACTCTGGGCGGAAAAGTGCTTCTCAGTGTAAACTTTACACTTGTGCTAATAACGCAATATTGGGTGTATGTATAGAAACAAAATAAACTAGGATCTGTAACGCTAAGGTCAGTGCACATTTTAAGCATAATTAGCATGTTCCGCCTACTTAGCGGAGTAGCTGAAGAAATTTCGTTTTTCGTCTCGAACCCTTTACACTAAAACGATCACAGATCGAGAAATATTGCGTTAAACGAGAAAAATGTCATGTTTTGAGATATTGTAACCCTCTACATTATAAAACCAATTGGACTGCACAGAAACCAAAATTGAAATAGATAAGCTTTAGGACACGCCAAGAGTAAAAAACCCGTATACTCTACACTTGTGTGCAACAACCATTGAGTGTAAACAAATTTAATGTCACATTCGTAATCTACAACTCTGGGGCTACATTTTTAAAAATGAAATTAGCCCTCCGCAAATTGTTTGATACCCAATGCTCTGGGCGGAAAAGTGCTTCTCAGTGTAAACTTTACACTTGTGCTAATAACGCAATGTTGGGTGTATAGAAACAAAATAAACTAGGATCTGTTACGCTAAGGTCAGGGCACATTTAAAGCATGATTATAAAAAAACGAAAAAACGATCACAGATCAAGAAACATTGCGTTAAAAAAGGATAAAAAAATTGATCCCGAGATATTGTAACCCTCAACATTATAAAATCAATTGGACTGTACAGAAACCAAAATTGAGATAGATAAGCTGAAAACACGCAAAGAGTAAAAACCCGTATACTTTACATTTTTGTGTGACAACCATTGAGTGTAAAGAAAGTTTAAGGTCAGATTCGTAATCTACAGCTCGGGACAACATTTAAAAAAATTGGCCCTCCGCAAATTATTTGATTTTTTGGTTTAAGCTTTACACACTCATTGCTAACTCGGTATTGAGTGTAAACAAAAAAATAAAAAATTGTACATCGAGTTTTTTAATTATCTATCGTTTAAAAAAACCGCACTTCCCAGGTGTTTGCCGTTGTTGCTGTGAGGGGTACACAAAATTCACCCTCGCTGTGATAAACATATAAGAAAAAGGTGGCCAAGTGTATAATAGGTAGCGCTATCGCGCTACCTATAATTTTAGGCCCGGTTTCTATATACTCAGGCATAAGTTAGGCTTAAATCTAACCACAATGTTGAAGCATACGAAATAAAGATTAAACACTGCCCATTTTCATCATATTCGGGTCTAAGTCTGGCTTGAACCGGAATATCCTGTTTCCACTTTCAATACTATGCTTAAAGTAGACTCAAACCTGATAAATTGTATGCATTTTTCTGATATAATTTTTAGCTAATCAAAAATGACAGAATAGATCAGAATTAATTTTTTATGGCCTCATAAATATCATTCGCTAATCGCTTATTCATATTCGTTTCACTTCCCAAAAATCGGCAAAATAAGTGCATTCGGTTGTAGCATTTACATAAATTTGCGCTTTATTTTGTTTTGACTCCTTTTAAACCAAAAATCATATAACGAAATAAATATTTAAGCAAATTGAGGCTTTTTTTACGAATTCTAAATGTCAACTACTTCCTTTACCAGAAGCTTATGTATAACACGTACTTCAGACAAAAGACTGTATTATAATTATTATCAAATTATCAAACTTCTGAGAAGTACCTTTCGAGTGTTTGCAATGAGTAAAACAAAGAAACATTCTCAGATCTAATAAAACTGCATTGTAGTGATATCTATAATCTATTCTTTGTATTAAGTCTAGAAAACCTTTTTTTATTTTCTCTGCTGCTTCAATTAAAATTTTGAGATAAACGAAATTCGAATTTAAATCATGGAGGACGAATCTACCGAATCAGATAGAACTAAACCAGCACCCGGACTTTTAGCCCTATTTCGTTATCCTATTGGAGTTTATTTTTGCTTGGGCAACGAATTCGCAGAAAGATTCTCTTTCTATGGCATGCGCGCAGTATTGACTTTTTATCTGATCACTCACCATCAATTCGACGATTCGTTGGCAAAATTGATCTATCACACTTTCGTATGCATAGCTTACTTCACGCCTTTACTCGGATCGATTTTAGCCGATGAATTTTTCGGTCGATATAAGGTAAGTTACTAGAAGTCGGCCGAGCAAGTATAAAAGAAGAGGTGCATGTTTAACTATTAAAAATTAGTATATTTTTTGGCTGAAAATATTTGCATCCTGAATTCTGAACTAAGTTTCGTAACAGTGCGCTGCGCAGTTCTTACTTTTTTATTCAACTGCATTAATGTACTGATTGATTATATTCTTATTCTAAGGAGATAATATGAAATGCCACAGAGAACATCTTTAAAAGTATTTACGGCGAGCGAAGTTCGAGAACGGTGAATAAATCAAAAGTGTAGGGAAAATTAACATAAAATTCACCAAAAAGGTAAAATAGAGCAAATACAACAAAACCTCAGAATTATCCCACTTTTGTGGAGCAGTGTTCGCTGATAGAATTTATTTTTTTATCGAAAAAGGCCAATAATTTAGCGGTAAGGCGAAAAACACGATTTTTCGACATTTCTCTTCGAGTTTTATTCACGAACATCCGCCAATAAAACAAACAATTCAAAATTTTGATTTTGGAAATTTTGTTGGCCCAAACGCCCATCTATGATTACTAGAAACGGAACTGCATATAATATATATTTGTGAAAGTGTGTTTGTATGTCCGGGGTTGGCTCCAGCCCCATAGCGGATGCGGGGGTAAAAATTTTGGCCCGAGGTCGGCCTACCTATTGGGGGTATAGTAGCGATCTTGAAATTTTGACAAACGCACCCATTGGCCCTGGGTAGGGAGCGGGGTTTTGCCCCTGTGCTATAAGCCTCCAAGATTTCGGGAGATGGCCGATTTTTTGCTATTTTTTTCAAAACTTAGTTTATACTGTTTGTATAGGGATACCCCGGCCAAGAGGAGCATGCCTGGCGACACTATGTACATTGTTATATGTTATAGCATTGGTCGGCACTGTGAAACATCAAAATACGGGTTTAACCAAATAATGCTATAACATAGGCAATTTTATAAGATAGGCATGGCAGGAGATACTATGTGCAACAAGATAGGCAATGCTATAAGATAGGACGTGATATAAGATACCCTGTGCTACAGGATAGGCAATACTATAAGATAGGACGTGATATAAGATACCCCGTGCTACAAGATAGGCAATGCTATAAGATAGAACGTTATAAAAGATACCTCGTGCTACAAGATAGGCAATGCTATAAGATGGGAAGTGATATAAGATACCCCGAGCTGCAAGATAGACAATGTTATAAGATAGTATGGGATAAAAGATACCCTGTGCTACGAGATAGGCAATGCTATAAGATAGGTGTGATATAGATACCCTGTCTGCGCCATAACATGCAGTGATATAAGATAGGAGATACCATCAGCTATAACATATGAGTGATATGAGATATCACGTGATATATGAAACCCTTTGCTACAAAAAACAAAAAATTTTTAAAACATCAAAAATATGGTTTTACCAAAAAAATTTTCCAAAACATCCTAAAACATCAAAAATATGGTTTGACGAAAAAAATTTCCAAAAATCCCAAAACATCAAAAATATGGGTTTGATTGAAAAAATTTTCCAAAACATCCTAAAACATCAAAAATATGATTTGACGAAAAACATCTTCCAAAACATCCCAAAACATCAAAAATATAGGTTTTATTAAAAAAATTTTCAGAACATCCCAGAACATCAAAAATATGATTATGGCCAAACAATTTTCAAAACCATTCAATAACGTCAAAAATATGGATTTGATCAAAAAATGGTTGACAAAAGACATTTTAAAAAAATCCAAAAAATAAAATATGGTTTATACCAACAATTTTACAATTTTTTAGAAATATCCCAAAAACATCAAAAGTCTTGAAAAATAAAAAATACAAGAGACATATCAATTCCATATAGCTATCAGGCCTAAGTTCAGCCCGGGCAACGCCGGGCAGCTCAACTAGTTGCAAATATTTCGAAACACGGAAACAAGATACGCAATTTCCTAAAGTGCAAAATCAAGATATAGAATTATTTTTTAAAAAAATAAATAAAAAGGGATATTCTAAATTCAGCAGCCTAAAGTTCGTGCATTTTTAGGTCATATTGTACGTTTCAATACTGTACTGCGTTGGACAAGTACTTCTGACGATCGGCAGCTTGTCCATCTATGATTTAATGACGTTTTTACATGTTATTGACTTCGTGGGTTTATTGACAATTGCAGTCGCTACGGGAGGAATAAAACCATGTGTTTCTGCCTTCGCAGCTGACCAATTTCCAACAAATATGGTCGAAGAGCGGAAGCAGTTTTTCTCCTTCTTCTACTTTAGTATAAATTCAGGTAATTTTACTGACTCCTTTGAAATTTCATGTTTCATGTCACGAAAATTGTCTGAAAAAACATATTCTTCTTTTCATTTTTTTCGATATTTTGGATTTTTAAGTTGTTTTTAAAATCGATTGAAACAGCGATGTTTTATGGAACTTCCTTAGACTAACAGATAGCTTAATATATTAAAATAGCGGTGGGTTTAGTTTAATTCTTTTTTAATGAAATATTAGCCGGTGTAATTCTCCCTTTCATATCAGTTGGCTGGGTGAAAGCGTTGAACGTTGCCGATTATTTGGTACTCTAAACCATCCTTGTAATTTAGCATGTGGAAGGAAGTTCTAATTTTCATAGAAAATCTCTGAATCAAGCAGTTTTCTGAACCTTCAACTCCTACGTCGATTGAATTTATATTTCTATGAATTTTACGGCTTAAACATATTTTTTGTAGCAATATTTTCCTCAAATGTCTAAGCGTGTGAATTCAAAAGTTACATAAGAGATAACTCCACTTGCGTTCTTGATATTCCAATTGGAATCTTAAAAAATATATGGACTAAAAAACGATTTTTTCCTACTAGGTGCCTTATTATCCCAATTTATTACACCAGTATTGCGAGGTCGTGTTAGCTGCTTTGGCGAAAGTACCTGCTTTCCTCTCGCGTTTGGAGTACCCTCAATTTTCATGTTCGTTGCTTTGGCTGTGTTCGTCATTGGCACCCCATTTTACAAAAAGGATAAAAATAGAGACCCAACGATATTGAACTCGATCAGATGCATCACCTATGCTGTCAGGCGAAGATTATGTGGTATGCTCTTAAACCCAATTTCGGATAATAGTAACATAATGCTGTAATTTTCAGACTTAAACTATCAATTTGATCTGAGCTTCCATAAAAGCAGTTGCATCAATTCTGATTTCTTTAATTTTGTTAGACTTAAAATATCATAAAAAATTGTCGCTGTCTTCATCTCCCCATTTTAAACTGTCACTTATTTGGTATATGACTGAAAATTTAACGGGAGAATTGGCACTCGATTTCTGAAATAATAATTGCATTTAATTTCTCTTAACTATGTTTGCAAAATCAAAAGCGCTTTTTTTCTTTTTTTGTGAAGAGACGGATGATTTTGCTAAGTAGAACAACTGTCGAACTGATAAAACAATTTAAAGATGTGCTTTTTCTAGTTTCTGATTGATTTTTTAGTAAACCCTTCTTCGAAACAGTGATCATTTAAAAAATTAATTGATGAATGTGGCCGAAGAAATTTTACATTCTCTTTATTTCTCGAGTAAGTTACATATTATAATTTTATTCATTATTTAAATTAATTAATATATTTTGAAAGCCATTGTTTATTCTCTCTTATCAGGCTAATCGTATTTCCGATTTTTCTGTGTATTTGCATCTCATCTTATTGATTTTTATTTTTTAGGGGCAAGTAATAGTAGACTCCGACCAGACCATTGGTTAGATTATTCCGTTCCAATATATGGAAAACCCTTGGTCGAGGATGTGAAGAGAATATTATCCATATTGATACTTTTTCTGCCTGTCGTCGTATTTTGGGCTTTATTTGATCAGCAAGGGTCGACGTGGGTCATACAGGTAGAGCGAGATATGAACGTGGAGGTCTAGTTCCACAGCATGGCCGATCTCTAAGGGATCAGTTAGTGAGCTATTTAGGAGCTTGAAAGCTATGCTTATCGACGCCTCTGGTTAATTTCAAGCAGTTTGAAGAAAGTTTTATATTTTCACCTATTTTTAGCCATCGCTTTGCCTTATTTTCCCAAAAAAATTTCCTCTTTTTCATTCTAAGATCTTGACCTCTAAACTCCCCCGTGTATGTCCCGCCTAGACTTAAAAGTGAAAAATTTTAGGGAAAATTAGGCAAAATGAAGGCCAAAAGTAAACGAAAATATAAAATTTTCTGCAAAGTGTTGGAAATCGAGCAAAAACTGCAGATTAACATACTTTTTACGCTGTCTCACCATTACTAGTCATTTCGGCTCCAAAAAGTTCTCCGGCTAAACTCCCCACAGATCGACTGGCCCCTAGAACGACCATGCTATGCATCTATATGCGGGTACAACTAAACAGTCGTGTATTTTTTATGCTAAGGTTAACTTATCAGTAAAGGTAGATATTATGTACATGACGGCGATAAATAGCGTATTGACCATGAAATTTTCTTTGATATTATTGTGCGTATTTATAGCAGACATAATGCAGAAGAATGGGTCTCCTCAGTCCTCCTACGCTGCAAATAATATTCCTTAATCTACATTCATTTTATCAATGTGTAAACACATTGCAGGGTGCTTTGCGTTAAGAACAAGCTACAAATTTCACTGATTCTTTTTATCTACCGGCCTATAAGTCATTCTAACGTCACTTGTTAAGACGCTGCTCTGGGATATGCACGCACGTGGGCAGTGACTATATTCTGGGGGTCTGGATGATATAAAACCGGCATAAAAATTCCAAAAACGTGCCAAAAATTTAATTCTATGGGTCTATCGATTATGGGGGGTCTACAGGATCTTCTATCTCCCTTACACATATGTGTGGATATGCGTCCCGTTACAAAAATCCTAACCTCGATAAGAGTACGACGATGTAAAAGCAGATGCTTTCATGCATACGATTCAAGATATTTAAAGAAGAAAATTTTTCGAGATTCGCTTACTTGTTTATCGGGCTTAAGGAATACATATAATTATATGCGAAGCAGGATTTTCGAAACTGACCTGGGTACTGGTTTCTCTTAGACATCGTGGTCGCTGTTGTTTCGTATTGCTTTTATTATTATGTTTTCCAGGCTAATCAAATGAATGGCAGGATCGGCCGTCTTACTGTGTTGCCCGACCAAGTGTCCTTACTCAATCCACTTCTCATCATTACACTTATACCCTTATTTGAAGTACTTGTCTACCCTTTTCTGACTTCACACGGTCTGTTGACCAGAAGTCTTCAACGTATGGCCTTGGGCGGATTTCTAGCTGCCCTGAGCTTTCTATCAGCTGCTTTAGTGCAGTTTCAAATTAATGGAACCATGGTCGTAGCACCAGCAGAGAACACGATTCGGATGACAGTAGTGAATCCGTATCAGCTTTGCATATTCAGCGTGGGAAACAAACAATTTATTGGTAGAGAAAGCACTGAGGTAAGCCGACTAAACGCTAAAATATGAAGATAGCTTCATTAAAATTATAATTTAGAACGAATATCACCTTTTTCAATTTTTTATTTCGATTTTATTCAAATAAATCTCGTGTAATTCTTACTAGTAAATTAATTGCTTTTGAAAAATGAAAAATTTTTCAAAACTATCTATGGCGAATAGTCGGTTTTAGTAAATTGCTGTTGCAGCAAGCTTGCATGCTATAAGTTTTTCATAAGAAGTTCTGGCTTAAGTTGATGTTTGGGGGCACGTCTCATATCATAAAATTAGTCCGATGAGAACAATAGAGAGACGAACGTAAGTACATTTGATTCGACGATTGGTTGACTTCGGCGTCGCTTTGTTTACTTTTCTTTCGTTACCGTAAACTACTCAACTAGCGCTTCAGACTTTTGAGTACTAAGTCTGCGAGTTAATTTTTTATGAAAGAATTTTTGAAATTTTGAACTTGTCGTTAAATTTCGAGTCTGAAGATATGTAATTTTATATGATGTATTTTAGTTTAAGGCTGACAAGATGTCTCTAAAATTAATTTCGCTTTGAACATCCAAAATCTATGTTTCTAGCTTATTTCTTTCACAAGTGATGTTTCAAAGGTGCTTGATCTTTAATTTTTGTTTAGGCTTAGTGATTGCGGAAAAAGAATTCATAATATAAAAATTTAGTTTGAATTGGTAGTCATCAGAATATAGCTATACAATGCGCAATGCAGATGATATTACAAACTGGGTATTGTTACCATTACGTACACACTCGGCAAATTTAAGTTGTGTTTCGTTACCATACATACACACTTAGGTAAAATTGAGTTGTATATTGATGTACACAAAAAACAAATGCATATTTAATGTCCAAATAAATGACTTACATACATGCGCGGGCTATGGCTAATAAATTTACTCCAAGGGAAAAAACGACGGATTTCATCCAAAAAAAGCACGAAATGGATCCCTTCCACCAAAACTCGGCTAAATGGCCTGGAAGCAGCGTTTGATTGGTTCCACGTTTTCAAAGCAATAAACCGTTGTTTCTAACAAAATCTTCAGCGGAAGCTTCGTTAGCAATCAGGAAAAAATTCGAATGCATAAGAGTCACTAGCAACTCCATTATCACCATGTAATTCGGAAGAAACAACTGCCCAAAACGCTACTGTCCAGAAACGAGTACTTATGTAAACATCATAAAGTACATGGAACGGTCACCAGCATAGGTGGGCAGCACCGAAATTCTGAGGGGGGGTGAAAAAATTTTCAAAGGTCAAAAAATGGTCTTAAAAGTGGTCGTAGGGCGAAAAAAACACCATTTTTCGACGTTTATCATCGAGCACTATCCAATGGCATCAAAAAATTGCTAAAAAAGCAGAAAAATTTTCAAAATTTGAATTCTGGGGGGTACTTCAACTTCTGGGGGTGCATACCCCAAACCCCCCAGGCCCATGTGTGGTCACCAGGCAGCATACACAGTTATTCATAAATATACATTTGTTTTTTGTGTACATCAATGTACAACTCAATTTTACCTAAGTGTGTACGTATGGTAACGAAACACAACTCAAATTTGCCGAGGTGTGTACGTATGGTAACACTGTTCTTATTCTATTATTTGCTTATACTAAAAGTACTAGTGATAAAGGGGAAGACCAATCAATCTTGAATTCATTTTTCGCATTTAAACAAGAAGTACGGATCAAGCACTCCTGAAAAATCATTGCTGTAAGAAATAAGCTAGAAGAGTAGATGTTGGAACCGCAATACGGAATTAATTTTAAGGGCATCTTGTCAGTCTAGAATGAAAATAAATCATACAAAATTACAAATGTTCCGACCCCAAATTTAACGACCAGTTGGAAATTTTGAAAGTTATTTCAAAAAAAAGAATAAGCTCGCAGACTTAGTACTTCAAAATTTGAACCGCCAGTCAAGCTAGTTCACGGTAACGAAAGAAAAGTTAACAAGGCGACGCAGAGGTCAGCCAATTGTTCAATTGAATGTATTTACGTTCGTCTCTATCGTTCTCATCGGACCAATTTAACGATAGGCGGCGTGCTTCCCCCATAATCGACTTGAGCCGAAGTTCTTTTCCCACCCAATATTATTAGTCGCAGTCGTAATATTTATTAGTTAATTCACTAATTCCAAATAATAGATTCCTAAGTAGGCTCACACATACAGGTGTATAGATCTACAAACGGATGAATGGAGAATAGATAGTAATTTCAGTCATTTTGACCTTCCTTCTGCCAAAAGTGTTCCAAACTCTCGGACGCATTGCACCAAATTAATTTCAAAAATTACAAAGGAACTCCTTCACTGGAAATAATTCTAAATAAAACCAAAAAACGGCGAAAAAAGTCATTTTCGCACGTAAATGGCAAAGGCTATTTGAAGCAATTAAGGTGTAGCCTTCCTTTTGAAAATCCTGAATCTGCTACTAATTTCTACATCTATTGATGCAAAAAAATCGAATTTGCAATGCATTTTTCTACAAACATTTTTTCTTGCACTAAAAACTCGACCCGTAACAAAATGTCAATGCGGATATCGTATGAATTGCGAAAAGTTCGTCCATATTATAGGATATCCACCTTAATTTATTCCCGGCAAATCCGCTAAGCTACCTTACCTGCAACAAGTCGGGAGGTGCACATTCGACCGTCCGAGTGGACTTTCCAAATTTTAATTCATCGAATTTTTCGGCCAAACCCGGTATGGGTCTGGTTGCGGTGACAAAACTAGAAGGAACGATTGACCTGGTTCCATACCCACTGAAGAAAACAGCCGAAGGCAACAGCACTGAACTTGTTTTGCTGTCGTCGGAGAAATTAGCAAAATACACAAATCGAACGCTTTTAGTAAAGACGATTGAAGGCAAATTTTTGGATCAGAAATCAATTACAAACGATTCCAGAGTCGTCTCCGTACGACTACAATCACCTTTGCTCGGCTCCGACTTGTTTAACCTTTACACCGTGTCATGCGATAATTTTTCGTGCGACGAAGATTTACTGAAAACCGTAAAGTCAGAGGTAAATGGAGCTAGGCAATATTTTCTGTAAAAGCAGTTTTAACGAATCAGAAATTTAAAATTGTTTTAGAAAACATCTAAAAAAATCTATGTTGGCAAGCTCGTCAGCGCATTTCAAATACAGTAGAACCTCGTTATATTAAGCATCTGAGGGATCGACCTAAACTTGTCAAGATATTGCCAAAATTATTGATTTAGAATCACTAAAAGTAAATTTTTGCTTTCTTCTATTGCAAATGAATAATCAGCAAGAAAATTCTAGGGGTCTGGTTGGTTTAAATCGCCGAAAATGTTAACAAAAATAGAATTTCGGTGGTCTACAGTAATTTGCAAAGTTTTTTACCTTCTATGGGGGCAAACTCTCCAAACCACCACGCCTCTTGTGTGATAATTAGTGATTAGAGAAAAAAGAGGCAATAAAAGTGTAATCAAAGTAAATAAAATTACTTGTGCGACGTCTTTTCTTATAATAGTACGAGAAGAAAATAGAGTGACTTATATTAAATTTTCGACAGCTACTTAAATAAAATATACAAAGGCTAAAAGATTGGCCTCAAATACTTAACCTATGTACCATCACACGTGGGCGTGGGGGTTTGGGGGTATGCATCCTCCCAGAAGTTGAAATACCCCCCCCAGAAATCAAAATACCCTCCCCCAGAATTCAAATTTTGAAATTTTTTTTCTGCTTTTTAGCGATTTTTTGATGCCATTGGATAGCGCTTAATGAGAAACGTCGAAAAATGGTGTTTTTTCGCCATAAGACCACTTTTAAGACCATTTTTTTGACCTTTGAATTTTTTTCAACCCCCCCCAGAAATCAGAAATTTTTTCACCCCTCCCACCAGAATTTCGATGCTGCCCACCTATGTGTACCACACATGCACACTAGGAGGGGTTATGACGGGGTTCTCCTACCAGAACTCTTGAGAGGCATAACCCCCTCAGGCCGTTTTGGGACCATACCTGTTGCTCGAACGATGAAAAAGCTCTAAATGACGCCTAACAGCATAGTTTCAGGTATATATACTTTTTTAGTAGTAGACTTTCCAATAAATTCATCCAGGCAATTTCCTTCCATTATTTTGTAAATTTTTGATGTTGCAGGTCGTTTAATCGCCCTTATCGTTATTATTTTCATGCAAATTTAACCGTAAATATTTACATAGAATGATTTGTCAAAATTTGACATATTATAGGTAAAAAAATTACTCATTTACCTCTTCCATCAGGAAACCCGGTTTAACCCCTCCCCTCCTCCCAGAGCTTTTGACCATGTGCATGTATGCTATAAACTATTTTTCAAGTCAACGAAAAGCACCTGCAAGATAAGGGGACATACTTACACACAATGTGCTTTGCAACCGTCCTGCAAGATAAACCGATTTCAAATAAACCGGGCTCACAACAATTAATTAATATAGCACTCTGGCCAAGAATAGACATGCACGTGGGGCAGGGGGTTTGGAGGTCAAGACCCCCAGAATGGAAAAATGGGAAATATTTCGAGAAAAATGAGACAAAATGAAATGGGTGTAAATTGAAAATTTTCTTCAAAAGTGCTACCAGAAACTGTGTAATAACGTAGTTTTAACGCTATTTTAGCATTTAACCCTGTTGTCGAAGTCATTTTTAGGCCAAAAAACATAATTTTAGACCCCCAGATCGGCTATGTTGTGCATCTATGGTCAGGACCATGCTATACTGTTCAAAGAAATCGATACTTCAAGTTAAACAGGGTTCAAGATATTGAGTTCCATTATTGACACAAATGTATCAAAACTTGTTTCCATTTTTTCCTTGCGTTTCTTCCAGACCGGGGCTGTCGCTTTATTCGTCGAAGATAATGGCAACGACACAGCCTTTGCTGTTGAATTAATACCGCCCAACACCGTCAGCATTTTTTGGCAATTTCCGCAATATTTTTTAATGACGACCGGCGAAATTTTATTCTCCGTATCCGGATTAGAATTCTCCTATTCTCAAGCTTCGAGTAGCATGAAGTCGGTCTTGCAAGCCATTTGGCTGCTTACCGTGGCGTGCGGTAACGTCATTGACATGATTATCAGTGGTTCGCATCTGATCAGGAACGCGGCCGTCGAATTCCTAGTCTATTCAGCATTGATGGCCGTCGTAATCTCGATTTTCGTCCTACTCGCCCGCCGGTACAAATACGTCGACCGTGACGGCGACGACCCGGCGTTGACCCCAGACGCCGATAAGAAGGATCATTTGGTACCCATGGCAGAACGAAAAGATTATTTTCTAAAAGATGACGTCACGAAAAGTCCGGATAGTCAACGCTCCTTAACTTGATGAATTATTTGGTTTTAAGTCAACGCATTCGATTGAGGGTCCGAAAAGGAAGGGGAATCTATTTTAATGAAAGCTCTTATCAAGAAATGTGTACAGCAGTCGTTTTTTTATATTTGGTGACAGGAAAGGGAAGCGATAAACGTCGTTTATATTTTTTAATCGAATAGTTTTTGAGTAATACGTCTTCCTTTTTTATCAAAACTGTGCCAGTGTTCGTGGACTTCTGTTAGCTTTACTATTCTTAGTTTCCTTTGTGAATGAAGGGTAACAAATATTCGTTTTAATCCGTTTTTGTACAGCTTTCTTCTTTCGATAAAAATTTTAACTATTTGCTGACGATTTTTACCTTAATTGTTCTATAATATTATTGTTAATAAGTCTGTATAGAGTACCTGAGATCCTGTGTTTACTTTACTATCGACGTCAAAACTGGGTAGGGTGAATCATCAGACAGCGAAAGGTCAACGGAAGAAATGCGGAAAAGGCGACACGGCATATCTCTCAGTAACCTTAACGAGCTCTCCTTAACGCTCGACTTACGTACATACAGTGGCGTATCCAGGATTTTCCTAAGGGCGGTACCTAAGGGAGGGGCGGAACCCTGACTTGGGCGGAAAAATTAGCCGTTTCAACCCAAAAATTCAAAAATCGCTCGAAAATTCTTAATTTTGCGCACTATCGTTTGAGCCAATGGGGGGCCGGCTCTCCCCCCCTCCCGCCCCCCCCCCACTCTAAATCCGCCACTGCGTACATATATATAGGAAATCGTAAATATTAGGCTGGTTCGAGTTAAGCTTGCTTTCATTCATAGAATAATAAATTTAATGCTGGGAAACGACAGACAGACTTTTGCGCCATAAAGTATTAGCAAGCAACCTCACGACTTTTTCTTTATCGAGTCAAGTTTTCACCTTAAATTTTATATTTCAATGATTCGTATAAGTAATGCGACTGCTTAACAGCAGGTCTGGAAATTTAGCTCAAACATTTTCTCATCCGGTCTGTTTTCGGCTAATTTTTCTTGAAAGCATGCCTAATTCTGCTTTGGTAACGACAAACTGAGAGAATGGCTACAAAACATGCACATAAGATTTTTTCGATTAACAGCTTGTACACGATTCAAGGAAAGCAAAAAGTATCTTTTCCAATTTACTTTCCTGTTATGCTTCCGGTCAATTGTTCTGTATAAATAGTAGATCTAGGTGATTAGTTTTAGGTAAAGTCAATTGTAATCGAGGTCTAGCTTCACAAACAAGCGACAGTACGTACGTGCTACCATTTCATTCATTTACACTTTTTGGCTGAGCCATAATACAACAATTGAGCACAAAAAAGAAATTTTCGAAAAAAATTTCCATTTTTTTACCGATTTTATGCTTGATTTTTCTAACATATTTTTTAAAAAGTTCTAATTTGTTGCGCATGGAGCTCCATTCGACCACGCTTTGATGCATTCGTTTGTGCGTGATGTCAAATATAAAGCGGAGAAAGATACCTAACGTAATCCTAACTAATCTATCTACTGTTTCGATTTTATCAAACACCTGGAATAAGCTGAAGTCAGCGTCACTTTATATTTTGTGCCTATTTATGGCATCTCATACATTTGCAAAGTAAATCCTTTTTTTAATTCGGATTTTATGTAGGTAGCTTAAATGACTTAAAATCTGACTGATTCAAATTTAATAGACTCTACAAGCATGATTTATACGTAAATTAAGTTTGATTATTTTCATTCACTTCTTTTCTACATTATATAAAGGATGCTTCCGCTTGCACAGCTTTCTTAGCTATTTATATTCCACTCATTAGATTTGTGATGACAAAGTAGTAGAGATCCATCTTTTCTCGAGACCAATGGAGAAATTCACAGATTTAGAATAATACAAATATCGAAATTCAAGAATATTAAGAAACTTATTGTAAATTCGTCCTACTTACAGGCAGCTATGTCGGGGTGGAATTTGATCTGCTAGCTTGAATTTCTCTATGCCTTATTTAGTTATATTTTCAATTATATGAAATTAAACTTAAGGAAATTGATTATTCTTCATAACTTAGTAGTCAAATGGTTTTTCCAAGACGATGTCTGCAGTAAGAATCCCGCGCAGGCATGAACAGCATGGAAATTCTGGGGTCAGTCTTCAAAAGCATTATTTTCGACATTTCTGATAATACTCACCTTTCCAGAATATAAAAGAAATAAAAAATTGGGGCATTTTGTGAAATTGTACGATATTTGTTTGGAAATGACTATCTGACACAAAGCGCTGCAAAAATTGATACTGTGAGCCAAAAAATCACAATAAAGTTTATTTTCTCAAGTTTCGTCGAAAATTGAAAATCCTATTAAACGTCAGTAGAATTTTGTGGGAATAAGCATTCATTATAATGGTGAAAATCCCTAAAGCCTGGATAACACGTATGTATGAGGATTGTGCTGGATTTTCCATATAGCCAAAATAGAGCGGTCATGTTGGGCACATTTTCGACAATTTTTTCGTATTTTTGATTACGTTTCTGCTCGAAAAAAATTTTTTTCCGATTCCTTTGCGCTTAGGGCTTCAAGATTTATATAAGAAGGAAAATGTTTGAATAAAAATGCTGAGCAAATTTTTGATACTTTTCAAAGAAAATATTTTCAGAAGCATAAACAATCATGCTTTATAATAAGAGGTGAAACTCCCGCGCCCATTACTACTCTCCCGATTGGGTCACAACAACATGACTTTTATGATGTAATATAACGTGTTGTTATTAAGTTTCAGGGTGCTAGAAGTCCACCGGAATTTTTTCGTAGGCCCACAAGGTACATAGTTGGTCCGATGAGGTGAGTACTTATTGATACTCGTTGAATTTAATAATGAATCAGATATTTCCATTTTTATATCCAAATGACTGAAAAAGTGGACTTTTAAGATTCAGCACAAATTATATCTCATATAATTTTTATCATGCTTAATCTTCAAGCAGGAAAATGATATCTTTGGTAAACTCTGTTGCTGATTACTAGTTTCATTATCGAATGCGATGTGTCTCGAATTATCAAGAAAACTACACCTCAAGAATTTCGTTGAAACATCAATGCTTCATTGGAGTTAGCTTAAAATGTCAGAAGGATTGAAATAATAACAGAACCTGAGGCGGTGAGTTTCGGCGGTGGAAAATGAAAAGAACACTGAAGACTTACGCGCTTCCTTCGTCAGTTTGATAATGATAAATATGGTAGAAGAAAACTTGGCTTTTGTCGACAATTGTCAGGAGGCCGTTGTTTTACCTTTGGCTACTGCCGAAAATTTTCGAAAATTAGCGCGTCGATGTCGTCGAGGGCCGAAAAGAAGGAGCTTAAGGGAGAAACAAAAAAAGTTTGCGTAAGTTTCCTATTAAATAGATGGAATAATATTGTGTAACGTATGGAGGTATATTTTACGCATACGTCATCGAACAACGCAGCTACTGGAATATAAGCGCGCATTCTTCTTCATAGATTGCCCAATTTAGAATATTCAATGCGTAATGAATAGACGCAGTAACTTTTGCATACTTACTCATTTTTAAGGGAAATAAGGGGCGTGTTGGAGAAATAGTCAACGTTGTTAGCTATGACTTCGTTCGATGCTGAGCATTGGGCCTCCAACATAGCTATGTTCTAGCTTCTCCGAAATTTTCTTTCAACTTCTAGAAAGTAGAAAAAGAAGAAATTCCGTTCCCCGAGGCGAAAGAATTTTAGGTCAACATCGCGCGCTCTATTAGCGTGCTTTTCAGTAATAATGCTATATTGCGCATTATACAGCTAGCTAGCTGCTTACTGTGAAACGAAAGAAATACGGGACGAATTTTCGAGCACATGACTTTGAAACGCGCGCGAATTCAGGTGCTTGGTTGATTTTTTGGTGGCCCCGTTAGCTCGCATTAACGTGCTCTCATAACAGTTGCGATTTTTTTTGCTCTTGACTATTGCCTTCTTGCGAATCTTAGGACGAAATCGCTCTTTCGGTTGCATGTCCTAAATTAATTTTTGCTGCTCTGTTAATTTATTGGTTTCTGTTGTTTCTAATGTTTTCTGCTCGTAACCATACATGAGCAGCGTCGAAATTATGGGGGATCTGGGTGGTGTAAAAGTAATACAAATCCCAAAAACAAGCCAAAGTTCAATTCTGGAAAATCTATCGATTTTGGGGTCTACCGGATTCTGGTGGTCTTAACCTCCCCCAACCCCCTACTCCCACGTGTGCTCTTGCTCTTAACTTGTATTATTTTGCCCGTTTCAAGTGATCCATGCTATATTTCTAAGAAATTTCTGAATTTTTGCAGTGATTTTTTTCTTGATGAAAAGTGAACACTAATACCAGATCAATAATTAAGTTACTGTTTTCTGAATGATCTTTATTTAATGTCAAACAATTTAAGGAATAATAATTGAATGGTTAAATCACGACGTTGCGCGCACCTACTTAATGATTATAAGTCATTTTGATTTCATACCTTGTTATCCATTTGGTCTCAGTATGAATAATGCTCCCCATACACGTACTTTATATAATTATTGTTCTTGGTGTGATGTTGTTTTTATGGCAAAACATCACTTTAACTTAACTAGAAAAGCAGGATGATTGCTATCAAGCACTGCGCAAAAGTGACGCTATAGATAGGATATTTAACAAGATATCAATTGTGCTTAGAGAATTTCGAGGGTCAGCGCGACAAATTCTGTTTGAAATCATATAGAAAATGATGAATTCATCCTGTCAAATGCTTGGATAATGAATTCCGTTAAGAAAATAGGATATGTAAGTGCCCAAACAAGAATATAGATGCAAACGTTCGAAGCAATGAAACAAATGCATTGAAGTGTTTATTTAGTTTCAGGTGAAAATTCTGGGGGCAGCGGACCACCTTAAAAAGCAAGGGCAACTGATTTTGATATTAAATTAGGAATAAAATTTTAAAACCGATTTTTTATTTAAAACATTTTTGTCAAATGCTAAATAAACTCATGTCTTGATTGAAAAATTCTAAAAAATCAAACTGTTTTAGACTAGATAATGTTCTGAACTAACTGCGCCTAAAATTCATAGGTAACAATGTACATATTTAGGTGTTAAGCTTTACAACGAAAAATGTCAAGAGATAAGGAAAATTCCGAGCCGGCCGATGAGGAGTCCGGAGAAGCTGAGACTCCGTTAGCCCTCCATAGAAAACCAGATGTGCCACACAGCAAGCCATTTGACGTCATGTTTTCTGCCGGGAAAGCCAGCAAATTGCCGAAGGAAAAATTAATGCTCAGCGAAGGCATAGTCAGGTAATATTGAAAAAACGGCGTTTTTGTTATCTGCACCCAAACTAACATTTTTCACCCATTTTTCTAACAAGCATGCATAGCATTTTTTTGTACAAGGTCCCTTTGTACATGTACAAAGTTGGTTCCCAAAAGTCTCTGTACATTTTGTGCATGCAAATTTTTAGGTACTATTGTATATCAAAGTAGCGCTGTCAATACTTTCAATACTATCAATATAGGCACTTTTATTTCTTAAGTCTTCCAGCATTTTTCAACAAATAAAATATGATGCAGACGATTGGGTTTGAATACTCACTCACAATTGATACAGGTTTTTACATGAGTAAATTTTTACTGACTTGTATGATGCATTTGCATCTAGGATTTTTATATTCACTCGTATGTTCCGTCGGAATCAAAGCCAAGATTGTTTTTCTTTACTATTCACTTGCTGTCGTTTTGTCTGATCAAATTACCACTTGACTGTAATTACTAAAAAGTAATGAACAGCTCGTAAACTAATTAGGATAACAGATTTAATCAAGTCGAGAACATCACCTCGGAAAACCTATTCAAGGGAATAATTAGGCCTATATTTAGATAGATTCTCACACTATTTTATAGATAGCCATCATAGCCGATTCGGAGGGGTCAGCCAGTCTGGGGGGTTAAGTCAGAAATCTTTTCTGATCTAAAAATTACCTAAAAAACGTGAAAAATTATAAACCACGGTAAAAACTTTGTTGATTCACAGCTTCTGGACTTTTTGAAACACTTTCACATACAATTTTTGATTTTCGTCCATTTTTGACCTTTGTTTTGCCTTATTTTACCAAGAAAATTTCTTATTTTTGATTACGGGAGGTATAAACCACAAACCCTCTTGCATGCTTGTCTGGCAGCCACGTTACAGTCAAATTGATAACCGCGGCAGCGTAATTTATGAAAGAAAGAATAAGAAAAATACTAAAGAGGTGGTTAAGAGAAGTGATAGTTATCGTGTGTTATTAATCCATTGTGAATTGTAAATCATGAGACTTGTGCTGTGTCCATACGTGTTTTTGGGGTTTGAGGGTTAGAACACCCAGAATGGTTACTAACCATACATGAACTAAGGAGGGAGATTCGGTGGGTTTTAATTCCCCCAGGAAGGTTACCGAAATTTTTTCACTCCCTAGGATTCCCGATTTTCTTCAATATTCTTAGAAAATGTTTTATTTTAAGCATTTTTAGCCATCTGTTAGCTCGGAAATGCCAAATTTTTAGCGTTTCGCGCCAAATAGAAACTAATTTTTTGACTATGTTTTATTCAATTTATTCAAATGAATTTTTTTTGTATCCCTTCGAAATTTCTTTGTGTCTCAACGGTTTAGATAGTTAGAGCATCGCCGGAAACGCTGAAAGTTATGTTTTTTGACGCGTATACACCCTTTTTGAGCTGCAAAAAATAATTTTTAAAAATGTTTGCTGCTAACTTGGGCAAAATGACTGCGAGCGACCCCCCCCGGAATTGCCAATTTTCGAAAAAGATTGTCGAAAGTGCGCTGTGTTAAATGTTGTAACAAACTTTTGGCTCAAAAGTGTGAAATTTTCTGCGCTTCGCGCCATATACTCGTATTTGTGCTCTAATTATATTTTCTTAAATATGCTCGATCTTTTTTAAGGTCTGTTCGAATCTTTTTTATGCTCTGAAGAGAAGGAGTTCTATACAAAACGTAAAAAACCGTGTTTTTGACGTGTAATTATAGTTTTCCAGTCCAAAAATGGCACTATTTGAAATTTTTTGGTGCTCTCATAGAATTCCCAGACTGTAAATGTATGCTCGTGACTCATACTGACGTCACCACCAGATTTCTGGGGCCGTTTTAGCTCAACGAAGTCATAAAGTTTATTTTTCACTAAAGCATTTTGCATGGTTCAGACATCAAAGTGGCACAAACAAATACGATTCCCAGAGAGGCATGACGGGATTCGGACGTCCGCGTGACGTTTTGGATCATTCAAAATGCACGGTGTTGCAGCCGATTGAGGATGAAGACAAACTTGCGAAAATGCGCGAAGCCGTGTCACTGCAAATGGGAACCAACAAGCTCGCCAGCCAAAAAGGAATGACGGGCATAGGCAGGCCCCGCGACGTCCTCAACCACGTCATCACTCATGGCAGCGTGCCAGAACCATCTGAAGAGAAGACCAAGGCTAGCGAAGGTGATTGACCGACCAATGTTGTCGTTTCTCTATCTTCGACTTTTGACCAGGCATGCAGGTGGTGTGTTAGGGGTTCTAGAGATCCCCTGAATGGAAAAATGAGAAATGAAATTTTCTGGGAAAAATGAGACAAAATGAAGACCAAAAATTGATAAAAATCGAAATTTTTTAAAAATTACTTGAAATTTATCAAAACCTGTGGAATAACGTAGTTTTAACGCTATTTGGAAATTCATACCAGTTTTTGAGGTCATTTTTACCTTAAAAAACTAGCCAACCGATCCCCAAAAAGGCTGACCACCCAGATTGGCCATGCTGTGCATCTATCTTTATGACCATACATGTACGGCAGCCGAATATCGGGGGATTGGTTAGTGTCAAACTGGCAAAAATCCAAAAAAGCATGCCGAAAATTCAATTCTAGGGTCTATTGATTTTGGGGGGTCTGCCGGATTTTCGAGAAGTAACCCATCCTCCCTTCAACCCCACGTTTGTTTATGACTAAACCCGCACGTTTCTTGTGGAAACTACGGTCGAACTAAAGTCAAAAACGGCCAGAAATCATATATTTCTCATCATATAGGTGAGCAAAATCGACGACGAAAACTACGGCAGTTTCCGCTATTTTGACAATGATTTTAAAGATCATTATTTTTCAGGAAAGCTCTGAACTTTCTCTGTCTGAGCTGATCCCTTTAGACCTGCCTTGTTGTCACCGATGATCGAACTCTCTCAAAGGAAAAAAAACGGATTAATAAAAGGAATCATATTGGCTCGTAATACTGGCAATTGAGCACAAAGCACAGGTTCAAAATAAAAAATGCCGAAACAGATAAAATCTAAGAAAATGTTTTCATCATCCCAGAAGGATCCGGAAGACTCGTAAAAATTTTTAGAAATGCTTTTCGAAATCGTTCGACCAAAACAATATGGTAGAGGGAATGGCGCGAAAGATATGAACCTAACTCCTCACTAATGTATAGCATGCTATTAAATGTTTAATCCCTAAGTCCTTTTTTAATGATGGTTGCGAGAAGTAATTACGTTAAAATTAATTTTCCCTACGCACAACATTACGTCAAATTCGACGATTTGTTCGAAATCATAATCGTGGAATACGTCTCGTATGTATTTTGCGTAATCTATCGAAAGATAAATGATTTTTTCGAAAAGCTTTTATTGATTTTAATTAACCACTGCTTGCTAAATTTCTTCATTTAACTCTGACTGATGTTTTACGATAACTGATAATTTGCATGAGTCACGCACATATAGTCATGCAATTCAGCATGCATTACAATTTTATTATTTAAATAATAATTCATTTCATGAACTTTTTGTTTGCGTAAATTGACGTGTACTCAACTCCAAGAGAACTTGCTAGATCAAGTTTTTTGTAAAAAGGCATTATCCGACTACAGTCTGGCACCAACAAATTAGCAAGTCAACAAGGGATGACAGGATTCGGTATGCCTCGTTCTGTGCTTAACCGGTATAATCCAAACCAGGATGCAAATAGTCAAGGCTTCATTCATTTGCAAGTAAGCCAAAGTCGGTTAGCCTTACATTTCGTTTATCTCTGAAGCTGATTGCGTTCACATCTAAATTAATAAACGTGTAACGAGCTAAATTAATTTTAATTAATTCAAATTTAATCCTGATTTTTATTTGATATTTTCATACCTAATTCAAAAATTTTACTAAAGACTTATTATTACCTACTGCCTTCGTTTATCACACTCAGCTGTTTCAATCCGGACGCTGAAATTGGATTAAATAATGACGTTTGAATATAAGCAGATCAGCGCCAGTCTCAAGTTTACAAAAAAGCTAAGAATTGGTGAAAAGGGTAAAAAACAGCATTTTTTGATTTCTTTATCAGGCTTTCTCAATTGACATCTTGCAATCGCGAAAAGAATAGAAAATTTCTCAAAAGTTTTATTCTTTAAATTGTGTATATTATGGAAAATATGAAAATATATTATATATTATATAAGAATATATATCATCGAACCTCCCTCTACCATAACCATGTGATGAGTTTCGCCCTAAGCTGATACAAGGGGAATGCACTGAGGCCATTTGTTTCAAAGGATTATACTCCACGACTACGGACCTGCAATCTTTTTGGGACTCATTAACAAGAGTTTGAAAAATCTTGTCCTCCATCATGAATTATGAACGGCGTGAAAGATTCATAGATATTGTTTCCAACTTATTTGTACTTTATGTCCTTTTTCGAAAAATGTGAGCTATGTATTTAGCAGAGCAACAATTCGATAGTTCACAATTTCAATACATAGAAATCTCGAAAATGACCCGCCCCAAAATTGTTTGTCGGTGGTGTGAATTAAAAAGAGTATTTTTGATTACCAGATGGGAACCAATAAATTCGCTAGCCAGGCTGGTATGACTGGCATAGGAATGCCCAGGCACAATATCACTAAATATAAAGATACACAAAGGGGCGAAATACCACACGATGAATCTTCCTTATCGCGTCAAACCTCGGGTTTCAAAGACGGCGCGAGCCAGCAGGGCATGACTGGCTTTGGGATGCCCCGCAACACCACTATACCTACGTTGAAGGTGCAAGACAGGCGCAGCCAGGGCCTTATTCCCTATCAAATGGGCATCAACTGGGGCGACAGTCAGACTGGCAAAACCGGTAAGATGAGTTTAGATTTTGGTAGTTATACATATATCCACACTTCAGTATCAAAATACATGTATGGCTTGCAATAGCTTGGTAGCTTCGTGCTCGTTTTGTAGGGCGAATATGCAATTGTTTCCATCATTGAATTATTTTGTTATGATTCTTCTGAATTTGACAAATCACAGTCAGGCAACACTTAATTTATTACCAGGATCTGCAAAGAGTTTTTTCAGCTAAAATAGTCTTAAACATTTATACAACTCTTCAGATAGCGTAAAAACTACCATAATTGACAGTTTCTGGTCGATTCCATGCATTCTTGCAAAGAAAAGTTTTGATTTTTCAATCTTTTTAGCTTCAACGTTGCTTTAGTTTTCCCAAAGAATGTTTGCCTTTTCTTCTATTTGGAAGGTCCAAACCCCTCACGAACTCTTCATGCGCATTCATGATTGTGTTGCGACTATTGCGCAGCATGAGTGGTCTAAGGGGTCAGCCGAACTTTTTTGAGCTAATATCACGTTGAAAATTTTTGTAAACGTTAAATTATAGTAAAAACTATCGCAAATCAGTTATGTTCGATGTCAGACAATTTTACAAAAGTATTTTACTTTTTGTCCATTCGTGGCACATATTTTGCCTTATGTTTCAGAATCCCTTCCTTTCTTCCTTGTTGAAGATCATCGGACTTGCGCTTTTTATTTTTTTTAAATTTTTTCAATGCCACATTCACTGTTACGAAGCTTTTCTGCATAGGTTTCGGAGTGCCTAGACAAGTTTATACGGCTTTCGTTGACGACACGCACGGCGAGCTGCCGGAAGACATCCTGCGCCGTCCGGACGTGCCGTTTTGGAGCGGAGCAGAAAAATTCGCCAGTCAGGCGGGGATGACCGGGATGGGCATGCCTCGCGACGTCAAGG
The DNA here is from genome assembly GCA_036768485.1 of Mermis nigrescens. Classification (NCBI taxonomy): domain Eukaryota; kingdom Metazoa; phylum Nematoda; class Enoplea; order Mermithida; family Mermithidae; genus Mermis; species Mermis nigrescens. The sequence continues at coordinate 4,493,408 of JAVLUZ010000141.1, forward strand.
GCAATTATTTGCGTCGACTTTGGTAGGCCGGAAAATTCGATTCTGCGACTAAACTGCGAAAAACGAACAACAAAACAGCTTGCATGTTTTTTAGGGAGAAAAATCGATTCTCGTCCGCATCGCGTGCATTTCTTGTACGAAAAATGAACAAATGTAGGTCAAGTTTCTTGTTCGATTTATTCTATAAATCTCTCTAATTCTTTCAAATTTCGCAACAGATTTTTATTTTATATTTTTTTGACAAAAATTTTCTTTTATGGGAATGCGTCGTTTTCCCGCGCTACTGTTACCTATATTAAATATCAATTGACTCTTAAGTTTTGCGGGCGGTTAAATTGTTTTATTTTAAAAAATCTAATGTGTTTGGAGTGCTTTCCATGATGCGATGCTCAGAGCGATTTTTCGATTTGCGTGTGCGACTACTAATTATTTGCTTTTCGATGCCTTAATTTTGCAAGACTTCTATCACTCGTTTATGAACTAGTCCGGTGCAATTATTTCGTTCGTGTACATAAATTTGCCAAAATTAGAATATCTTGATGAGTACCTATATGTTTTGTTGCACAGAGATTTAAGGACTGTATTTTCTTCTGAATAAATAGATGGTATCGATTACTCAATAAACACAACGAGAAATATTTTCTTCAGTCGTGTAATAGAATAATGCCTTAAGATAAGTTGTAATATCCTAAGGTCGATTACAATGTGTTTAGGCTTAAGCTGGATAAAAACTTGACCATAGATGTAAAGAATGGCAGGTCTTGGGGGTCAGCCAGAGAACTTTTGTAAAGCCTAAATGTGCAGCTTTAACAGCTAAGTCGGAATACTGCCTTGATTCTAATTCCACAATTTTTTCTTCTATTCTGATAACACCCAAATAATCAAGCGCAGGTAGGTTGGTAGTTACGTAAGACAAATTAATGCGTAATAAGATTGTCAGATAGAAAATGGAATATTTTTATTTTACTTTTCTAATTTCATCTAACTTCATAATTTATTGAATGACAAAAGTAAAAAATAAATTATTCACTCGAACAGCTGCATTGCAATAGAGATCTGGGCCGGCAAAGGCAATTAAACTTTAGTGGAACGATAAACGTCTTAATTATCACTTCGTAATTATATTTTGATTTTTCTGACAATGAAGCATCAGGCGTAGCTAGGGCATTAGAGGCACATCCCTCGAAATTTTTCAAAAATTTTGTTGATTTTTCTGGTGTAATAATGTGTCCGAGTTCAAAAAAAGAAAAATGTCATCATTTTCCGGGGCTTCGCGCCGACTCATTGTTATATCGATCCAATGAGTTTAAAAGCTTCAATCAGCCAAAATAATCCGGCACTTCACATCACTTTAGTGATTTAATGCACTATTTGATCGATCGTTGAACGAAACGGCCTTGTTTCGCATAATAGTGAAAGTGCGAAAATGATTGTGTACCAGTTTGCCTATTCTCTACTTTGTTTGTTTTCTTTACAAGGACACATAATCCTATTTAAAATAAATGGCCGAATTTTCTGGCGTTTCTGCGAATTTCCTACTTTCTGACCTACATCTTGTTAATAAGAAGGCCATAAATGGGCCTGAAAACGGTAAGAACAAAATTTTCATTGATACATTTTTCTATATCTTATTGGCAGCGACCCGTTGCTTCGCTGTATGCTTAGCAGAGGTCGAAAAACACATTTTAGCTGAGAAGTTTTGTGCAATGTAGGAGTTCATCAATTTTAAGTGTTTTTGAGCTTAATCCAGAACCGGGATTTGACCGATTTTGCGAAAATTTTTACGTTACTCATTAAAATGCTTTTTTTGCAAAAATTTTCGAGACTCTGCCCCGGACTCAGCTGGGGAGGGGCGCATGAGCGCGGTACTCCAGACCCCCTCAGTCGTAAAATCTCGTTGTACGAGTACACATGCAACGAGATTTTTGGGAGGACAAGCATGGTAAAACGGTTAGGAATTTCTAAAATTTTCTGGCGCAGGTTGTCTGTCCTGTATGATTTAAGCGGTATATATTGAGTTAAAATTAAAGTTAGTAATTCGTAGTTTTCCCGTCAGAAGCTTGAACTGTCAAAATTGTTTGGTACAAATTTGATAATTTTCTGCTCTGTATTTACAAAGCTACAAAATGTTAAAGGCGGTAAAAAATGACTAAATTTCTTGGTGCTTTGCGCCGCTTATGATTTCCGAACTGTTTGTCAATAAAAGGGCCGTAAATTCTACATGAAAACAGTAAAAATTCCAAAAATTTTCGACGCTTCGCGCCGCTTTACACTTTTTGTATTTTTGATCGTCAGAGACCCATAAATTTGCTAGGCTACACTAATAAAGGTCGAAAAACTCAGTTTTACTATACATAACGTTACTGGGCATTCAATGCAAAAATAGTCTTACAAATTTTTGTGTTGCTCCCAAACCAAAATCCTAACTACGCCTCTGTAATGAAGACAGAAGTAATGAAGACAGAAGTGATAACTACAAACAATAATGAGAAGGGTAAATTGTTGTTCCTGTTTTTTTCAATCCAACAACGACTTACGCTAGGTTAGTTCAATTTCATCATGATTAGTTCACTAGCGCGTAACTATGGAAAAGTTTTATCTGATAATGAATGTAATTACAACCGTATTGCATGATTTATGGCTGCCTGTCCGGTAATGAGTTACTAATCAAATTAAATTACAGTAACACATCTGAGCAGTACTGCTCGTATCAATCCATTTCTATTAATTCATGTGCTCTCTGATGAGACAAACATAAATTCTGGGACTTTTGTACGACTTTTCTGGCGCTAAAATGCCTATAATGGTAATACGCTATTGTTTTCTTGCTCTGCTGCTCGATTTGGGAATTTCGAATGAAATTCTGTATTCGTCGAATCACAGATACATGAGCTGTCTACTTTCGGTAATTTTTAACATTTTCTGGATTATGATGGTAAGATGAAATTAACTACATACATAATGAAATTAATTTAATCCACATGCCATGCATGAAGCACTGGAATTTTTTTAATCACGCCACGCATGGAACCCACACGTAGGCGTCGGAGGAATGGGTTTTTGGTTGGTATGCACCCCCCTTAGAAGGTCGAATACACCTTCCCCGCAGAAATCAAAATATCCCCAGAATTCAATTTTTTTAATTTTCTGTTTTTTTCGCAATTTTTTGATGCCAATGGATAGTCCTTGATGAGAAACGTTGAAAAATGCTGTTTTTCGCCATACCACCATTTTTAAGACCATTTTTTGACCTCTGAAAAAGCTTGCACACCCCCATGTATACCATAGATGCACAGCATGGCCGATCTGGGTGTGGGGCAAATATTGAGCTTTTTTGGGTCAAGATGACCTCAAAAACTGGTATTAATGTTAAAATTTCGTCAAAACCACGTTATTCCTCAGTGTCTGATCAATTTCAAGCACTTTTAGAGAGAATTTTCAGTTTTCATTAAAATTTGACCTTCATTATATCTCATTTCCCCCACAAAATTTCCCATTTTTCCAATTCTGGGGGTCTAGACCGTGGGAGTGTACTGTAGACCTCTCAAACCCCTCCCTCGTGTGCATGCCTAAGGCTTTCGACCTGAAGCAGTCAAGCAATCACTAGAAAAGAAATGTAAAATTTAAATCGTTGCTTACGAATTCAAAAGAGGTGTGAAAAAAACCTAAAAAAGAATGCTAGAAAACTTTAAGACTGGTTAACATTAATACGGCAAGTACTGAGTAAGTCTATTAAATCTTCTGAATATCCATAGTCTGTTTCACATAAGTTTGGGCATGGGCATGATTTGTAAGAATTTTAGCGATAGTATGCCGACAGATTACGATAATTATATATCAGATCAATGCTATAATCGCAATCAGTCAGCTTGTTGTCGAAGAAAGTTTTAAATTTTTTTACATAAATCTGAAAATTTTACCTATAACCCGGAAAATCTAAGCAGCTTATATAAATTTGAAACTTAAAGTGTCTACGTTTTGTTGGTGCCCATAATTATGTATCTGCGATCCTGGTGATCGCAAGCGCTTTTATAATAGGTAGATTAATTTTTATTAATACTGGGCTCTAGCTTAGTATCGTTTCGCCAAAAATAGTTGATTCATTCCTTAAATCGTTGATACTCATATTCCTAAAAGGACAAGCATTGCTAGCAACTTGGATGATGAGGATGGTAAACATATATCGTTAAGCGAATGATATGACGTGCTTTATTAATTTGAATTGGCGTACCCAATTGAAAGCTTAAGTTGAAAATTCTTTCTCTTCCCTAAATGTTTAATATTTTCTAAAGAAATACTCTTCTTGCTTATGAAGTTAATTCATCGCATATCTTATCTATAAGATAATTTTATTAATGTCAGCCACAGACATCATTTGCTAATAAGAACAGGTCGAATCCGAGCTCGAATCTTCGCCTTTCACCTAGAAATGTTTGGCCCCAATTGATGAATTATTTGAAGCAGAGGCAAGAGGTCAATCATTCTAGGGCGCGGAGCTGGAGGGGCCGCTAGATGTGATATAGCGGAAAAAAAGAGCGCGGTAGTAGGCGACCGTCCTCATCTTGGCCCAATTTACTTGACGATTTTAGTGCTTTTAGGCTATTAATGCATGATTATTAGAATTTCGTGATATGATAACTTTCTAGAATAATAATTATAATAATAAAATAATAATAATAATAATAATAATTCTTGGTCTTAAATTTAACAATAATTTAATAATAATCGCAATCAGGGGCGGATTTAAAGGAAGCGGCCGTCTCCCTCTATTGGCCAAAAATATTTGGCGGGATAAAGAATGGATATGTAATTTGCAATGATTTTTGGCCGTGGGTGATCATAATTTCTCAAATTTCTCCGGCGCTTAACGCGCGCCGGATAGTATCTATTAATGACCTTTATCCACTTTCTTTGCTACCTGGAGGCCAGTTTTTGCTCATGAAATAGCTTCCAGAACAATTTCAAGAGCAGAAACAGCTATTTCAGCATGGATTTCTTCTATTTTCATGCATAACTATTAAAAAATGTTTGATGTTCGGCGTTAAATGCTACAAATACAGGAAATCGAGCAGTAAATCTAGCTTGTAAACGTCCTTCCGCACGAATTTCACGAATTTTCGCTGAAGTTAAAGAAACATAATGATTTTTTAGCACAAAATTGTCGAAAATTTCAAAAATTTTCGGGAAAATGTTGCGTCAAAAGTGATTTTAGATAAAAGCAGACAATGTAAAACGTCGAAAAAACGCTATTTCGCACGTGAAGGGCAAATTTTGGGATCTATCCTTGACTGTTTATGGAAAAGCCAGGGCACCGCCCCTAAGGAAAATCCTAGATCCGCCACTTATCGCAATAATAGTTAGTAATAATTTATTCATTATTAGTGTGATAATAATCCTCCTAGCGATTTAAAAGTCCAAATTTTGCGCTGAATTTTTATGATACTGATTTTCTGAGCAAGACGTAGTGATTTTACGCTGTATATTTTATTTTTAGCAGAAATTCTATCCCGCGACTTCGCGTCGTATTCTAGCTAATAACTAAGAGTGAAAAATGATATTTTAAGATATTAATAAATTTCAGAGACTGCTTGTATCTGACTCTTTTTGGGAAGATTATGGCACAGGCCCATTGCGGAAATCCCAGGACTTGTACTATTATTTTTGCTAATTAATGAAATTGGTTGTATAGACTTAATAAATTTGCAGCACATGAAGCACATCAGAACAAGGTTGGAGTTCGCATAAAATACTGTAAGATGTTTTTTCGTTGTCAGATGTAAAAAATATGTACATTCAATAAAAAGGAAAGGTATTCAAAAAACACATTGATATTAGAATAAATGCAACATCTGATATTGCCGTTTTTGCGGCGCCATTCATTGTTTCCGTTATAGTTGTTGACAAGTTCGCCTTCGGCTTAATCACATTGAGTGTTTTGTGTTTCGAGTGAGCCTTAATAATAAAGATCAGGCAAGGTCGACACGAGCTTTAATTGAGTATATGTGACTATCAAATTAATCAAATCGAATTAAAAATAATCAAATCAAACGTAAAAACAATCTGAACCATAGTTTTGTTGTAAAATTCACCGGATTTCCTTGCTAATCTACAAAGAATCATAAATAGGACTTTTATAAGTTGAGTTGCTCTTTAGGAGATAACTAATTGCATGTTTAATTGTGTTTTTAACCCGAAATTTTAGCGATAAATTTACGATTATCCATGATAACAAACATTTTTTACTGAAGAGCACTCAATATGCAGGATTCACTTCCTTTATCTGCCTCTACAGCCTTTCCACATCTTTACTGAAATTGTCCAGCTTGAGAAAATAATTCCCTTATTTTTCTGTGGACCCAAAAATTGAAATTAACGAAATTTTATCGAAAATGTTGATAGCATAATAAAGTAAGGAAGAAACCTATATAAACGACGTGGAAAAATGTTCGCGAAAATTCCTAAACCACCACGCAATTGATTTGGGATTATCGGAGCGCTTCTTTTCGAAGCCGCCAAAAATTTATCAGTGTCTGAAGGTGTTTTCAAAATCAAGCGTATTACACCTGAAGTTGCTCAACATCCTAACACTGCCAAAACTGATAGGTATCTACTCTATAGTCTGTTTCACACAACTTCGGTCATAAATTTTAAAACTATTCAACGGCAATAAGCTGACAGATTGCGATTAAAGCATTGATCTGATATATAAATATCGTGACCCTCGGCCTACTGTCGACTAAAATTCTTAGAATTTATGCCCGAAGTTATGTGAAACAGACTATAAATAATGTTATGATAGCTTTTACAAGGTCGGAATTAAGATGCCATACCTCCACCATGCTGCTGCTCAAAAACATCGAACAAATAGTACTTATCAATAAAAATTTTACAAGTTTCATTCCGAAATAACACCGATTAATAAGAATGTCAAATGTCAAAATAGTTCAACGCAGACTCAGATTCGAAAATATTGCTTAACATGATACGAAAAAGTCAAACCTACTTCATTTTCCGAAATCTGGTTCTCTTTGTTACATCGCGTTGTAAGCGCTACTGCACAAGTACATTAGTTTCACGAACAACTGCTTAAATCATTATCAATGTTACTTTCCTGCGGTTATTTTCTTTTTAATACTTTCCGACAAATTTTCAAAGGAAGAATGAATTTCAAATAAGTGCTCGTTTTGTATTGCAACGTTTTGCGTTGATCGGAGAACAAATAGCGAAATGCTAGAAATATCATTGAATCTAGACTTACCGCAAATAAAGTCTTCCTTTTAGTATCGAAAAGCAAATATAACGAATTGACGAGCAAATATTGCAAATTGAAAGGAAGTGTGCATACAATCTTACACTGAATGAAAAAGTTGACGGCACAATCAGTTCTAAGCATGCAATCAATCCGCAATCTGTGACAGATAATTAAAAGAAAACAGAGACTACATTTTATAAACCGTGCAACGTTTTTGGAGCGTTAGTTTTAAAATACATGACGTATCTGAATGTTTTTCTGCATAACAGCTGGAGATGATATTTGGATTATATACTGCTTTTAAGCATACTTTCCTATCAGTGCTTTTCACATCCTGCGCAAAGCATGTATTATCTAATATGCGTCTGGTGTATTTATACGGGCAGTCCAAAATTTGGCTTCACAAATTTATAACGATAGAAAAATTAAAAAATCAAAGTGTCTACAAAAAATTTCTGTTGGGTCAGTCGAACTCTGTCCACCGACTATTAGAACGTTTCAGAAAGCAGCTAGAAAAATTGCGAATGGAAATTCAACGATCTGACACCTCCTGAAGTTCTCTCGGAGTTTCATGCGCCTGATAACATAGTCGACTGCCAACGTTACAGAAAAAACATTGATTTCAGGTTTGAAACATCAAAATTCGTTGCAAGATAGATGAAGAAACAAAGTTGCAGTACCTATAGGAAGTTTAATTAACCCTAAAATTGCATCATGTGCCATGCAAGCAATAAGGAAATGCGACAGTATGAAATATTGTTTGTCTATTCCTATCTTTTTTCAGCATTTCTGGGCAATAACGATAGTAATGAAGATAATAACAGCAATCACAAATAGCAATAGTGATACTAGAAATAAAAATAATAGTAATATTACAGGACAATATTAATGATAATATATAATATAATTTTAGTAATAAAATTGCAATATTGTGGACGTTTAAATTCTATTCTGAAGTTCCTTGTGAATTTGACTATGTCTGCAAGGCTTAAGAGAGTTGGGTTGGACTCAAAATAGAATGCTTCACAAAGAATCAACACTTCTGATGGAAACAAACTTTTATACTACCGAGACTTTTGTTTTATTTTTAAATTACCTTCAAAACGTTATATACAGCAGGCTAATTTGTTTAGCTGAGGGCCGGCTAGGTTTTGATGCCTGATTTTAATGTTACAGCATCATGCTTATTTTTAAGAAATAAAGTACGAATTAATTAATTTATAAATGCCTCCTCTTCATATGCATGCCATAAAGCGCATCCTAAGCTACTATATGCCGATTAGTCACCACAAACCTGAACTAGCTAAATCAACGAACCTGTTCATATGAAAGTGAGCTTAAGTGGCGATCTTATCATTAGCTTACGCGTTTGCATTAAAAACTTGTTTTTATTGTTGAAAAAAATAATAGAACATCTCTCTCTTTTTCGCCCTTGTTATCAAATTCCTCATATATAGTTACCATAGTTTTCAGTGATTTGTATAAACGAACAGGTACACAGCATGAAATGGCATTTTTATTTCTTAAGCAAAAGGTTTCTGTCCATGGGCGATTGATTAGGTGTCCTTTAATACGTATGTAATTAAGTGTTTTCATTATGTTTTTCTTTTCTTCGTGCTTCTATCGTCAAATGTCTTCATGTTCACGAATAGTTCGTGTATAGCATTCGAGGTATGAACATATGTAGACTTACATGAGCCATTACGTCTCTATAATCACTGTAAGCATAAGCAGACGTTTTGATGGTCCTTTGATCAGCAACTAAGCTTGTTGCAACAGCAGCAAGGTATTTATATTTATGACTTATTTTAGCAAATCAACTTTTTATTGCTTTCTCAGATCAATCTCTCCTCGGTTAATATCGAACTGCGCTTTGTACCAAATATACCTCTACTTGACTAATCCATCAAAAATTACAATTTTCGTACCTGAACTTCAAAATATTATGCACAAATGAGTAAAATAACGCATTTCCTATAACTACTATGCTGTGTCTTAGAACCTATTTGTTTAATGAACTTTGCATGTATTAGACAGAACACTAGTAGTTTCCATTGAATGAAGCTGAGATTCAGTGTTTTTCCATCAGACGTCTTTAACAACTGCTGAGCTCAAGCGTTTTTTGATTATTTTTCTTTTGCAAATAAAATGAATTATATTAGAAGTAGAAATATATATAGCATGTGAGAATAGCTTGCAGAGTTTAATTGGCAAGTTTATCAATTAAAATCTGACTTTCCGCAACTTTGTAAGACTTTCCATGCTATTTGTTATCTTATTTTTGAATCAGTCAGTGCTGGTAATTTGCAAGCACAAGAGAAGAAGATATTAAAGCAATTTCAAAATATTTTGAAATTGATCTCAGCAGACAAACAATAATTATATACTTTTCAGCTTTAAGGGTTTTCCCCATTAAACTTCATATTTTATTCGCTAACTGACAAGTGATTTGAAAGTTAACTTACCGTTACTTGCATAATCTAATACCTGAAACTTCACACCTTCTTTTGATATAAAGTTTCGCTAAATGCCAAGCGTCAAATGTGTCAAATTACACTTTGCATTTAGATTCAGTCGTGCATATACTAACGATGATGAATTCAGTAGAAAACTTCAACGTATTCGACTACCTTCATCTTCTTTACGAACATTTGCTATAAAATGTTGTTTCCCTTATTTATTTATTTATTGCTTTCAGTGTTGCTGAAAAATTTTTGCGGAAGCCTCTGAAAGTTTATGGTAATGCGTTTTATATACGCTTAAGACAATTGAGGTGCCAGTGTCCCTGTTCAAGTTCTACTTGCTTTGAATAATACATGCGGTTCAGGCTTTAAGCTTTTTTAAAGTAGGTACGTCACAAAATATAATCAAAAGAGCTCAATGAATTTTAAATCAAGAAAACATAGTTTAATAAAATCGGAAGCACGTTTAATTCAAAGCATATAAATGATTTTTCGATTTGCTGAATCGTTTTGCATGCAATTCGTCATTCCAAGCCTGTTAAGAATACTAAGACATTTATCACGGACGTATTTTGGGTCTAAGAGCCAGTAGGAGTAAAGGTTTAGGAGTCAGCTGGAGTAAAGGACCCAGATTGCTCAATGTCATCCGCCTTCTGTGATTTAAAAATGTATTGAACATCAGCATTAAAATACATATTGATAAAATTATTTCTTGAACGTATCAGTTTTTCCACTTTCATTTCTTTTCACATCCAATTTTCTGTATTTCCGAAGCAGAGCTTCTATTTTTCTATTCTCAGGGTTAAAAAGAACACCAAACTACTATTGCATGCTTTGCCGACTCATTCACTATTATAAATTTGAATATTTCTGGGTATATCGAACATTGATTTTCGCTAGATAAAAGCGAGTTCGGTCATAAAGAAGAGCTTCTCTAAATGCTCTTATTACTTAAAAATGAGTAAAGAGTAAGCATGTAATCGCTTCGGTCTTTGCCCTCGCAACGGTTCGAGAGATTAGAAACATTTGCACTTATTATTTGAAATGCAAATCCGTAATTCAATGGATTTTGATTGGTTGCGATTTATCGAAAGCAGCCTAAATATAGGTCAAACGATGAATTTTTCTGATTTTCCTCGTTTTGCGACTTGTTCGAGACAGAGAAATATTTTCGTACCTCGGGATTCAAATGACATATTATTACAGACTACTACGACTGTTGACCGCGAAGCCGGAAAGGCTCGTAATTGGGTTATTCGTTATCTGTTTCCAAACACGTAAAGATAAGAGTGAGTGCTTCATCTTGTTCCCGATCGTACACGTTTGTTCGTACTTCGTTCAACCTACGTTAGCCCCGCAATGCGATTTCTACAGCCATGATATTCTAATTTTTTTACCGGGCCAAACAACGCATTATTGAATTTTCGGCTCATCCCGCCTCGTTTTATTACTTTCCAGGTTGCTTTCGCGGAAACAAAACCAAAAGCGGGGGCAGATTTGAACGAGACCCCGGAGACGTACAAATTGATTCTTTTCTCTTCACCATTTTCCAATTTAAGTGAACGCGTGCCTACAGTACTACCGAAAATCCTCGCAGGGATTAATATGCGTACCTGATGCTATGCACGCAAGTTAATGTAGCTGATGCCTTAACGAAGAGCTAGTGTTCAAGAATGAGCATCTTATTGTACGCATTTCGTATGCGACACGTTTATTATACAATGCTAGCAGCTAATGTGGCTTGTACAATTTATGCTAATGTGCCTACCTACTTGCTATATTGTGTGTTGCTTTGTGTCAACTACGCTGATTGTCGTTTCCTGTAGGTACAGACGTGGAACAAGTACTTTTTGACATCTTGTTAAGGAAGTACCTATCTATTGCTCACAGCTGCGGCGATTAAGAATTTATATTCTGATGCGTGGATTTCCAGTCTGATTATAAGCTATCGCTAAATCCGCTCATTTGAACATATCGATAATACCGCTTTGTTTATTCAAAAAGTCATTTTTTACTGTCGTGACTTCTCTTCTTAAATAACTCATTTTTTGCAGTAAATTAACATTTTTTTAAAATTCTTATTCACTTGTTCAGTACGCGTATCGAACTTTGTGAACGTTATTTAGGTACAGTTGAATACGGTTGAAATGCTCGTAAGTCGAAAGGCGTGTTTGATTGTTCTTTTAAATTTTTAGATTTCTAAATGCCAAGTCGATGTTCTGCTTAGGGAGACAAATTATATAAAATTTATTTTTTAATTCAAGAAGCTAGTGAATTAAGTACGGAAAACATGTGGTCTATATACAAAGCATAATGATGCGTGATTATTCGTCGAATCTGCTACTGATTTTGATCGCAACTTAGCGACTTTCTCAAAAGCATCGCTTATCAAATTGAAATTTGGATTAATAATAATTAATCGCCATTAGTTTTACTCGTCTGACTTCCCAGACAAGAGTGCACAATTTCATCAGAATGGCGTACAGCAGCCGAAATGGATTGTACAAGTGGTCCTTTGGTTTTAGCACTCATTGCATAAAGCTTATTCAGCTATCGTCAGTGTGGCTATTGATAAGCCGACCTATGAAAATCTGTTGCTCGTCATCGGTCAACTATGCTAATTACATGAACGACTGGCACCGACCTGCGCTCGTTGGAGATAATGCCAAAAAATGTAGGTCTTTCGTTTGTCTTTTTGCAATAAAAAACTCGTTTTTCAGGCTGAAAAATTATCATTAATTATGATTTGAAATATTACGTGCTTAAAATTCTTTTCAAATTTACAAGTTCGACCATGGCAAAGTTCGGTTTCATTCTTCAAACAATACGTATATTGACTCGCGGCAAACACGATATAGAATGCAACTAAATTGAATTGTGGTTAGCTGCATGGAAAGATTTTATCAGTACGCGAGAAAGTTAAATTTTAATGATGGAAATTACACTGTCGAAAAAGTAGATTTATCAAAGGGTTCCAGTCCAATTAATTGCCTTTATGAACCGTCGTGCAGCGAATGTATCAATAAAGGAACCGCCTTTCAATCGATGTATCCTTAAAACATCTGAGAATCCTCAGCGTAATGCTTATTAGGACAGTAGGAACGTAATTAGGGAGTAATAAGCTGCAAATTGTGGTAATTTTCTTGAGTGTATCGTAATACTGTATTGGCCCGTGCTTAGGATCAAATACTCTGGGAAAATTCAAACAAATCTTACCACCTTTGTAAATTAGAAACTAAGCATCTTATGTGTAAAATCGGAAAAGATAGCATGAACGCTGAAAATTGTAAAAAGAAATGAAAAACGATAATTTATGCATCGAAGAATATCTGAGATTAGCTTCCTTAAGAAAGATTTCTTACTATTCAGAGTATTCTTCAGTACCATGTTTCACGAACAGTCGCTTAAAAATCGAAAGGTAGAAAATTTAAATTTAAATTCGAATTCAAAAGCAAATGCTAAATAAGTTATATAGAGAGACAAAATTTCAAGTGTCTCCCAGAAGATCTTCGGTATAATTCTTCTTTTTAAATTATATAATTTAAAATACATTTTATTTGAAGAAAAACGTATAGACAAAGTCAACTTACATGTATTAAGCGAAAGCTGATTAGTTTGATGATTTACGAGGAGCCTTTTTATTTCCTAAAGCAATTAAAATCATAGATTTTTTCTCATAAATTTTCGTAAACAAGTTCAAAAATTGAAAGACAATCATAACGTATTAAGCGAGCTGAAGCACTATTTTGACCTTGCTTATCAGCTTTCTTATATTTATTGTTGACACTAAAGGTCATATATAAGCTTAATTCCCCATTGTGCTTTGCCTTTGATATCTTTGTTTGAATATATGAACATGCAGAACTGGATAAGTGGGTTGTTTTAGAATTCTGAGTTGGTTAGAGAAATAAATGATAAAAATAGTAGTAGTAAAAATAATAATAATAATAATAATAATAATAATAATAATGATAATAATAATAATGATAAGAATGATAATATTATTATTATTATTACTATTATCATTATAATTATTATTATTATTAAATTTATTATTATTATTATTATTATTATTAATATTAATATTAATATTATAATAATTATTATTATTATTATTATTATTATTATTATTATTGTTATTATTATTATTATTATTACTAATATTATTTTTCAAATTAAAATTATTACGATTGTTGTTGTTATATTTATTACAAATGTCTGTATTTAATACTATATTGCAAATGACGCATTATATAACTTTAAAGAGCATTTTTTAAGAAACTAAAAAGTAAAATCTGATTGTGTCCTTTTGAAGACTGAAAGGGTTGAAACGTTAGCCTTTGGTTCTGATCTTGAACGGGCCATATAAAGTATCATTTGTACTATAAGTGAATACTGCATACTATTTTTGGCTTCCAGGCTTTTGGCAAAACATATTCACTGTCATCAAGTTTCAATGTTATGTGTGAGCACCTAATAGAGGATGCCACATTAAAAGCACTTAAATGAGAAATTAATAACTTTTAAAAAATTCCTATATGCAAGTACGGTGCATAACACTATTGCTAGCTAAAAGAATATCAGCTTACGCAATATCTTATTTGACAAAAAAATGAACACGTATGCGATTTCGAATTTTATAGAAAGACAATATCAAAATTGAAGGCCGCGCAAAAACTTCAAGTGATGCTTAATGTTTCTGCTTAGCTATGCGAGCATATTATTCGTATGTCCAGGCTCGTAAATTTTTTCTTTGTTCTCGTGAAAGCGGATGCTTGCGTATCAAATGTGTAGCGCATTTTCTTAATAATTAATTTTCTGAAAATATGATGAATCTATGTAGAAAGCTGCGATAAATTTGTCTCAAAAATAAACACAAGACACAAGTAGCAGTAAATTGACGCTGAACTGACTCTTCAGCAAGCATTCGTGTAAAGGCGTTCCTAGTTTAAGGATAAAGGCGAACATTTTCGAGAAATTATGATGAATTCGTGGACTGAAGTCTAAGAAATATTGACTTACTTTCCAGAGAATGGTCAAAATTTTCCAAAGCGCGAATTGAGATCGTCTTAGTGTATTATTATTAGTTTGGATCATCTTCTGATTTTTGCTCGATTAAGCAGAAAATTCAGAATTTCCGTCATCAACTGTCTGTCCACTGGCTGCGCTGTATCCTAGGCTGCTTAATCACAGAAGGAAATGCGTTGGATTGTGCTATAAGCAGGCTTTTGTAATGTAAAAAGAGCCTATCGATATAAGCTTTAAATACAAGCGGACTCCAGATTTTAATAACGGGCTGTATCCACACGTTAGCGTAGTGGCGTAGAGGAAGTGGGGGGCTTATACCCCCAGAAGTTAAAACCCCCTGCAGATTACTGTAGACCCCAGAATTCTATATTCTGTAACATTTTTGGCGATTTCACTTAACCAGCCCCCAGAATTTTCTTGCTACTCATGTATGGCTGTATCATGTCTGTCCCCTGCAAAAGTGCCTTCGATATCTCTATTTTATAATTCAATAGCTGCTGAATAGGCAGGTATTTCAAAGCTTCTATTGTACTTAAAAATAATTTTTTGATGAAGAAATTTGCATAAAAAATTTTTAAGAACGTTACGGGAAACCATGAATGTCATTTATCTTTTAAAAGAACAATTTAATTGTAAGCAGATTCGTTTAGGTGTAATTAAGTTTCTTTATCGAAATGGCAATTTTTTCTTTTTTCTTGTACGTACCTTCTAAAAATACCTAAGTTAGAAAATTAAGTTCATTCATGATTAGTAAATTCTAACAATATTCCTGCTTTTTTAAAATCTTCAAAATGAAGAATGAAAGATGATTAAATGATAGCTGCGTCCCCTATAAAAAAGCTTATAGGCTTATAGTTAGTAGGAGATAACGACGCTTTGTTCGCAATAATTTGGCAATAAGAACTGTTATTTGATTTATTCTGTGAAAACTCTGGACAAGAGAGCAGGACGCCCATTTCTTCTCGTTATCAGTGCTATGTAAAGCCACCCGGCCGGGGCTATTGTGTTTCATCGGATTTGATAAAAGCTAGCTTTCAATCGCGGACAATATCACTCTCCGACTCCCTAATTGATCGTTAGTATCGACACCTTTTTTATTTGAATTTTCCGATAAAACCAATGGTTTTTGGCTGTCTACGAGGTAAATAAAGTCACACACTCGAATCTTATGTCTGTTAAAAAATGCATGCGTTCGCGAGGGTGAAATAAAAATTTTCGTTAGCACACTCAGGCAAAAATCTAATGTCGTCAAGTGGCATGTAAATTACATTATTTCTGATCAAGTTGATGATGCTCGTCTCTGATGAGGTTTATCTCGTTGGACTAGGTGAAAAATCGAGTGTTTTTCCGCTTTGACGATGTCCCTTTCGCGTACTTAGTCTGAATTTGCTCAATTTTTCTAGTCACACATCTGCTAGCTAGCTATGTTACCAACATTAATTAGCCGATCGAACTTTATATTCTTTCTAATGTCAAATACACGCAAGTGCCTCTTAAAAAATTAATGACTTTATCTGTATGTATTTGTTGGTAAGTATGTCTCGCATCATATTCTATTAATCGAGCTGGCTAACACGTGCCTAATCAATGATCGATTCTTCAATGCGTAGCTAAGATAATATTTCATAACATTAATGATAGCCAGCCGTGGATAAATGGCGAGCGTCGGCGATTTTGAAGAATACATAAGTTTTCATAGCTTACGGCGACTTCAGCTTAAGCTTAAAGAAAAGCACTGGGCATTGCTATTCCCATTACGCGGAGCTAAATGCGCTAATTGTTTCCGCAACGCCCTTATTACATCTCCTGACCACCGTGCTTGAATTTTTCGAAAAATGATTTCATACATTCTATCGACGTCGTATTGGCCTTTGACTTTTAACGTAGAGAGTTGGCTTTTTACTAAAACACATGTGGTATCAACTTTATTAACGTAGTTACTTTTATTGAAGATTTCGGCTGTGGCTTAAGCGCTTTTTATAAATACTTTTTGCTATGTATTCGCGCATCGAAAAACGACGGCAACAGCTCCAAATTTTAGTTCATTACTTATTTCATCGGAGATTCGTAGATTTAAATAGTCATCCAACGCGACACTTGCTTAAGTTTTAAAAGCGGCATACCAACTTCGTATAATCTCCAGCGAAACAAAGGATTTATCTTGAAATATAAACTAAGATGCTTCCAAAAAAATAATAGCAGTACCTACCATTCTTCTAATCCAATGAAGAAGCGGATGTTATTTGTATGATTAAAAGGAAGAAGATCGCCGAATGGACGTTTGTTACATTTTTCGGTACTTTGAAGGCATTTGGAAATTCCTAATTTGTGGTTTACTATCCATTCTGAAATTTCATCTTGTAAACGGTGATGAAATAAGCGACTCGTCAAACGCTAATCATATTATGATGGGTAGGAATTTCTAGTGTTTGAATAAAAGTGTTATCTTCTGTCCTAAAATGCA
Source organism: Mermis nigrescens (assembly GCA_036768485.1). NCBI lineage: Eukaryota > Metazoa > Nematoda > Enoplea > Mermithida > Mermithidae > Mermis > Mermis nigrescens. The sequence goes on from JAVLUZ010000141.1 coordinate 4,510,614, forward strand.
CGCTCAAACACTTCACGGGCAATAATTCGTTGTAGATATAGCGATAATGTACTACAAGGGCGGATTTAGGGGGGCGAGGAGCCGTCGCCTTTCTCTTCCATTGGCCCAAAATAATTGGCGAGATAAAGAATGGATATGAAAATTTGCAATGATTTTTAATCGTCATTGATAGTAATTTCTCAAATTTTTCTGGCGCTTCGCGCCGTTCAATACCTTTCAATACCATTTATTTACTTTCTTGGCGGCCTTAAAGCCGTATTTTTGCTCAGAGAATAGGTCCTAAAAGGATTTCAAGAGCAAAAACAGCTTTTCCATCTCAAGCATAACTTTTAAAAATTTTCGACGTTCCGCGTCAAAGGCTGCAAATACATGAAATCGAGCAGTAATTCAAGCTTCTAAACGTTCTTCCACTTAAATTTCACAGATTTTTCGGCCCTTCACACCAGATTTTCACTAAAATCAAACAAATTAAATGATTTTCTGATGGAAATTTCTCGAATATTTCAAAGTTTTTCGAAAAAAATTTGCGCTAAGAGCGACTTTAAATAAATGTTTACAACCTGAAGCGTCGAAAAATCGCCATTTTGACGTGAAGGACATACGAGGGGTGTCCCAGAAGTCCTTAGCTTTTTACAGGAAATTGATTCTGTCAGGCCATTTTTGGTTAGAATGTACCCTGACATCTTTAAGGAATACTGGCAAAATTTTGTTTCCGTTCGTTTTTCTTTTGAAGGAAATATTGGGCTTAGAAAAACAGTAATAAGACAGGGTGTCACGAAATGGTTCTTCATTCCTCACTTTGTTCACAGTAACCGTATACAGATTTTCATTGAACACATTATTAGCAGGAGTCTACTGTTCTTCACTGTGGAGCCGTTTTAATTAAGCTCATTCTGATTGGTAGAAAATAGGCAAACTATTGTCTAATTCAACAGTTTTTTTCGACTGCAAAAAAGTTGGCTTTTTAAGGTTTGACAAAAGTTTCTACAGTTTTCAAACTGTTGATCACAGCTAACTGAATTTTGAAATGAACTGTCCTGAGTGTTTTCTCTATGGAAACCACCATGGCTTTTTAATCGGCTGCTAATATTAACTAATCAGGTGCACCTAACCTCACAAATGTCGCTGAAAATTGGTTGTTTTGATTCTGGAAACCCTGTTCCATACAGAGATGGCATTTCTATGTCGAATGCCGTTTGAAAAGAAGAGCATTGACCAGGCTACCTTCTTGTATGTTAGTATTCATGCCGATCTTTTTTTTGAAATTTTGGCATCAAAACGAAGAGTGTTGTTTTTTCACTAAGTTCAATTTTCGAAAATTGGAGGTAAAATAAGTCGCTAAAAATTCATCAAAAAATCTAAATAATTTATAGAATATATGGCAGAAATTGACTGAAATTTTGCATGTTTTGCTAAGATAAGCAAACTAATATTCTGACAAACAACGACAAACAATGGTCCATTTTTTCAGAAAAACCTAAGGACTTATGGGACACCTCTCGTATATTTGAACCTATTTTCGACTGTTTCTGGGAAATCTGGGGTACTGCTCCCTCCCACTTAGTAAAAACCTAGATCCGCCACTGTTGTACTGTGTCTATCGATTTTATCCGATTATGGGTGCGAACGAATCTTCTTGATATATATTAGACAATAGAGATTTTTCATTAAAATTAGCGATTAGCCAAAATAAGTTGACGAAATCACTAACTTTGCTGATTTAAATAATGGATGCGCCTCAAGAAAATTAAAATTTGTAGTTTAAAGTTGAGCATCGTAATCTGAGAGGAGAGAGATCAGCTACCAGAGTTGCACGTTATCAGTCATTTTTCTGAAAGCTTCCTGAAAAAAGTTAAATTTTGCTTCTTTAGGTTCCATTTAACAATTGACAAAGTCGCAAGTGAAATTGCTCCCTTCAGTGTCATTTATACAAGAGCTATACATTTATATCAGATACTTTACTTAAACCAAAGTATCAAAAATCGCAAAGAAGAGCATTTATTCCTTATAAAAGTCATTTTAGCAATGGGGCTACTCTTTATAAAAAACGGAAATGAATAAAACCATATTTTAAAAAATGCATATGAATAAAACAAAGATTTATATTAAAAATGTCAGTGCTTTATGTTTAGTGGGTTAGTCTTTTTCAAACTCTACCGTTTTTCCCATACGACTGATCTTTATACTCGTACCACTTGCAATTATTTTTTTGTCTCATTCATCATCATCAAGGCGAATTTACGACGACACCTATTTTTTACATTACTAATATTGTAATTTTTCGTTCGTTGGCTGTCAGCTGTAACAAATATTTTGAATTTTAATTAATCAACCTAGACAATTTTAAATGTGTCAAGTTTGCTTGATGTATATGTGGAAGGTGCCATTAGGACAATACTGACAAGGCGATTCACTGATAGTTTAATAACGAAAGGGAAGCTGAAAGGTTGATGAATAGAAGCAAGCTCATAAGGCTTTAATTCAGTGGAAATCGAATGACTGTAAAGTCGGGATGGAAAATCGAAATCATCACGTTTTGACAGCAGATTTGAGCTGCATTGAATTGATTCTTGCCAAATACATAACTAAATAATTTAATTAATTGATTAATCAATAATTTACGAATAAATAAATAAATAAATAAATAAATAAATAAATAAATAAATAAATAAATAAATAAATAAATAAATAAATAAATAAAGTTAAATAAATAAATAAATAAATAAATAGATTAATAATACCGCATCAGCTTACTGCTGAAGCGGCTAAGTCGCACGAAATTGTCGCTCAGGAGAATCATGTCAAGGATAAGATTTTTAACAACAATGATGTATAACAACCCAGACGAATAAAAATTTATATGATGAAAACTGTTGTATTCCACACGATTTTTCGTTTGTTTATCAGCAGGATTTAGAGAAATTTCACATAAAACGCTCTAATGTCGGCCTGCGCTGCAGGATGAAGCGGATTAATTTTATAATTAATTAAGCGTTCGAAATGATTATTTCGCCAGAATTGTATTAAAGTTTTGCTTCTATTTTATGCAATGAATTCATACGAAAAAAGAAAAAGTACGTAATCTTGACCTGAATTTATTTTCTATTGCATTCGTTCAGATTCGATTCGGTGCTACAGCTGTATGTCAGCCGTATACGAACCCTTTTTTGCGAGAGGTTTGAGCAGAATTTTCATGAAACCTGTTAACTTTACGGACTATTGTGCGGAACCTTTCAAAAGCCGAATTCCAATTGGTATGATAGATTGTAATAGCATTTGCGTGGATATGCGGGAAGAAGTTGAAGCTGCTGGTAAATTTGGCGACATTGTATTGACCATACAGCATGGAAATTCTGGAAGCCAGGCCCAAAAATTATTTAGAAATGCCTTTTTTGGGCAAAAACGATGGGTACACGTCAAAAACATTGTTTTTGACGTTTCAGTCAATGCTCGTATCTGCTCTAGAAAATGAAAACATTTTAAAAAAATTTCAAATAAAATTTGATAAAAATCGAGTAAATTGAACGAAATATAGTCAAAAAATATGTAAATGAAGCGAAGCGCCGAAAATTTGAGACTTTTGTTTGAGCTTAAAATGAGCAAAAACGCTTAAAAGGCACACTTTTTACACTTTTTATGAAAAATCGACAATTTTGGAGGGGGTCACAGCCATTTTGTAGGGGAGGGGGTGGGTGAGTTGCCATTCTGTGGGGTCGATCCCCCCATGAACACGTATGGTATTGATCATATATTAACGTGGTTGTTGGAGGACCTAGACTTCAGAATGGAAAAATGGGAAATTTTTTGGAAAATAAGGCAAAATGAAGGCTAAAGTGGATGCAAATCAAAAATTTTCCACAAGACTGCTAGAAGATCATCAGAAACTGGGGATTAATATAGTTTCTATGTAATTTGAGCATTTACATATATTAATTTTAAAGGTTATTCAAAAAAACCTCTTTAGCTGACCCCTCACACTGTCATGCTATCCATCTATCTATGCATGAGCTATAGCAATTTTATTATCGATGCAGTGAGGAGACTATAGCAGCTTCATATAAGTTGTTTCATCTAGTATGCTTGCTTATGGTACGACTTCTCAGTTCCGATTATTCTATCAAAAATTGTCATCAGAAAAAGTATTAGTCGAATCAACATCTGTGCTGCACTACTTAATATGAATGCTGCTCAAATGTATCCTGGAACTGTCAGCTTTTTACAGAAAATTGTCTAGCAGTGTATCATCCAAAACACTTCTGAAAGACTTTACAGAATTCTTTTGTCAGAAATAATTTTTTTGTACGAGGTAATAAATTTAAAGATTGTGCCAAGTTTGTGGTGAAGTAGTTTCTTGAATCCTGCCTTATTTGTGAAAATTCCAAACTTTTTAGTACTCCACGCCGGATCCTTCTCATCGTCCGTCCTAAACAATTTTTACATTTATTTCAAAAATTTACAGATTTACACCGATTCTAAGTAACGCACTAACAACATGCATTATCAGAAACTGTTATTTTGCTATGGTTAATAATTATAGTCTGCTTCACATAAGTTTGAGCATAAATTTCAAGAATTCTTATTGTCAGCAAGCCGACACATTGCTATAATCATATATCAGATGAATGCAATAATCGCAATCTGCCAGCTTATTGTCGGTGATAGTTGTTACTGGTTATGCCCAAACTTGTGTGAAACAGGCTATTAACATGAAATTTAGAACCTCAGGTGAAACAGACTGCGTAATAACTAGAGTCACCAAAATTAGGTGCAAAAAAGTAACCGATTTAGTGCAAAATTAGGTGCAAAAATTTTCACAATTTGGGTTTAATTTGTTGCAAAAAGCCCTATTAATTCGGTACATAATACGCAGGTTTCACTCAAACAAAAACTTCTTGAACGTGATTACACTGTGTATCTCGAAATTTCCGAAAAAAATCATTGTCGACGATTGGGAGCAATTTGTACTGCGAAAACGAACGTTCCACATCGACTGAAACAGAGAATATTAAAGTATAAGTCCATTTCAAACTCTTTGTTTGTATTTGATGTTTCCTATGCACTTTTGAAAGAATGTTTAATAAAAAGCTGCTTTGGCGCATTTCGAACTCCTTGAAGATAAGTCAAAGTGCCGATTGCATTTTTTGTGCGAACTAATCCGTGCTTTCTGATGCTTGTCATTAACTTTGATAACTAGGTCGCACAAGGCACACTTGAATATCTTTCAATATGTGACAATGTCTGCAGAAGTGTCTTTTGCTGAAGTTCGAAGCTTAGGTGATGGAAAAGCAGCCATATTTCACAAGTCAACGGCAAAGTTCAAGCAAGCTGCGTTTTGAGATCAACTATTGTATAAGTTTTCAATCATTTGTGAAAGTCTGAATTTGATTTTCCTTCATTTGATGCAAATTCTAACATATGTACGACTTTGGTGCATTCGCAAGATCGAATTTGGTGTAATTTGGTGGCAAGAGGTAGTAAGCTTCGACTGTCTCGAATTGAATAAGATTAGAATAATACAACAAAATCTGTCGCGTTACTTATTACCGATTATTTTATTGATTGATTCAGCTTCAAATTGAATTTATAGTCATTCTTTATTAGTTTTACCTAATCCTAATCCTTCTTTTATAATCCGCGTATCTCTTTTTCTGTAATTATATATCAAAACTGCTTGTTGATTATTTTCAGGCATGCAGTTCATCGGTTACACGCGGGGTTGTTTTGACAGCATTTTGTTACACGGATTTAATCAAACCATTGTACGGTGGTACAAGTGGATCCAACGAGACTCGTGTCATTATTACAGTAAACAAGATATTTTGCAATTAAATCAACTTAGACAACGACTTTCGATAAATCCCATCGGGAAAAGTTCCCAGAATCAGATCTACATTTGCACTTGCTTTGCAGACGGTTGCAATGGCTCCCAGGGATTGAACGGTTCTGGATTAAAGCATTACTTCTACGGATTGATTATGATTCTTCAAGTTTTGATATCCTTATCTACCGTAGTTCCTTGGATGACGGGTGCGAGATGATTAAACTGTCTGATCTCTTTCAATACACTCGTATTTTGTGCGTATGTACCTGACATTATGTTTCCGTTCCGCTAATGTTCAATTTTAGTAGTTGTAAGCCGTACGAGTGTATTTCTAACTGTATCGTACAGTATTCGAAGATATGCTAACCGACAAAACAAGGCAAATCTGTGACTGTAATTAGAAGAGCGAGAGATAAGCCGATTTTTGTGCGAAAATAAAACCGCAAAGTCAAATGAAACAGCATTAGTCATTTACAGGAAGGTGCTTAAGCATGGACATACATGTGGCAGCAATTAAATGACTAAAGTTAGTTTTTAGACGCATAAAGAATTTGGCATGCAACAGAATATTGTTCTGCACTTCGATTGCCGCCTCTCTGAGGTACAAACCTACTTATCAAAACTTTATCTTTGGACCATTCATTTTAATTGCTGCCACTTTAACTTAATTAATACCTTCCTGTAATTAACTATAAGTACCTATTGTACTTCCGTATCTAATGATTAAAATATGGTGAAGGTGGCCTTGTTGAGACAGTGACTCTGTTGGAACAGCGGCTATGTTGGGACGGTGGCCATGACGGTGGCTGTGCTGGGACGCTGACTCTGTTGGTACGGCAGCTAAGTTGGGATGGAATGGGTGGCTGTTGGGACGGTGGTCGTGTTGTGAATTTTGGTGGTCGTGTGTTGGGACAGCGGACTTGTTGGGACTTGTGGCCATGTTGGGATGTTACCTAATTTTTAAAATGTTTTAGAATCACAGAAGCTGTTAGCAACAGAACTGAAGTTTGTGTGTGAGTTTGTCGGACTATCAATAAAAATCTTTGAACACGCAAATGTGTGAATAAGTAAAAGATTATACAAGGAGTTGCTTTTATTTACTGGAAAAATGTATCTAAACTGTATAAAATAGTATGAAATGTACCGAATTAACGATACACTTTGCTTCCCATTATTTTGTAAGTCTCGATTCATAGTTTAGATTCTCCTTATATATACATAGATGCAATGTAAAAAATCCTTTGAGCACGGGTATGAGGTCAACAGCATAGACATGAACCAACAAATTTTCGAAAATATAAAAAAGATCAAAATGAGGATATTTAGCTCAATATGGCGGTTTTTTGACTTATTTTATCCAAACTTTATTCACTGGCACCACGAAAGCAAGAAAAAATTATCAAGAACAAAAAATAGAGTTACGGTGTCCACTGAAGATTCCTTAATTTATATGATTTTCGGTTTCCCATAAAATTCCAATTTCTCAAAATCACGACACATTTGACCCCTAAATGTACAATTTAGCATTTCAGATTAGTTGTCTCATGAAAGCTTGTAATAGACTGCTTCAACGTTGCATATTATGCAAAATATATCAGTGTACCTAAAATTTGGTAAGCATGTATTCCGAGTAGCCAACATTCCTGAATGGGAACAATGCGTAGCTTGGCAGGAAAATGAGCTTTTGCTCTGATTTTAGGCCCCAGTCTCTCACATTTTGTTTAATTGAAATATGTCAAGATGGCATTGTTGTAGCACATCTGTATCATAGAGCGGACTCTGAAAGGTTAACGTACGTTGAATAGCGATAGACCTAAAATATACATTGACTCTATAGTCTGAATTTTTATTCAAAAAAATAATTTTTCAGTGATTTTTTCTGATTCTACTGGTAAAAATTGAAAACAAATGTATAACAAACTTTTTGTCGCGTCTAGACATGTTTCGAATAATGTCGTATCTGTGTAGCTTGGGCCTCGTCCTTGTCAGCGGTTTTTCACCTTGAGCACTTCATTTTTCGGAGATTCATTTTGCTCATAATGCTTATGACAATTCCAAAATCCTAATTACACGATATTTACAGCATCGCAAATAGTTTTTGACAATATTGAATTTTGCTTTTTTTCATAATATCGATTTTTTAATTTTTTCGTGAATAATTATGCAAACGCGCTGATATTGACTTTGACTTCCAACAACTTTTTATAAATAAGCAGAGGAATTTTCTAATTGTTGAAGTTACCTGACATTCTTTTATTGATTGAAGTTACAAAAGCTACGATTAAAACACTCAAACTCAAATGAAATAATCTGACAGAATAAATTTACTGAAGTTCTAATTCGGTCACAGCCTTGAAGCTCTTTCGATATCATTCCGGTTGCAGTTCAACGCCCGGATCGGAATCTCTCTTCTTTCTTCCCCACCAGCCGCCGCCCCAGTAAGGAGCGTATCCATAATAGCCGCCCCACCCCCAATAAGCCTGCAAGAAGTTGCATGCAGTGTCATCATTCCGTAATTATTATCTACGCTCATAAAATAAAAATTAGATCAAATCAGCTCAAGCACTGTATAATTTAGGCAGATAGATTTAAAATATAATACATTCATCACGTCTGTTCACGAATTAAAAATCGTAAAGTTCACTTAGAAAAGTTTAAATGCATCAGATAGTGTCATATTCAACTATCTCAGCGAATTTAAGGGTTTAAGGGTATTACTTATTTCAAAATGACTTAATTTAAAATTTATAGACGTATTTTGTGACCTCAATTAATCATGCAGCATAAATTTTTGAAGTTCAATGACATTAATTCAATTTCGAGAACCACTGTCTAGTCTCAATGGAAAAACTTTGAAATTTCTTGTAAGATATTTCCATCGCAAGTTGTTCCAGGAGAAATAAAGCTCTTTTAAAAAAATGCAGGATCATAACCATTAGATTTGACTATTACATTTATTATAATAATTTTATTAGTAATTGCTTTTACTGTTTTGATTCGCAAGAAAAAGAAAATGATTCGTTTGCGATTGTAGAATCAACATAGACTTTTTATGTGTAATTTCTTGCCAAAAAAATTTTAGTATAGGTACATAAAAGTTTAACTTGATCCAATTTGAACTAAGCGTAACTCGACATAAAAACAATTTAATGATATGCGCTTTAGTAGAATCAACATAAAAATTTGTACAATTTTATGTTGATCGAAATTAAAAGCACACTAATGACAGCCAGTCAGCCGCACAGCAAGCCAATGGTTTAACGGCCTACAAAAATGCATAATGACTTCCGAACAAAGTCAGCATGGCGCAAATAGCCTACCCAATTAAATAAGGGGAATCGAGACCGAATCGGCTGGGTGAGAGCTAAGGTAATTGCTGCCTAAAACACAGATTTGTGGGTTCAAATGAATGAACAGCGCCTTCTTTATGATTTTTAGGTTGATCCTACGAATCCTACGACATGCTGCCCTGGTTGTTCATATGAATAAAAGTTTCAATCTTGCAGCGGGGAGGGGACGACCGCCCCCTATCGTCAAAAAATATTTGGGCTCAGTGAAGAATAGATGTGTATTTTTTGATGATTTTCGCCATTTTTATCATGAGTTTTCAAATTTTTCTGGCACTTCGTGTCGGGATAGTACTCCTTAATAACATTTACTGACTCTCTTGACGCTCTAAAAAAACTTGAATATACGTCAGAAGAGTGGTTTTTGTATATAACAAAGATTTTATAGCTCCTACAATGATTTATCGAATGTTTTTCTCGGCAATTTCTGTTGCTTTCTGCATTAATTTTGCGAGTTTTTCATAATAACCTTCAGAAAATTTCGAAATTTTTTTTACTTTTTTTGCATCAGAAATAATTCTTTTTGCATCAGAAATAATTCTGCGTATCAAAAGACAGCAAAGAGCCAGTACTTTGAGCACAATATACGAATTTTTAGACAATGCTTGTATCTTTTAGGAAAATTTTGGGTTCCGCCCCCCCGTCAGAAAATCCTGGGTCCGCCACTGTACCACTTAATTTGTTAGGTACTTATCAGATTTTTCTTATCATATCTCTAGAATCTTTTAATAAAATAACTATTCTGAATTTTAACCCTTTGATGGCCGTGGGTCCGGACCCAACTTTAAAATCCTTTTAGCTCAATGAATTTTGAAGATACACCATAAGGATTTGCAGCATTGAGATTGCAATCGCAAAAATAACCAAGAAAATGAGTTTTTGCCAAAAAATTATTCTCATTTTGTTGAGAAAAAAATTTTGGAAACCAAGATAAAGCAAATTGAATAATCCCAAATTATTCTATATTTTTTCTCTACATTTTGAATGATATAATGTAATAGAAAATTCAAATTTCAGCAAAGAACCATTAAAAATAAAAATAATAAATGTCCCGAAAGTGTGCGTGCGTCGCCTCCGCGCGCGCACATTTCCGTAAAATTTTGCTTTTATCATTTGTTCTTTTTCGGCTGAACTCAACGCTTCTAACACATTTTTTAGCACAAAATATGGAGAAATGAACGTAGAACACTATAGGATGGTGCAATACCCTAATCTCAGCCGCTAAAACTTTCTTCACTGGACGAAATGCAAAAAAAAGAATTTCAACAAAGTACCATTATCAAAAGTCATGAAAAAGCTATTTCCACAGTAATTATGCTTAGGATTAGCCCTTGTAGTATAAGCAATGACCTACTTGTCAAGTTATTGTTTATTATTTTTCGTCAAATATTCGCCAAGTTATTCAATTTTTCAAATTTTGCATGTTTTCGCACGGCCATCCAATGGTTAAAATAACGTCATTTTTCTATTTTTTGAAGGAAAAACAAAATATGCTTTTCTACCGGCAACAAAAAAATTGTTACTTCCGAAACGTGGCATTGCTCGATCACTAGTAGAAGCAGTAGAATAAATACGGCCTTGTGTATCATTTCGAATTAACCAGCGATGATGTAAAGAAAATGTAAAAGAAGGGAAGAAAAACGGACTATTGAGAAAATTGAAGAGGCAGCTTTATTTAAACATATAATTTGACTCATTGAAACAGAACTAGTTCCCGTTGAAGAGGCATAGATAGCTCCTGATAATTCGTGAATGCTTTTTTGGTACTCTTGTTTTCTTGGTAGCAGCAGTATGTTCGTTTTTACCAAAAAGCCAAAAACCGGAAGAGGTAAAGAAACACGGCAGAGTAAACAGAAGCTTGATAAATAAACATGTAAAATAGCTGAACGAACGCCCTTCGCAAACACGCACTTCTTCTTTTCGAGGAAGAATTGAAACAATTCAAAATGCTAAGATTGTTCCATCATTCGTATACTTAGTCTCTAAAATAATGTCGCTGGTTGCAAGAATAGCAGAATCAACAAGCAGTGCATGCTGGCTTAAAAAAGAAATGCATTTTACGAATCAAATTTTCTCGTATCATTATCACATGCTGTGATTCTGCAAATATATTACACAACATGTTTTTTTGTGAACCGGCGCGTTGCTTTTGATCATTTCTATTTATTTTTGAGCTAAAGCGTGAATGACTGATTTGACTAAATTAAACAGTAAGCAATCTGATCAGGTTTCGATAACGAAATACATTTAGATAAATCGCTTGTACCGCAGTCCTGCTTTATCTGACTTCGGTCTAAAGCTGACTAGAGAATTATCTCATTTTGTGCATCAATGCTGCATTGATTCTTCTCAATTAATTTCAGTTTCAGAAAAAATTAATTCAGATTGATGAAATCATTAGGATTAACTAAGGAGATCAACTTTTTAAGCGCTTTTGGGTGTACTAGAAGTTTTTAACTGATTACTTTAGTCAATTCTAATGCTCTAAGTATAGAAATAGTCGTTTTCAATCATTCTTACTTTACTAAAGTTATACGTTCAGATCTAACGGTGTACAGCATTGCTGGTCAAGAAAATCAGTCGTATACTTTATTGAGCCAAAATAATCTAGGGAATTTATGAATATTAAGATGACGTGAATAGTCAGTAAATTAATTCGCAGATTCTGGCCAATTCATAATCACCCTATTTTTACCTTATTTTTCCCAAGAACATTTTCCCTTTTTGGCTACATGGGATCTAGATTCCACGATTCTACATGCACGTCTGGCCTGAAATCATGAACCACAAAATGATTCATCCTGTCAGAAAAAGGAACATCATTGAAAGATAAGGATAGGTGATTTTTCTGATAAGAATAATGCGATGCATACGACATTGGTTACAACATTTTTAAGCGAGCATGAAACTTATATTCGGAAAACTATGGTCAATTTTGCGGCTTAAAAAATTTCAAAATGTTCTTTAAGTGATGTCTCTACTTTTTCCGTTGTCTTATACAGGACGTACCCGCACGTCATTGTAACAAAGGTGCTCATTAAAATTTTATCATAGGTAGCGCGTCAGCGCGTACCTATATATACTTTATATACTTGGGTACCCCCAACATATGCCCCCTCAACAGCTATAACAGGGCATACCTGGAAGGTGCGGTTTTTTTAAAAGAGAGACAATTAAAAGAGATTTTGTGCTCTTTTTTGTTAACACTCAATACCAAGTTTGTAATGAGCGTGTAAAGTTTTGGCGTAACCTTATAACATATACAAGCTTTTTGACGCATTTTTTAGTCAGCGTGTACACAACTCAGTGTATAGGCCTCATACAATTTGATGGTACAGACTTGTAGACTTTCAAATTGTCTAAAACCCAATTTTTTTGGTTTTTTCAAATTTTGCTTTAGTTCTTGAAGAGGAGTGTAAAGAGTGCAGAAAAATGCAGCTGTAAAGACAGGTTTTGGTTGCGTTTTTTCCTTCTTGATTCTGCCAACAACTCCAGTTATGAGTCCTAAAAATTTTTTTCTGATGGAAATGTGCTACAGCTTAAGGCTACTTGGAGTTTAACAGCAAACTTTTTTACACCCAATACGGAGTAAGATATAGGGGTTTAAGCTTTACACACTAGTGGATAGTGAAAAAAGTTTTGTCTAAGATTTCTCCGCCAACTTATCCATTTATAAGTTGGGATAAATTATATATAATAAAAATTAAGTACGTTTTTAGGGCTACACGTCGCTGCAAATTGCGTTTAAAAGACGCAATATTGAGTTAATCAAAGGGGTGTAAAGTTCGAAATCAGGGGTGTTATATGGGCGAAAAAACACGTTTTCCCTATTTTGATTGGTAATATCTCAAATATTTTGTAAAACAGAAGCTTTTTGCATACAGTCTTACTACGATTCAAAGGCTACAAACTATCCTAAACCGAATTTCTTCACACTCAATGGGGAATAGAGTTCAGATTTTTAAAGTTCACAACGTGGTGGATGGTGGAACATACGTTTTTCTCCCTTTTGTTGTTCGCCTTGTTTCTCCATTTAGAAGTCGGGATAGGGCAGATATGGTTAAAAAATATTTAGCTTGTTCGGGAAGTGTAAAGTCAAAAAATTGGATCTGTTAAACGTGTTTCTGTCTTGTTGTTTTCTGCCAACTTCTTCGGTTATGAGTCTGAACATGATCTTAAGTCTAAAAAGGTACCAGAAATCAAACATGATACGCCACTTGGGCGCTAAAAAGTGGTTTACATCTGTTATATATTTGTCTTCAGGCCATTGTAGAGACTTAATTTTACGTTAATGTTGATCGTAATATCAGAGTAATATCGAAATTACGAATCGACTGAAATCTTTTTTATACTCTATAGTTGTGTAAAGTTTACACTGCAAATTAACTTTAGTTCTAGAGCCTTGCGGGAGCTTAATTTTAAATGTTCTACGTAACGTCCAGAATAACAAATCTGACTGTTAGTCATCTCTACACCAAGTAGTTGTGTAAAGTTTGCACTATTCATTTATTGGTGATGTGTAGTTCACATTACAAAGTTGTTTTACTTCCAGAGCATTGAAAACCGTGAATTTTTTCAAAATATGTTCCGCATGGTCAGGATTACGAATCTTACTCTATGTTTTCTTTACACTAAGTAGAAGTGTAAAGTTTACACTGAAAATCAACTTTAGTTAAGAGCGGTGCAGAAGCTTTATCTGTTTTTTAATGTTGCATGTGCTTTTTTTAATTGCTTGCAAGTTGCAAGGCTAACTTGCTTCGAATCGTGATTGATAGAAAACAAACTGCTATTGCATTTAAACGCGTTTTATTTTGTTATCATGAGGATTATAGCAAGCAAACCTGGCGTCAATTGATTAGTACTATCGTTGCGGGCATGCAAGCGTTCCTATTTGTACTTTGTTTCATAGGTGTAGCCAGGGGGTGCAGTGGGGCGCATGCCCCCACCAAAAGTTTTCTGAAATATTGTTGATTTTTCTGTTGCAATAATGTGTGTCAGAAACTGAGTTCAAAAGGCAAAAACGTCGAAATTTTCCGGCGCTTCGCGCCGAGTCATTATTATTTATTGTTACATGGATCCAATGAATTTAAAAGCTTGAATCAGCTAAAATAATCCAGCACTTCACATCACTTTAGTAATTTAATGCACTATTTGTTCGTAATGAAACTGCGCATGCTTGTTGAGCAGAATAGTAGAAGTGCGAAAATGATTGTGTACCAGTTTGTCTATTCTCTGCTTTGTTTGTCTTACAAGGACACATAATCATATTTTAAATAAAAGGAATGGCTAAATTTTCTTATGTTTTTGTGCATTTACTGTTTTCTGAACTGCATCTTGTTAATGAAAAGGCCACAAATGGGCCTGAAAACGGTAAGAACCAAATTTTCATTGATACATTTTTCTATATCTTATTGGCAGCGACCTGTTTCTGCGCTATGTAATTAGCAGAGGTCGAAAAACGCATTTCAGCTCAGAAGTTTTGTGCAATGTAGGAGTTCGTCAATTTTAAGTGTTTTTGGGCTTTATTCAGAACCGAGATTTGGCCGATTTTGCGAAAATTTTAACTGTAACTACTTAACATTAAAATGCTTTCTTTGCAAAATTTTCCGGGACTTTGCCCCGGACCCGCTGGGAACGCTTGAGCGCGCCACCCCAGAACCCGCGCAGCCGTAAAATCGCGTTGTACGTGTGCAACGAGATTTTAGGGAGAACAAGCCATTTAAAAGGGTTAGGAATTTCTAAAAATTTCCGGCATTCGCGCCGGCGTTAATTTGTCTTTTTTGTATGATTTAAACGGTATAAATTGAGTTTAAAGTGCAAAAACGTCAGAATTTTCCGGCGCATAGCGTAGCCAGTTACTGCTCTTTCTTTTTGTAAGGCTCCAGCATTGCGTTTAAAAGCCTGAATCACTCAAAATATCTTCAGACAAAGTAAATAATTCGCGGTTTTCTTGTTAGAAGCTTGAATTGTCAAAATTGTTTTGTACATATTCGATAATTTTCGGCTCTGTCAGACTATTGGTATTCACAGAGCCACAAAATGTTAAGGGCGGTAAAAAATGAGTAAATGTCTTGGCACTTTGCGCCACTTATGATTTCCGAACTGTTTGTCAATAGAAAGGCCGTAAATTCTGCATGAAAACGGTAGAAACTCCAAAAATTTCATGGCGCTTCGCGCCGCTTTACACTATTTGTATTTTTGATCGTCAGAAACCCATAAGTTAGCTAGGCTACACTACTAAAGGTCGAAAAACTCAGTTTTACTATACAGAACGTTACTGACATTCAATGCAAAAATAGTCTTAAAAAATTTTTCTCTATGCCCCCGAACCAAAATCCTGGCTACGCCTCTGCTTTGTTTCACGTAAGCTTACGCGTTTCCTACTGCTTTAAACCAACAGTTTCTTTGATTGCCTTGAACGTATCGATGTTTGCTATTTCATTCAATTGGCTTGCAAAGTCGCTCCTGGTTTTCTCCATCTACTTTCCCATAGCTACTGTATAGCTAACTTACTGCTTTTTCGATCGTTTTTTGGTTCAATAATTTATTTCAATCAGCAGGCTGCAGACATATATTTCGATTTTTTGCGTTGCTTCGAGGTTTTTTTAGCAAATTTTGCAACTTTAGGCATATACATAGGTAGCTTTTTCCTAGTCCCTCTCCTTTTACATCCATAATAATCCACAATCCAAAGTATATTCGTCTTTTTTGTTCCATTGGAGCATTTTTCATTGCTTTAAAATAGTTTTAAAGTATACGCGGAGTAAAATGTATTCTAGCGTATCTTTTATTGCTAATCTATAATTTTCTAATATTTATTTCTGAAGTTTAGCTGTAATTTTATGTCTGGCATAAAAAACACAGATGCTTTCAAGTAATAGATATTCGTGGCCGCGATTCATATACCCACTGATAAGTGATGATATGATATCAAGGTATTACTGCTACTTGAGTACCACACATGGGTGTGGGGGTTTGGGAGTTTGCATCCCCCAGAAGTTGAAAAACTCTCCCAGAAATCAAAATACCCCCCCAGAATTCAAATTTTAAACTTTTTTTGCTTTTTTAGCAATTTCTTCATGCTATTGGATAGTGCTAAACGTCGAAAAATGGTGTTTTTTTCGCCATACAACCACTTTTAAGACCATTTTTTCACCTTTGAAAATTTTTTCACCCCTCCCCCAGAAAATTTTTCACCCCCCAGAATTTTGGTGCTGCCCACCTATGTAACCATAAAGTTCGTAAACCTTTCGATTTACCGGCGAAATGCTTATGTATTTTTTATAAATCCCTACCATAATTTTATGTTCGGTCTTGTCTTCTTCACCCTGTTCGTGTTTTGATAAATTAGGCTGCAATTCGTGGTATTCACGCGGTGTGCAACATCAGTTAAACAGTTTCAATGATCTACGATCACCCAAAAGATCGTTAAGAAAGGTCAAGCGAGCCGGGAATAAAACGGGAAATAGATACACCTACCTATAATTCAAGTATGATAAGGTACTGTAGTAGGTACAGTAAATTTGGTCACTTACACATTTTGCGTATGCACTTGTACGATTTCAAGTTCTTTGGGATACCTACATGGGCGATTGATTATATTTGTTATGCGCGCTTATGACATTGTCGCGCGTGCCCTACATGTAACTAATAAGTGCAGATACCTGTTTTTCGACTGTTTTCGGCGCCGAACGGACCGAAAAAATCATATTGAAACAGGGCACTGAAAATTGCTCGAAATCCGACATTAGATAATATCAGTGAAAGAGACAGAGAGGGAATCGATCATTCACCAAATGTTTCTTGAAAGATTATCTCACCTTAGAAACGATTTTTAGACGCAGGGAATTCGCCCCGATAACCAAATTTTTTATTAAAACAGTTATTAAAATGATTTTAAAAAAGCTACTTTATCGTCAGATATCTTCACAATAATTACCTAGTTTATAAATGTAACAATCTGACAGCGTGCAAGTCGCCTTACTGATGCGTTAATAATATTAATAATCTTGATACGGTTTTTTGTGATCATTTTCAAGTTTAGGCAATAAGATCGGTAACTGGGACACTTTAATGCAACCACGCTAGATTTTGATACTAAATAAGATGTGATTATAAGTATAAAAATTGAAATTTCGTTGAAAAGACCACATTGTGCATGGAAGAGGCGACATGACAGGACCCCATCGTGTTCGAGTAGATAGTCAGGGGAAACCAGCATTTTAATGACGAGTAAACTCTGTTCTGGCTTGAAATTAAGTAATTGTTGAATTTTTATATCGTCAGGCAAACGCAGTATTTAGTGATTAGAAGTTTTTAAAGAAAAATGAGGGAACCTTAAAAGCAGAAAAGAGAAGAAATGAAAAAAATGAAAAAAAGGAAATCACGAAATCATAATGTTTCAAACTTTTGCAGCATTACTTTTTGGTTACTATAGCTTAATTCAATCTATAGTGAAACTTTGGGTAAAGCCTGAGTATACACACTTTAGCCTCAATAAGCTGAAATTCGGGAATTCCCGTGAAAAGTAAGAATAACACGCAATAGAGTGAAAATTTTCATCCAATTGTAGAAACTATACTAAGTCGAGAGCATATGTGTCCTTGATGAAATATTTTTAGATTTTTAATCCAACCAGAATAGTTGCTGACTCCTGCATTCTGAACAGGCCCGGTCTTAGGCATTTGGGGGCCCTGTGCGAGGTACCTTCTCGGGGGCCCTGTGCGAGATGCCTTTTTGGTACTTATTGGAAGCATTTGTATAGTGCATGTGGCGGGGCCCCGTGCGGCCGCACACTCCGCACATGCCTAAGACCGGGCCTGATTCTGAACGTAATAATTTTTGATTTTCTAAAAAGCCTAAAATATGTGCCGTCTCTAACGCGTTTCTAGGAATTTTTTGGCTCAAAAGTCTCGATCAAGCAATCTGTTGAACAACCTTCACTCGAATTTTATCAAATTTTCTGATTCTTTGTTTCTTCTGAAAAGAAAGAGCATGGTAATGAATTTCGAAAAATTGTGTTTTTACATGTGCCCTCATTCTTTGAGCTCGAAAAAGCACTTTAGAAAAGTAAAATTCGAGGCTGACTTCTACTAATCATGCTGCAAATACTCGTACACGTCTGACTTTTTAAGGTCATTGTAGCCTAAGAAAAATATCTAATAGCTCACCTCAGTGGATCCCTCTGATCAGCTGATGGGTGTACATGCACCTATGTATCTTTTTGAATATTAGGGCTTTTTCAAACAAGTAAACTCGTACGCTCAAGCCGATCGACTGGCTGGAATCTAGATTTACTAGATTCCGACTATTCTGCAATCAATTTAGTCGTTCTACTCGACTATTACATTTTCATTCATGAAGTACAAATTCCGCTCAAAACAAACGATTTACAGTTCATGAATGATAAAATTTATTAAACCAAAAATAGAAATAGTTTTTATAGCTGTTTTGTTTAACCGAAAAACAATATAGGTAGGTACCTACTTAATAATTCCGAAAACCCTATCACGTTGCATTACACGTTTCGTATATGTAGGATTATTACCGTATTATTTTTCAAATATCCAGTGCCACTGCACTATTGTGATGTTTTACGATGTACGACTAAGGTAATAATTAGTAACGGCAGGATAGCCGGCACCTTTGGCGATATTTCGATCATTGTTCTATGATTTCATTGAGTTTAAAAGTTCACGGTTGGATAAGGTCGTGAAAAAAAGCATAAGTACTTACGTAGGTACATTTCTCCATTGAGAGCAATGGCCATATTTTCTTCGGGATTTACCGGTCGAATACTTGCATCATTCGAGAGACAATATTGTTAGCAAATATTTGGCACTAATCTGATCTTACCACTAATTATGTGGAACCACAAGACAAGCTTTTCATTAAGAGACACAATGGATTCTACTTTCTAACAGTGTACTTCCTATAATAATAGGTTCGCCCACCCATCCAAGTATTCGTCGATCGCTGGACCCGTAAAACGCACAGTTTTGGGGCCATTGCTTTAAGCAGTGCCACAGGCGCTATTCCTATGAATTTTCGATTTTCTCCCCTTTGTATTACTTGCTACAGTACGCCATAGTCCTTCTATGCATTCTAGTACGGTTTCATTGACGCGTACGAGTCAAAGAGATTGAAAAGCGTAAAACAATGCATATTAGTTACGCGTGATGCATTGAACATGCGAATAAAATTTTCCGTTACAGGAATCAGAGGTATAATAATAAATGAAGTACCTACTTTCCTTTCAAGGTCAAATAAACACTTGTACGAAAGGTACTGCAAACGGTATACTGTAAAGGATCGATGCACATACCTACTTAATTTGCACATGATGAGATGCACGCGTCAGTTTTTAAAGAAGAAAACTGAACACGAAGATTTGACAAGACGTTCATTTGAATTATGGGTAGAATTCGTGATTTAAGTCGATTGCATTCAACAAAAAATCGCTTAATGGTTTTCAAAATATTTGTAAGTTATTAGGTACGCGATGCGAGATGCGAGAAAATCCCAACTTATCATTACAGATGCGCACGAGCTTTCACGGATAACTAAAAAAGGCACGGTACGAATCGGAACCAAATCGGATGAAGCGAGCAGATCAAACATTTCAACTCAAATTGAGCTCACGGACACTCAATAGCATAAGCAGAAAATTCGGTAGAAAATGCATATCAGTGCATCGATTCTTCTAATAATTTGACATCTTCCAGAATCGTATATATTAAAAACAGTTTTTAAGGTACTTCTGATATTAGACTTTTACTTTACAGATTTTTCAAGAAACCATTTCGCAATAAAAGTAAATATGTAAATTTAATATGCACGTGATTGAATGACCATCTGCAAAATTTTAGCTTAGTTCCGCGCACAAATAGCAATCGTAAAAAATCTCAATCGCTTATGTTTTAATGGCATTTGTATTCATTTCATCGTTTTTTTTAAATTCACGCGTAACCTTACGTGCCTATGCAGTTAGTCAAAGTCTGACTTATTATTTATGCAATTTTTTATGCCAAAAAATGGCTTATGAAAAATTTTCATCAACATAAATTATTATTCTGAACCGATCGGCACTGACTCTATTTCATATCCAGAATTTTAGTCAATTCGGCGATATAAGTTTGCGCCATTTGCAACGTTTCGTACTTGGACAACTTACGTCCGTTGTCGATCGTCGGCAAATGATGGCGCAATTTGTCAAAGGCGACGTTCAAGCCAGTCATCCTTTTACGTTCGCGAGCGTTAGCCGCTTTGCGTCTTTGTCTCAAAATCTGGGTGCTGGGCGCCCTATATTGGCGTCCCTTGGACGACGCCGCCCCGCTGGACGATACGACGACGCTACCGCTAATATTCGATCCGATGGACGGCGTCAAATATTCGCCCTGAGGCGGCGAAAATTCACAATCGTTGCGTCGGCATGTCAACTTATCGCAGCTTCCGTCCAACTCAGAATGACGACAATACACCCGCTTCATTTGATATTCGGCTAACGAAAAATTTGGGCTGACGTTTTTGAAACAGGGCCACGGAACGCTAGGTTCTTTGGAAAATTCGTCGAAAGCTGACGTTGAGGGTGTGCGGAGATCCTGCAGCATAAATCGTTATGTTTTACAAACGCATACAATATGCGAAGCAGCAATGAATAGTGTATAAAATCGCTTGATGGTAAAAATGCAGGACTGAATAGCTGGCTTATTTTACTTTTTACGATAAATACAAAAAATAAAGTAGTAAAAGAAGTAAAACACTAGCTGCATTTTTGTATTCGTTCGACACAAAGTTAAAAAATCTTTTGATTTAGACGGAAAATGAGCAATATCTACAGAAATACGATTTTCCAGTAAAAAATATTCGCTGTAAGAAATTTACTGTGCATAACTTAAGACGTTGCTAGATCAGGAAAGGAGACAGAATTACATAAAAATTAACTTGCCTATAAATAATAATTTTCGTTAATGATTTGCTACGCAAAAACTAAAACAAACTCTCGAAAAAGCAAACGATTTCTTATATGACGTCAAAATAATTGTACATATTTCCGGGGTAAGGCATTTGCAGAAGAATCAATTGAGCATAAATTTGCTGAAATCAGACTTGCTTTTTATATAATGACTATCAGTGGTGGATCTAGGATTTTCCTAGGGGCGGTATCCCAACTTTTCCAAAAACAGTCAAAAATAGGTCCAAAATTTTGCCCTTTGCGCGCGAAATAGCGTTTTTTTGGTGTTTTACATCGTATACTTTTACATAAAATCCCTTTTGACGCAATATATTTTCTTAAAATTTTAAAATTTTCGATAATTGTGTGCGAAAAAATCTTTAAATTTTTTTCGACTTTAACAAAAATCTGGAGCGTAGCGCCGGAAAATTTTTGAAAATAAGGCGGATAGACGTCTAGAAGCATGAATTACTGCTTGATTTCCTGTATTTATAGCATTTTATGCGAAACATCGAAATTTATAATTGAAAATAGAAAAAAACTATGCAAAAATACCTGTTTTTGCTCTTAAAATTGTTTTGAAACCTACATGAACAGAAAATGGCTTCCAGGTCGCCAAGAAAGTGAATAAATGTCATTAATAGGGATCATCCGGCGCCTAGCGCCGGAAAAATTTGAGAAATTATGGGCACTGACGGCCAAAAATCATTGCAAATTGCATATCCATTCTTTATCTCGCTAAAGTTTTTGGCCAATGGGGGGCAGCCGCCACACATGGGCGTGGGGAGGGGGGTTGGGGGGTATGCACCCCCCTTAGAAGTTGAAATACCCCCCCCCCCAAGAATTCAAATTTTGGAATTTTTTTGCTTTTTTAGCGATTTTTTCATGCCATTGGATAGTGCTCGATGAGAAACGTCGAAAAATGGTGTTTTTTCGCCATACGACCACTTTTAAGACCATTTTTTACCTTTAAAAATTTTTTCACCCCTCCCCCCAGAATTTTGGTGCTGCCCACCTATGGCAGCCGCCCCCCACCCCCCCCTTAAATCAGCCCCTGATGACTATTAATCAGTCGCATTCATACTCAAAACATAAGAAACATTTTTAATTTTTAGCGGATCTGAAATCGCTACTTTTTTGATAAAGATGCTCTTTGTGCACGAAGTCAATGGTCCGTTTTCTAACGTTGTGTCATTTTAAATATATCAGCTTAAGGAGAGCATAGATGGATTTTATGTTGGTGGGGAGGGGAGGCCTCCCTCCTCATAGGCCAACTTAATTGGCGACATAGAGAATGACTGTTTCGTTTATCGTAATTTACAATATTTTAAGTATAAAATAATTTTAAAATTATTATTAATGGCATTGATTCACTTTCTTGGCGCGCATGATATCATTCTGAGTAAAATAAGATATTAGAAAGCAGCAAAAACGCAATTTTGAAAATGAATAGCTGATAGTTTAGGACTATTTTTGATTATTTGTGGAAAAATTGGGTACAGCCCCTTTTGCGAAAATCCTGGATCCACATAATTATGTAGAGCAGCTAACAGTATAGAAGAGGGAGGCTAGTCAAAATCGGGTATGCACGTGAAGGGGTTCGAGCTAGAGCAAAAAATATTTTACAGAAAATTAAGCATAATCAGAAAAAATCAAAAGATCGGAAGATTTTTGACAACGTACATATTTTT
This sequence comes from Mermis nigrescens, assembly GCA_036768485.1. Classification (NCBI taxonomy): domain Eukaryota; kingdom Metazoa; phylum Nematoda; class Enoplea; order Mermithida; family Mermithidae; genus Mermis; species Mermis nigrescens. Next base: position 4,533,426 of record JAVLUZ010000141.1, read on the forward strand.
TGTGCTGACTAAACGTTGTTGAAACAATTAAATCCGATGAAGTTAAAAACTAAGGTAATATCATTTCCGGCTACTGTCCAGAAAGGCCAAGTTATGACCTGGGATCATGTATGCCAGAGATGTCGGAAAGAAGAATTTTATGATTTTTCTCTTTTAACTTTCTAAGCGATTTCACAAAAATTACAAAAAAAGAATTTTATGATTTTCTCTTTCTAACTTTTTGAGCGATTTCACTAAAATTACAATCTTCAAAGCCGGAACTTAAATGAAGCAGCTGATTTCACTTACTCGAGGCATATAAGGCACCATCTTGTTTGAACTATCGTGTAATGAGTCCACAGGTCGATCAAAATAAGGTGCTCGGGAGCACATTGATGGCCAACAATTTTGAGTCGTAGCAGAAAAGGACGGCACATAGCAATTCAGCTTCTGCTCCTCCGCCGCCTTATCGGCTGACCAATTATATTCTTGCGGCATATCTCGACTGTGGCAGTGAGCCATATTATCAATCATTAAAACTTCGCTTTGCGGATTGCTGTCAATTTTGAGACCGACGATTAAAAGTAAAGGTAAGTACAGGCAGAAATTGAAATGCTGATGAAATGTATGAAAATATGCAAAAATTTAAATGGAAATTTTTATTGGATGGCACATTGAGGTTGATCCGTATGCGTATAAATAGAGTATTTTCATTCGGCCCATCTTGAATATTTCATGCACTCTTTCATTCTGTTTGTCTATTGGCACACCAAAGAAGTGGGCGGAGCTGGCATGTAGTGTAGTGACCATTTTTTACATGCTGCTATGTAGAGAATACCCGAAATAAATGATTTTATGTATGGAATAAATGGCACGCATATGAGAATATACATATGTAGGTACCTGCTCGCAAATCCTAATATGTGTGCGTCGTCTAAGATAAATCTGATTTTGATTAGCGTTAACGTCAAGAAGTATGCAGTTTTGAGAAAACAAACTCTAATTTTAGAAAATTCAAATGAAGTAAGGTGAATTGAATTCGAGAAATTTGTATTTCACCAGAATGTTTCACCTGAAAATACCAATCCTTCGCAAGAATTTTTAGAGACATGTTCTTAAGCCAATCTTGAAGAGTTTATTAGACTTCCTCTTCCCCCGATTCGGTTATTGAATGATAATCATGTGAAGTTATATGTTTACTCCTATTGACATTTTGCGGTGTTGAGCATCGCTAGAGCATCTGATCTGAAAGGACTTGCGTAATCTTGAGGTTTTGCTTCGAAAACAAGCGTTGAGATTTTTAAAACAGTTTTTACTGCAATGAAGCCGGCAGGGATCAAATCTACAAAAAAATTTTGGTTTGCGGAAGCTGCTAATTTGTAAGTAGAAAGCGCGGGCTTATATAACACAGACAGGGGCAGATTAAGAAGGGGGCGGGGGCGGCCGCCCCCAATTGGCCCAAAATAGTGCGCAAAATTAAGGATTTTTGAGCGATTTTTAGCGATTTTCGGCTTAAAACGGCTAATTTTTCCGCCCAAGTCAGGGTTCCGCCCCCTCCCCCTTTAGGGGTACCAACCCCTTTAGGAAAATCCTGGATCCGCCACTGTAGACAGACTATATGTAAGTTAATGGAGAGAAAACTCATTGCATAGTGTTCAACACGTTATTGTATCGAAATAAAATAACAGGATGAATAATATATAATTTATTGGAACTAGACATGCACAGCATGGGAATTATTGGAATGGGTGAAATTTGAAGGTGCTTTTTAAGGCTAATGATAAATACATGTTAAAAACATCTTTTTTCGGCGTTTCTGACGACATTCCATCTTTTTAGAGCATAAATTTTGAAAAGAATAGACAAATCAAATGAATTGAGGAAATTAGAGTAAAAAACGAATATATGGCGCGAAGCGCCGAAAATTTGACACTTTTCAGAAAAACAGATACTTTAAAAACGCTTAAAACAGCACCTTTTCCACAATTTTTTTGCAAACTTTGAGAAAATCGCAAATTCTGAAGATGGTGAAAAAATTTTTGGAAGATAAAAAAATTTCTGAGGGGTTAAAAGTTTTCTGGGGTGGAACCCCCAAACCCCCTCCCCCAGCTCATGTATGGCTAGAATATTTTTCGTCGAAAATACGGTAATACTGTGATCAAACTGAAATCAATTTGCTCAGAGACTTCAAATAATCTAAAAACCATTAGTTGAGGTAGAATTTATCTTTTATCGGTGTTTTCAGCATTTTAAGATCGTTTCTGGCAATAGAAATCAATTCACTTATGGGCCGAGAGGAGCATCTTTTGCTTCTTCTAATTACATCAATCACCTGCAATCATCCAATAAAAATGTACATTTTTGTAATGAAATTATCTTATTTCAATAAAAAAATCTGTTTTAGCCGTACAGGAAACTTTGAATACGAAAGTTAATTTCGTTTGTACAGAACTCGATGAAACTTGATTAACAACAGGAGCAACTTAAGTAGTAGGTGTTTTCTTATTATAACTGCCAAATTTCATGAACGTCATCGTGCGACCATGTCCGGAGAATAATACCGTAATACTTACTGTCTTTCATAGGACGGTCGAACTTGATTTTTGCGTTAGTACATATACTAAATAAAGTCAAGGGCTCTTTATTGTCCTCCAGCCAATGAACAGTTTCGTAATAGTCACTAACGGTTCGCTTGCAATCTGTTGTCTCTACGGAGGTCGCAATATTTGTTAAGCGGTCCGCAGTCAACGCTATTAGCCCAGATTTAATAATGATTTTCAATTAATTGTAATACACTATACGTATAGTACTATCTCATTTCGAATCATGATAAAAAGCCTGTGTTCGACTTTTATTGCTGGAAAAATGTAAGAAATAAAGTAGATTGAGTAAAGTGCTTTACTTTATAATGCTTATCAACAAACGCATTTTATGTAAAAATTGTCAGATTTCCATTTTTAAGAGCTTCAGGAGTCGGTCTAAGGAACAATAGCCATTCTGGGGTTAAACCTTCCTCCTAGAAGAGGTCATTCTTTATCGTTTTTAATTAGAGTGGCACAACCGTAGATGCACAGCGTGGCCGATCTGGGGGTCAGCCTGTCTGAGGGGTCAAAAATAGAGCTTTTTAGGCTAAAATGACCTCAAAAACTGTTATAAGCACTAAAATAGCGTGGTACACATTTTTCGGTCAATTTGAAGCACTTTTAAACAAAATTGTAAGATTTAATCCATTTTTTACCTACATCCAGTCTCATTTTGTTGAGATAACTTCACCTTTTTCTAATTCTGGGGGATGGTAGGCCCCCGAACCCCCCCATCCCCCCACGTGCATGTCTGAGCACAACCACTTTGGATCCGTCAAAAATTGTTAGAAATAGTTTTTAATTTTAAATCCAAAATCAATTAACGTAAGCGAAACCAATTTTTTGACACGGAGCAGTATACGGGTATGCAATGTACGCGATCACAACCGAATTCTCTTTCGAGATCGAAGACTATGTTCGAATAGTGTGCGCACTCTTTTTTGAAAAGTCGATTGCTAATGCGATCCATCTTGAAAAATCGCCGATATTTATCAAAAAGAGAAATTTAAGTGGAAGACTGAAGCAAAGATTAATATTCATTAATGGGTGTGTCCAATTATTATCGATTCTGGGTTCATCAGTATACGTCACATGAACCTACGTGAATGACATCATTTTGCAATTAATATTAATAAACTATAAAATTCATAGACTTGTAGGCTCTTCATGACTGAAAAAACGATTAAGGTGTTTCGCAGAGCGATACAACTGTAACTTTACTTTTAACCAACCTGTTTATTCACTTTAGATTGCTTCCATTTTAAAGAACCTACTTCAATAAATTAATTTGATGTGAAATCTTATTGATTTTCGAAACTTTTTTTTGGAAATTTTATGGACACAAAGTACGAAATATGTGATAATGTATTTTCCATAAAGCTTTTTTCGCTTTGTGACTATTTTTACCAGGAGAAAATGTTAGCACATCAGTTATAGTTCTTCGATGTCATTTCTCATATCCAGTCTTTTAATTAATATTTGCAAAGATTATTTGACTTCGAACGTATTGAAAAAAGTGCATGCTCTAATGTAAAATTAAACAAAACTTGACTCTGATTGTAATATGCTCACGACAAATCAATAAACCAAATACAGAAACAAATTAGGACGCAACACTGCTAAAAATGGCATGTAGAAAAATGAAATGAAAAAATTCATGCAGCAATTTTACGTTGTCACAAAATAATGCAGGATTTTTTCTCTTGGAACGGGTTATGAGAATCAGCAATGCCATTGATCAGTACGTCGACGGGTCTATTTTTCTCGCAATAGTCGATCAAGCTGGAACCGGAAAACAAAATTTCAAATAGGATTTGTCACATCGACTAAACAAAGATTTAATTGTTTTGGACTCGCATATTTTTTTGAAGATTTTGAGTTCCGTTTGTGTTACATGTTTTTTATGTTTGCGCATTTTTTGATAGATTTTGAATATTTTTTTACATTCGTTTTGTTTTTTTATATTCTAATCACACTGAATAATCATTAAATCAAAACTCAGAACCCAGCTCTTAAAAAAATTAGGCTTCAGCCAGGCTCCCTTTTTAGAGATATGAAGTCAAGTTTGAGCCTGGCTTAAGCTGCATTCGATATGTGCGGGTTTAAGGCAGGCTTTATCTGGCCACAATGATGAAACCTACGACACCGAAACTGGACATTGTTCTATATGCATAATACACGGGTTAAATTTGACTTAAGCCAGATGATATAGCAATCGGATAGACAGATTGATCCGTGTGTCGCATTTGAACATTAAGGTCATTGCACTTATATTTATATTCACATTTATTGATATTTATTAGCTTTCACGATATTGTGTATTATTTTCCAAAATAAGCTGCTTTTATTATGATATATTAAGTAATTAACAGTTCTGCGTCGTATGTAACACCGACACGCAGCTGCAGGAAGATAGGGGACGGGGAAACAGGGGAACACGGAAAACTGTTACCCCCTAAAATTCTGAACCAGTACCTTTGTACAAAAGTCCCCCAAATTCTTGAAACGTATTCAAAAGACTGCCAAAATGGATGTTAGTACACTTCTGAGCTAATATTCCCGAAATCTTTGGGCGCTTCGCGCACAATTTATTGTTTATGTATAACTTTTTTCTTCCAACAGCCTAAGTTTGTGCAAATAACACGTCAAAATTTTCTGACGCTTCACACAAAATAACTTATTTTCCGTGCCATTCTTTGCAATGTATAAGAATTGAGTCTAAAACAAGTTAAACAAATTTTCAGCACAGTCGAGCTGTGATGTGACTATTTTATATGAAATCCTTCTTAAAACAATTGAAATCAAAATAAATTTTTTAAATCTTTTTAAAATTTTTTCTTCTCCAATATGTAAAGCTCGCTGAGAAACGCTCAAAAAACCAATGTTTTTGTTATTCCATAAAGACTTGATGAAATATCTGACTTCAACATTTTAGCACGCCCAACCCCCCACCCAATCAGAAGGCCAGCTACGTGCCTGAGCACTGAAGCTTGCAGCGCACGTGGTTGTCTCCCGGTACGATTTGGCTTTTCTTGAAGAATCAATGTCACCAAAAAAATTTTCGATTGTTCAGAAAAGCCGGATATGCGGTACCTACGTATCTTCACCCAAAACTGAACAGAAAATGATTTTACTATTATTCAGCTGCGATGGGATCTTCGGCAAACAATCTACATCGTTATTACGTTTTTCTAAGATGTGAAAGACAGCTTCATCTAAATTCATTGATTATAAAGAAGCTGCGCGCATAATTAACTTTTTTATAATTGCTCAGAAATAATCTTAGTATTTATGCTGGTGAGAAAATATGAATTTTTCAGCAAAGGAATAATATGTTAAGCTAAAACTCATCTGCTCAAGAGAAGAGAAAATTAATTTGTCTTTTTACTATCACAAACGGATATCTGCAAAGCTTGATGTGCACACAAATGCCGCTTGCTCCGCTCAATATGTAAGCGTTTGTTCAAGGTATTTGCTTCAGTCAATGATCGATACTCAAAAAAGTTTACAGTTAATCGCAGACAAGAAAGTTAGGGAGTATTTATATTACGGCATGAATAAGCTGGAAATATACTCGATGTGTCCCGAAATGATAAAAACATCAAATGACTTTACAGTAAAAGATTATGAGGATTCAACTGAAAGTTCATGTATCGGCTTGAACAATATCCTTTAATTAAAAGATGTTGAGTAATCTAACTATAACCCAAACCAACATAGTTTTTATCACTAATGCAACAACTCGAGAGTAGTTTTCAAAACTATTAAGCTGGGAAGAATTATACGACTATTCCATTATTTTGCATTTATTTCTCGAATTTGGTATACACAGTTTTTATGAAGGTGTCTACTTGAGCGCTCAACAAAAGTTTTAAAATATTTCTTCGGTTGTGAAAATCGACCATTTATAAAATGTTTAACACACTTTTACTTTTAAAGCAAAGGATAAATCAATCACGGTGTGTTTTATTCATCTGTGTGTGTGTGTGTGTGTGTTTAGTGATAGACATTTTATTGAATATGCGTTATATGTCCATGTTTATTAACTTGTCTGTCAAATTGGTCATCTAAGAATCGGCTTCGCGGAAATAAAGGACTTCTATATGCCTCTTAGAATTTGAAATTAAATCATAGAATCCCATTTTTCTTACAAGAATAAACTGCAAAGGTAAAAAGCATAAACGCAAGGAGTATGCATCGGGTAGGAAACGCACTACAAACAGTATCGCATGCCAATCGCATGTGAGTGTGGCCGAAAACCCCCTCCCAGAATTCAATTTTTGAAAATTGTTTATGTTTTCTCGCAATTTTTTGATCCCAATGGACAGTGCTCGATGAAAAACGTTAAAAAATGTTGTGTCTTCGCTATACCACAATTTTTAAGGCCATTTTTTGACCTTTGAAAAATCTTGCCCTCAGAATTTTGGTGCTGCTCACTTATGATGCCAATCGTTTGATCTGTTTCAAGCAGATATAAACTTGTGGGTTGGAGATATAGATCATCGGAAGAAGGATAATAGGGAAACTCCCAACAGACAGTGGACAAAATTTGATCGAAAACGGACCAACTTAAATCAAGATTTTCTTGGTAGAAATAATTAAAATCATCTATAGACTCTAAAATAAGTTAGTTCTGAATCACTTTCGTAGCTCTTTTAGGTCCTTATTATTGCCTCCAACTGGCTTTCCTGTAGGCTATGCTTCGCACATGGTTTTAGGTCGTGCTCTTGAGCGGAATTTTGCATCGCAGTAAGAATTTCACTGATTAAAATAAGATAATAGTTGAAAAATCAAAATCTCCTTTATAGAAATTCGAGATAGCCAATTCGTATAAGTTTAGATTTGATCGACTAAAATGACTTTTTAATTAAGGACCTCAAAAAACTATGAAAGTGGTTTAGATAGAACTACCTTATCTCACAGTTTATGAACAATTTTAATTATTTCTGCAAAAGAATTATTGATTTAAGTAGGTTCGTTTTCGATCAAATTTTGTCCTACTGTCTGTTTGGGGTCTTCCATATTGTTCTTCCTCCTCTGATCTAGATCTCCAATGGTGACACTATTGAAGCTCGTTCATTCAACGCTTTTTTGACGCGACGATCGAGGTCTGGAAAACTATTTACGGCCGCGCCGATTTCACCCAAACTTAATTCATCGCAAGAAAATTATCGAAAAAAAGTTATTTTCATGTTTTTACTCGATTTTAAAGCTTAAAGTAAACCGGTAAGATGCTTAGTAGTGCAAAATAGCAAAAAGGTGCTTACTCTCGCGAAACCTCTGATATTCGCTTTCGAGGAACACTAGCTTCCATCCTCAGTTGTTCAATTTGTTGTTTCAATGCTTCCATTTGAGCTTGCGTCCCTTTGGACATATCCACGTCGTACAAAGTAGATATGCGTTCTATGCACTGTTAGTGATTGTCAAAAGCTGATAATTAAAAGCAGTAAATAATAGCCTTTCGAAGGACAAAACAATAATTAATGGAACATTATTATTCTTGATATGTTTGAAAAAGTCTTAATGGTTTCTACGTGAGAAAATTTTTATGGCAAACGTCTTGGTATTTAGCTAGCTTTAAGAGATGTAATCGTATCGACTTACATGGGGGAAAAAGTGCGCCGTAGATCTAAAGTACCAATTTTCTTGCTCAATTTCTAAGGTCACGCCCAGACTCACATTTGGGGAATGGGTTTGGTAGAGTTTAAAAAGAAATAAAAAAGAGAAATTTTTTCTCAATAAAATAAAGCAAAATTAAGATCGCAAATAGATAGAATAAAAACTTTCGCAAAAGTTCTTGAGATTTGAAGTATATGTGAGTTAAAACTATATTTTAGCGTTTTTATTAAAGGCTTAATTAGCTCTATAAAGTTCTCCGGCTGACCCGAGCCATGCTGTGACCTATATTCATGATGGCTAGCATGTGGCTCGCATGAATTAAGTATGTGCAATTTCTAATAAATATGTAACGGCTCATTATTTTGACAGAAAGGGCGGTTATCCAGCATTTTCCTAATACAAATCAGCATTAGTTAAGAGTCTGCAAAAAATACACCATCTGCATTCGATAGCACTGCTCCTCATGTTCGAACATAATCGTTTGTCACAAATTCAGAATAAACGTTTTTCAGGTTATTTAACACGAAGCGTTAGAAAAAAATAAAAATGGGTCTGTAATTTCTTTTATCTCAAATGTACGCTTCTGACCCCCTTATGATGACGGCTTCCCGGCCTCCAGAAAAATCACTTCTATTTAATGATTACGAAATAGTGATCATTTTTAATCTGATAAGGAAGGGTGCATTCTATTTTCATCAGTAACAAATAAACGAATAATTTTTCGTATAAAGTCTTCATCAATGGATTGAGCTTAATCCTAAAAATACTGCCAAGCAAACGATTCTAAAATAAACACCAAGTCTTCAGCAATCGTTTTGTCCTTAGCGTTATGAATCGTAGTCAAGGGATTGTTTTGGAAGCATATCTCAGCAAGAAATAAGTCACTTATCAGCGGTTATTGCGCAAGTGCAACCAGCTTTATTTCACATGCAGCCACTAATGCATTAGATGTAAGCTTAATTTACACGTCGAATTGAAATCAATAACTGAGCGTTATACGATAAAGCAAGAAGAATAGACCGGAGGGATCCCAGTTAGATTACCTGTATATTACTATTATTATCATTAAGGTAGAGCAGCAACGCGCGCTAGAATTTTTCAATTTGTGGCCATACTAATTACAGCTTAATGCATGCCACTCAATAGGCACGAATCAGTCACAGGATAGATAGTCCTTATTTCTTTCGCAGGGCACAATTGATAGAGCATGCTTTATTTTGAATGCGCAATGACTTAGAGCGCAAGGGTCCAAAAGAGCAAAAGCGATCAAAAGCGCAACCAGAAAGTCAAAAACATGATTGAAAACTGCCAAAACTACCTGCACGCTATATAACCAAACGTGATCGTGGGGGTTTGACCCCTAACATGACAAATGACCCCCGCAAAATAGCTGCGACCCCTTAGAATTGTCGAATTTCAAGAAAAATTATAAAAAGCGTGCCTCTACCCTAGCACTACTACATATACGGAACTATGGGAAAATGTATGGTGCAAATATAAGCTTTTTAAGCATCCACGGTTTACTGTAGCGAGTGGAAAAGTACTCTGAAGCCCGATTCCGAATTTTTTTGTTGTTTTCTGCATTTTATGATGCAAATTCTGACATATGCGACTACACATACTTTATTTCATGAGATTCGCGGTCCATTTATCTATAAAAGAGCTATTATAGTTGAAATTTGAACTGTTAGACATTGTTCACGACAGGTATATTATTGCGCGCGCGCCCACGGGACGGGAGTTCAAAAAATTATTCTCTCCCGAATTTTTTTCTGGAAGTCACCTTTCCTGGTCAAACTTCTTCCTTTTTACTAGGATTAGGCTTAAATTTATGTGGGTGGTAGTCAGGGATGGAAATAACCCAGATTTGAATATTTTGAATGTTGGGTTTTTGGGTTTTTTGTGGGATTTCCTGCGTTTTTGGGTTTTTCTTTGGTTTTTTGGGTTTTATCGGGTTTTTTTTAAGGAAATGACAGCTAGAGCTACGTACAGTAGCTGGGAATACTTCTAACAGCTGCGAGACACGAAACAAACAAAATAGATTTTCATTCATTTTGTGTGGGGGTAAAATTTACCCCGCCAAGTTCCGTAGCATATTTAGTATATTTTTGCCAATTTTCCATCTTTTTAGGCCCGTATCAGATTTTTACCTACTTTTTCGATTGTTTGCTCTTGTACGTACTATATTCATGAAGAACATCTATTACATAGAATCATGATAAGGAGGTTCATTGTGCCCCCATTAGTAGTGTTAGGGTGAAGCGTATTTAGCTCATTTTTCGCTCAAACGTCTCAAATTTTTGACGCTTCGCGCAGTATACAGATTTTTTGACTGTATTTTGTTCAATTTACTAGATTTTTTCGGATTTTTTCGAAAACTTCTAATGTTTTTATATTCTGGAAAGAAGGAGCATTCGTCCAAAACGTCAACGAAAAGCGTTTTTGACGTGCACCCATCATTCTTTAGCCAAAAAAAGGAATTTTTGAAAAATTTTTGGGCCTGACCCCTCAGAATCCCCATGCTTTACATGTACGTATGTGATCAACGATTTTTATTCTTATCATGTTGCAGGCTGCTCAATATTTATTCCTTTGCGTCAGTCAGTATCACATGCACAGCATTGCCGATCTGGGAGGAGATCATCCGGTCTTGTGGGGATCAAAAATGGAGCTTTTCTGGGCCGAAATAACCTAAAAACTGGTATAAGCGCAAAATAGCCTTAATATTACGTTATTAAGCAATTTCTGGTCAATTTGAAGCACTTTTGAAGAAAATTTTTAATTTTTATTCATTTTGGCCGTCATTTTGCCTCGTTTTCCCGAGAAAATTTCCCGTATTTATATTCTAGGGGTCTAGTCACCGAAACCCCTACGTGCATGTATGGTCAGTAACCTGTCGTCGGCACTTTCGTAAATCGAGGACAATGAAGCTTCATATAGATTGAGGCTTATTAGACCCTATTATCTTTTATCTGATTAACTTTGTGTTATTATCGGTCTAAGGTATAAATTTTAACTTTTAAAGTACATTATATGTTCAAATAGTGCAAAAACTATGTTAGTCTACAGTTTTTGATCATTTTTAAGCACGTTTGTAGAAAATTTCTGATTTTCATCAATTTTTGGCCTCCGTTTTGCCTTTTTTCGCAGATTTTGGAGTGTTAATTTACATAATAAATGAAAATGAGGTGTGTTCAGAAAATGTGACAGTGATAAGAGATAAAGTAACAAAAAATATATATCAGAACAATTCGAAATCGAAGCAGTTGAAAATTAGTTTTGAGAAAATGTATAGTCAGCCAAAGAGGAATTGAAAAGATCTAAATGAGCAACAATTTACCTGATAAATTCCTTTATAAATTCACTTAACTATATTCAAAGAGTTAATGAATTTTAGGAAGATCAAATTAAAATTAGCCTTAGAAATACATTTCATAAGCAGAGCCATTTTTATCAATGTTGAATCTACATACGTGTATAATACAGACCCTCTAAGCAAACATTTCACACAAATGTAAAAAAAACTCGTGTAATTAGAAAAAAGAAGTACAAAAACATGAACAGAGCACCTTAAAATAAGGATACAATTACATATGCATTGCATGGTGACGTCTGCTCGCAGAATTTTCTCTTAGTTATACCCTCTCCTCAAAAAAAGAAATGATACAAGTGTCCTTCTTGATATTATTCCTATAGCGAACGTAAGAGCTGGAAAAAAATTTGAAGAGCTCGACATTGTTATACAAATCTGCAGCTTACAGTCTGCTTCCGACAAATTCGGCTACGAATTTAAATACTTTTTACCGGCACTAAAACGGCTTATTGTTTGATTTTTCTCACAAGTAAGCTTCGAACTTGAGCTTCATAGCGACGTCTAAAACAATTGAGCTTGAGTTGTAGCTCCAGCTTCACCACATGCTTACATAAAACCGAGAGGTATTGTAACCGACGATTGTTAGGTCACAGAAATAAGTTTGTGAAATCTCAAGCTAAAGCCAATTGCATACAGAAACATAAAAAGTTGCAAGTACGAAATCGTATAAGTTCAAAAAAGACGTCAAGACGAGTGTTCGATTTATATTCCCGCACAATTTTGTGAATTTGTTGCATAGAAGACATTTATAAGCCATTGGACAGGAAAAACGTTTAAAAATATGTGTAATTTTTAATTCCGTCAGTCATTATACCTTTAAAAAAATCTGATTTTCTTTATTTTATGCAAAACATATTTCTTCTACATTGTGTACATTTAAGTCCACTTTATGCAATGAAATTGATCGGGAAGGTTAAGCTTACAACCATTTCATGAGCATGCAATGAATAGAATTATAAGGACCTCTCCCAGAACATAGGAGAAGCGCCTATTCCGCAAAATTGACTTGACCCGAGGTGTTTCTAAGCAAACAATTGTCCATGTTAGTAGGAATTTATTTTTTTGTTAAACTTGGAGTTAGCCCTACAAACGATCAAATTGCTTGTGTTTAGATAGCACGGTACTCGTTCTTACACTTTACATTAAAATTATGTTTAATGGAACGATCAGAAGAAAAGAATGTGATAACTTTAAGAGTCAATTTCTGTAAGGTTCATCCCGGCGGCGGAAAGTCAAAATACCTAACCTCATTTCAACATATGTTGTACAGTTTTTAACGCTGAGCAATATGGCATGAAGCGTTTTGCACAAAACACATTTTCGCTTGGAACATCGAGCTCAAAGTTTGAAAAATTCACACATTTTGTCAAAAATGACTATATTTACTTTTATGACTATAACTTTCTAACGCTTCAATATATCTGAGTCAACTTTTCTTTAAATAAGAGATGAAGCTTCGTGCTGCATATTTACACTTCAATTATTGTCATAAACTCGACGGGTTAATGAATTATATTTGACTGAAAGTGAAAAAGTCAAATTATTTTCACTATAAAAATTTCAAATTTCGATCTATATCTCCTAAACTAGATGCAAGTGATTCTTAAAATTTCAGTATGATGTGGCATTTCGCCTTAGTGTGTGTATGGCATAAAACAAAAAAATTAAAGAACCACTTTTTGAGCAATTAGTCTTCATGCAAGTCAACTTAATGCGAGTTTGACCAAGCGTTCATACCCAAAAGTTCTCTCCTTTGTGTTATATCTCACACACCAGCTGATAAAAAGTCTAAAAATTTTAGAGTAATCATCCACTTAGTCTCTTGATCAAATTGGCAGAAGAACGTAAAAGTCATCGGATTATTGATTGAATAACGAACCATAAAGCAAGTGCAAGTTATGTAGAAATGACTGATTATTAGCACATGAAATTGTTCTTTTCTTACTCATATCCTACATTAGACATGGGACATTCTCAAAATTCTAATTAATGTGACATTTGCCTTTCTATTTTATTAGTAAAAAATTGCGGAAATCAATGAACCACTACGGCTCTTGACATAAGTGCTAATTCCTGAAAATTCCTGGAAAGGTAAACTTGGGAAATGTACGTTCACCCCAACATTGGTTTACCACCAGGGTAGATTGTCAAGTCAGATTCCACTATCGACGCTGTGGATACTTATTCAAGACAGAAGTCAAGAAGCAACAACAAGAGCCGATTCTACTTCTGATATTTCTCATGATACTGGAGCAAATCTTTTCTTGTGCCCTGCAGTGGATGTGTGAAGTCTTATGCAAGCTTGAAAGAACTGGATGACCATCTAGATCTAGGTTTCCGTACCACCCTGAGAGGCAGTGTTTACGTGATGCTGCAGTTACAACATATGTTAATAAGCATACTCAACTGATGATAATATTGATCATTTAGAAGGAGGTTGGGCTCTACAGCACCGCAGGATATGCAAAATTTTTTCTGAAAAAGAGCCTCAATATCTTATTCAAAAATTTGACTATGGTGCGCAGAATCGTCAAAAGTATGATCCACAAGATGTGGCAAAAGAACTGCGAAATTTTCCACAATTCAGCTCATCAGAAAATCTCACGTGGCAACAAATAGCAAATTTCTGGTCACGTGAAGCCAGGAAACGAGAATCGGAGGGGCAGCACAAGATGTGACTGATGAATGCCCAGAGATTAGTTTATTGGCTGATCCGAACCTTGAATTAGAGTTAGAAGAAATTGAAGATGCCCTGCTGCGCAGTGACTGTTTTGATGTATGATTTCATCGTAGTAATTTTTTTCTGCAAAAACTTCCACTGATACCATCTATGGCTCAGTGATGCGAATCAAGATTAAGCATGTACATCCATATATTTGTCATTGTTTAATTGGCTTCTTACATGTGTTCACTGTTTCGATCTCTCCTAAACACCACCTGAATTGCATATGCCCGAGTTTGCTAGGTTTGCACTTTTCGAGACCTGCACCTCAAAAAATATTTACTTACATGTATGGTCATTCTATAAGCTTGAAATGTAGTATTCATAAATTACTATCTTTCTTCACTTTAGAAAATTTTGATTTCATTACTAATTCTGACCTTTTGATGATAAATTCAGTAAAACTGACATTAAGCCATACAGTTGCAAGCTGGAAATTTAGTCAATTTTAGATAATTAAGCTCAGATAAAATCGGGTTATCTCTTATACCTCCACACTGAAAAAGGCCACTGCCACACTGCAGTAACATTTTTACAATGTACCAATGACTGGCGTGGGAGCTATTAAACAAAAAGATTTTTGTGTGAATAATCCAATAATCCTCATGGAAGTATTTATGTCAAGAGCCGTATCTCGAAAAGGTGGTTCATTGATTCTCGCAATTTTTTACTAATACAATAGAAAGGCAAAATGTCACATTATATTAGAATTTTGAGAATATCCCATGTCTAATGCAGGAGTTATGAGTAAGCAAAGAACAATTTCATGTGCTAATAATCAGTCATTTCTACATAACTTGCACTTGCTTTGAGGTTCGTTATTCAATCAATAATCCGATGACTTTTACATTCTCCTGCCAATTAGATTAAGAGACTAAGTGGATGATTACACTAAAATTTTTAGACTTTTTATCAGCTGGTGTGTGAGATATAACACGAAGGAGAGAACTTTTAGGCATGAACGCTTGGTCAAACTCGCATTAAGTTGACTTGCAGGAAGACTCATTGCTCAAAAAGTGGTTGTTTAATTTTTTATTTTTTGTCATACACACACTAAGGCAAAATGCCACATCATACTGAAATTTTAAGAATCACTCGCATCTAGTATAGGAGATATAGAACAAAATTTGAAATTTTCCAGTGAAAATAGTCTGACTTTTTCACTTTCAGTCAAATGTAATTTCTTAACCCGTCAGGTATATGACAATAATTAAAATTTAAATATGCAGCACAAAGCTTCCTCTTTTATTTTAAAGAAAGTTGACTCAGATATATTGAATCGTTAAAAAGTTATAGTCATAAGAGTAAATGCAGTCATTTTTGACAAAGAGTGCCAATTTTTCAAACTCTGAGCTTGATGTTCTAAGCGAAATACGTGTTTTGCGCAAAACGCTTTATGCCATGTTGTTCAGCATTAAAAACTGTACAAAATATGTTTAAATGAGGGTAGGTTAAATTTTGACTTTCCGTCCTTACTACAGGGCCGGGGTGATTCTTATAGAAATTGACTCTTAATTTCAGTATCTTGATTAAACCGAAAATGAATAGCATCGGGCACCTAAGAAATCATTTTAAGTGTAAAGAGTCCTATGCTCCCCATTCAATGCCAAATAAACTAGGTTAATTTATTATGATCTGAGCATTAAATAATAAATTCAAAATATCAGACGTGAAAGCAAATCAAACGTTATTTGAAGCTTATATTACGCATTTACTTGTATGAGGACTTCGGGTCCTTTCACCCATGCACGACACGATAACGCTTCTTGATAGGAAGCAGCTGCAGCTAAATTGAATGATAAGCAAACTCAAATTCAAAAATTCCCACGAAGATGTGAAATTGGACGTCGTTTGTTACATTGTGCGAACAAAACTTCGTCGACCTCCTAGTTCAAAACAGAATTCAGTTTTCCGTTGCCAACTAAAGACTTTGTTTTGACTCATTTTGAAATTTTTTGGGTCAAATACTAAGCGATGTGTCTCACAGAAAAGGTTTAAATGGCAATTATCCTTTCGTTGTTGCCAATAGAAATTTATTACTTCTTTACCGTGTTATGGCTCAAGTAAATAGGTTACTTTAACATACCAAATTTTTATTGATGTGAGTCGATTTAGAGAAGGTAATGCAACATTTTTTCTTCCTTTCTCCTGCATGTCGCCGTAATTTTCATGCTTTTTGATAAATCGCCATGATTTGTCCAAAAGAGCTTTTACTATGATTATGACATGTTTGTGTAATGATCTATACACGCCATCTAGCTATTCATTTGTTTTTTGCTCAAATTTGCAACAATAAGATTATTTTACCGTTTTCGCCCGAATGCTCCTATTTCAATATTTACGGTATTTGCATTATTTATTTGCTTACGCATTAGATCTTTAGTAATTTAGTAAGTCCGGTCACTCGGATATCCGAATAACGTAAATGAATACCTAATCTGTACAATATTTGCATAGATGCTAAAAGTGCTCTGTAATAATTGCTCTTATGCTGCTTGAAGTCCGACGAATGGTACAGAAGTATTCAAACAAAGTCCTTGTCCATCAAAACGTAAAAATTTCGTGTCACTCATTTTTCATAAATATTTAGGGTTTCATTGTTACCCTAAGCTGCCAATTTTCTAGCACTTGAAAAGGGGGACTTTTAAATGAATAATCGCATTATTTTCTTTGTAAGCAGCGGTACTGATTTTTGCCCTCAGAAACCTAGAAATTGCTAAAATACGTAACCAAAGGTCGAACAACTCCGTTTTGCCACACTAAAATCGCTACTGTACCATATTGTAGTACCCAAAAATTTGTGTGTACAAAATGTACAAAGACTTTTAGGGACCATCTTTGTACATGTACAAACGGACCTTGTATAAAAAAAAACACTGCTACTAACTAAAAACTAAATGAAGAGTCCACAATTAAGAAACTTGATCTGGTGCTTTCTAAATGAGAAATTTGAAAAAAACACTCTCTTTCTTTCTTATGCTTCCTAAGTCCTTTCTAAATCGCTGGTCTAGGGTAAAATTCCTAAAATCCGACCAAACGTGCGATCAAAAAACTAAGTCAAATAGGCATGCGAGCCCTAAATCGTCAGGTACAGCGATTTATCATGCTTGTATATTTTAAGCCGTTATTCTTCAAAGCTACAATTTAGCGCAAACGCTTTTGAAAACCCAGACTAATTGCGAAAATTTCCCTCATTCTTTATGAACCAGATTCA
Source organism: Mermis nigrescens (assembly GCA_036768485.1). Lineage (NCBI taxonomy): Eukaryota > Metazoa > Nematoda > Enoplea > Mermithida > Mermithidae > Mermis > Mermis nigrescens. Next base: position 4,550,915 of record JAVLUZ010000141.1, read on the forward strand.
TTATGGATTCAAATTTTCTCCTTGGTTCGAGTGATAATGCTCTAGACAAACTAAAAACTAGTCGCGGATGTATACTAAACACCAAAGTTGGTCGAAGCGGGATAATGGAGCACGAAGAAAGACATCATTGTATGCTAATCAATTGTTTGCATTACGTCCGTTCAGTCAATGGGTGGTAAAAATTCATAATTAAGCGGAAAAACGGTTGACAAAGCTAATTCACGGAAGCGTTCTACTAAAAATGCGGCACATAGAGCGATGGTCGTTCTTATGACGACACATTCATTTTCTTTAATGAAAGTATTCAGAAATCATTAAATTTACCTTATAATCTCAGAAAATTGTTTTTTCGTAACGGCGTCTTATTCAAACCAACCCGTCAGACTTAATTAGCCTTTCTTAACTTTTTTGATTTTATTTGTCACTGATTATTTGCTATAGGTACTATGAACTTTGATACAAGTATTCGTAAGGATAGGCAGCGCGTTAGGGTGTTCCAGTTATATATTTCAACACAAACTCGTGCTTGACCGTGCAGCTAATATACATCTTGCAGCGCAGTTTTCTGAACGAGACAGAAGCTTTGTGATATTTTTCTTGTTAAGTACGCTCCCACCGGGTCATAAATGTGACCTTAGAATTTTTGCACCTGGAACTGTAGTTCGGTGATTTTTAATGGTTGGAGATTTTATTTTTATTTATTTTGATTTTATTTTTATTTTATTTTCTTTGTCTTATTTTTAATGTTTGGTGATTTTGGACTTTTTGAGCTCAATTTCGGGATTTTGCTTAATTTTATGGCATACGTGTAACCGTTGACAATTCAGCGTCAAAGAAGAGATTTGTATTGGTCTTCGAGCGATACTGTATCAAAGTGCAAAAAGCCATCTAGTGTTGTAAAAGATAAGGATTTTTTGCAAGATAAAAGATAAAGATAAGTTGAAATTTTAAAATCTAGAAGATAAAGATAAAGATAAAGATAAAATATAAAAAATTTAGAAAGATAAGGATAAAGATAATTTGCAAGATAAATGAATCAAAAAGATAAAGATAAACATAAACATAAACATAAAGTGTAAATATGGTCGCCTGGTCCTAGGAGAATGATGTATGTGCAGTGCAATAAACGAGAGTGGGTGATGCAAAGCAGCCAACTAAAACTAAATGCTCTAACTTTTACACCTGAGGTCAAAGAGGTGATAGGCATTAAGCACACATAAATGTAGGTTTGGGAGTTCATCTGCGGTACTTGACTGACCCAAGTACTTTTACTACTGGCTGACAGAAAGTCACTTATTTCTTTTCACAAGCATCAAAACCCTGCTTTGTGCGCCTGTAAAAAGTACAGTCACAACAGTTATTGATTTTTTCTTCATTTGTCCTAGGCTTAGTCTTAGATTAATCAAGGCTAGTACTCCCGCCAACTTAGATAGATATACATACAGGCATTAATTGGGCCGCACGCCATAGAGTTTAAAACAATAGTTTTCTTTTCTTATCTTGTATTTCAGTAAAACTTGAATGCGTCTGAATGTATTTCACGTCAAACCTGCATTTTGGACTACATGCTAACCTATGTACATATTTTATCTTTTTCGAGATAAATTCATATCAAAAAGATACAGATAAAGATAAAGATAGCCTGTGATTTTTCCAAAAGATAAAGATAAAGATAAAGATAAAAAATCGTCAAGATAAAGATAAATATATCTTTATCTTTATCTTTATCTTGCTGAAAAGATAAATATAAAGATATCTTTTACAACACTAGAGCCATCAGCAAAAATCACGAACCAGTAATTGTAGAAAAATATAAATATGGAATTTGTTATTCTCATAAAACAAGCATTAACTTAATTTTTACAAAACAGTTCTCACTTTTAAATCATAGTGTGTAGAAAAGAGTTCTAATCGACAACTGAATTTGGATAGAAGTTGCTAAACCTTCTAACAACAAAGCACTAAAAGCCTAAACTGTATTCCACCTTCAGAAGGATCAGATTATCAATGTTGAATCTCTAAAGTGTTCGGCACGTGCTCTGACTTCACCTAATGTAGACTGAGAATGGGTCAAGTGTCCCAGGTGCTATTTCTTTACATTGTGCTTAAATATTACCCACAAGTGATATGTGGAATAACGAAATGGCTCAAAATTGGAATTTCAGTTGAAATCGTGAACCTGAAGCGGAATTCGTTCACGGAAAGGTTGTTTTATTAAAATTTCTAGCATAAAGGGCTGGATTCATTTAAGGTTCAAGTTGCATCTTTTTTTAAGCTATAAGCTAGCCGTACGTGGTACGTTTCGTCTCATAAACCATTAGTAGGTGCATGGACAAATTCTGATTTCTTCGCTTACCTTGTACTATCAACACGCATACGGTAGGTCGGTCTTTATTTCTCTAAGAATACGCTTCATTAATTTGCTTAATGGACTTTTTAGCGATCTTAGCTATGAGAGATTGTTTAAGCTCCCGCATTTTAACCTTAAGTAGTCTAGAATGTCTTGGTTCTCCTGCTCTCTAATACCTACATTGACAGTGCGTACACTAGACATACCTACACATCTTAGATCGATATAGCTTCTAACTTGCCTTTTTCTCAAGAGATCTTATAAATGTGCGAAGTAAGCTGAAGAATATTCAACTGCTTTTCAGCCTTCAGGTGTTCATTAATTACCCAAAACCCTGATATGCATATGTAAGAGAGAAAGGTCAATAAATCAAGAGCGTATGACTTACAGACTTTCGTCGGAAAAGCGCCGAAAAATGTTCGGGCTCTCATCTTCAAACCATTTGCTAGATTACCTTTTACTGGATTTTTCACTTTGCCCCGAGCGCGCCTCAAAGAATTTTAATTAAGTAACAAGAATTATTTGAGAAGTCTGTGGAAATTTGATCTATTAAGATAGGATTACCGATCGCTGGTAATTCCTTAGCTTGTTTATTGTTTTGCATACTAATTAGTTAATAGAAACGGATTGAGGCTCTAGCGCTATTAAATACGACATTCAAACAAAGGATTTCGTAATATGGAATTTGTCACTTATTAATGTGTTGCCCGAGTCTCTGAGTCATAGTTTGCTTTCTTATTCTTCCTACATAATTTTTTATTAAGTGTTTCTAATTAAATGATTTTCCAATTTTTTACTTCCCAATGAGGTGTGTGTTAATTTTAGGCTACTTACGTGTATTTCGTTTTTTATCTTACGCCACAACTGTCACATTGCTGTCTGAATTTTTTACTTTATTACAGAGGAGTTCGCACGTTTAATAAGCTTTATTCCAAATGCTGTGGTGTACTTAATATACCAAGTCTAGGTGCATCTCGAGTAGACGTTTCGTAGAATAGACTAAGCCATGGTCTTAACTCGCCCCACGGTTACATGTACTACTTATTTTAAGTTCAAGGCGGTTTCACGATTGACAACTTATAAAAGGTCGCTCGATATTTCAAGTTTATGCACATCTTCTTGATAAGGCACCTATGCAAATTTTCGCGAAGCGCGCGGCGACGATCCAGTTTAAATTGCAGAGCTAAATTTTATTTTGAAAATCAAAATACTTACGCAAACACCTGTCAAATTGTATTCATAGTTAATTACGAGTTTTCCAGTGATTTCGCACTTTATTAAGTTCAATTCGCCTCCGCCGCCCTCCTCTCAACAAACAACAGTCGAGCGGAAAGATAGCTATCAACGTTTGTTATTCCCTATCACCCCGAAGGTAGGTATGTAGCTAGATTTTTCAATAAGTGTTATTATAGTTATTACTGCTGTGTGCGCATTGCGTTTTCAGCCAGGTGACACACAAGTTCATAAATTCTGCGAAACTTATTTACTAATATTGGAGAAACCTTGCGCGGGCGTTTCCATGTCTTAAACGTCGTCGATGGGCGTTAATTTATTTTTTATATTTTCACTTAGAAATACCAAATTTTTAGGCGGTAGCTTTGCGTAAGGGTAGGCATAGGGTGCGTCTGCTCTCTTATCCGCGTCTTATACGAGTACGCACTTTTTTGAATGACTTGTGATGAATTGGATTGAGAGAAAAAGCGACCAGAATGAGCGGAAGTACAATTTACTAGACCTTTATGTATAATATCAGCAGGACTGGGCTTTTTAGAAGAGAGTTGAGTTGAATGTAATATGCAACGGAAAAAATTATTTTAAAAGCGCCGCTTTGCCTATAATTGCTTTACCTGCATATCTCTTAAATACGTTACTTTGATGCTTAATAGCACGTGAAGCTCTTTCTTTTTTTGCCTCATTAAATGTGCAGCAGTTGTTTCTTTATATTTTTTGCCCCATTACGGCGCTATAACTCACCCGCTTGACCCATTTACAAAAGGGCTTGTTTATCATTCATCAAATCATTTATTTTACGGCTATTATTCTTCAACAAGTCACTTAAGCGCGAAGCTTTTGATTTCATCTACTTATGTACTACTCCTTCAGAATAAAATTTTGTAAACTGTCCGAAACCTTGTTTTATCAGGAATAGTTTTTCAGGAAATTATGCACTGGATGTACATAGTCCCGTTATTATCGCAGATGCTTTTAATGCTACTCGTATCACCTACCGGAAAATTTAAAAAAGCAGATAAAATAGAAATACAGTCAATTAAGATTTTATTTCGTTTTAGTATATTTTTAAGCTTTTTATCTAAACATTTATTATTTATATTTGTTATATTTGAATAGGCTCCTTGATTATGACTGGAGAGAGAAAAATGGAGAAATTATGGCACGAGTAACATTTAAAATCTACTCGAAGTTATGATGACTATGAACGGACAATGTACAGCTATATGCTTCCAAAATCTATTTTTCACTGTGAGTTAAAACGTGAAAGGCAATCACTTCGCTTGCCTAAACCTTTTATTTTAAAGTCAGGAAAATATGATATCTAAATTTTTTCACCCTTCCCCCAGAATTCAAGATTTTTCGAAAGTTCCAAAAAAATTCCGAATAATTCGACAAAAAGATGCTTTTTTATGCGTTTTTAGATATCTAATTGCTCAAAAAAGTCAAATTTTCGGCGCCGCGCCATATAGTCAAATTTTGACTATATTTCGCTCAATTTGTTCGACTTTTTTCAATTTTTTTCCGAAATTCTTTTTATTTTTATGCTCTAGAAAGATAGAGCATCGTCAGAAACGCCGAAAAACGGTGTTTTGACACGCACACCCACCATTTTTTGGGCCGAAAAAGCACTTTAAAATTTCGCTCTCCCCAGGATTTCCGTGCTTTGCACGTCTGGATAAGGGCATTATAAAAATTGGTATATAAATTCACCGGTCGTTCTTCTAGAGCATACATATTTCAAACATTTTAAGTCTTGCTGCAACTTTATCCGCGTCTTCTAACTTTTTTGTCTGTCCAAACCTTTCTTTATTTCATGATACTTTGGCAACGTTGCTGATGTAATGTTTTTTCTCCGTACAACTGTTCGTCCGATGATCGGAAATTCTCTCGTAGTATGCAATAGCTTCGAGTTTGACAAATTACCCGTTATTCGGATATATCGACAAAAATTATGTCTCAGAAAAAAGACTGGCTTCAACAATAAGATCGCGAAATTTCCTTTTTTATTACGATTATATATTGTGCGCACGTATTAAGTGAACCAGTATCTATTTCAGGATTATTTTTTACATATTTATAACACGTGAAACGAACCCATTGCCGGAAAAATGCCCTTTTGAGACGGCGCGTAATTCGGAATGCTAAATAGGAGGAAAATGTGCTTTTTCGTCAAGCAAACAAGCATCTATGCTTAACTGTTATAATAAGATGATATAAGCATGATATAATGGCCGACGCCGCGTCGAAAATTCTATGGCGATGCGTTAATTTGGCATTACTACTGTCCGATTTGGTTTTTTCGACTCCTTACGTCAAAGGTAAGACTATTTGTCTTCACTAAGTCACCGCCCTATGCTACGGCATTATAATTTTTAATGTTTTTTTAGGAGAAATCATTGATTTAATTTGCATGTGACAAGTTTGCCTCGAATTAACTGGTTTAAATATTACATGCTGAAAAGATCACTATTAAGCTTCGCTATCCTGTCAAAAACAAATCCTTTAAGAGCATCCAACGAGCGGTTGTAAATGACTCTTTTTCTATTTTGAGCTCGAATGATTAAATATATTTTTACACATGGTTCCATCTTCTATCCTGCCCTCTAACAAATTTTGTGTAATATGAAGAAACAATCCTCAAAAACTATGAAGAATGTTATAGGTTTTGAATAGATTATCGCGTAAAAACAGTTTTAGGTATAAAAAACCAAGTAACGATAAATCCAAATCGGCATAAAAAGGATATAATGATACCCGCGTAAAAAAAGATTTTTTTAAACAGTTAAGCACTATTGTCCAGTTCTTTTTCAATATAAATTATAAATTGTGCGTTTATCTTTTAATCGAGAAGCCACATTTCGAAATCTTTGTTTTAGAATCAGAATAGCAGCTATTGGCTGCCATTACGTTTTTTAAATAAAGATATCAGTTAGTATGCCTCCGAGGGCGAAGAAGCACAATTTATATTCCCTCTTTCATATGCAATTGTTTGACTCCAAGAAAAGTTTAAATTTTATTACTAATCAGTGTTTCTAAAAAATGATTCGCTGCTTTGTGACGATTGGTTTCACAACCCTTGAAGCGTTACATTATGTTTCGCTCGCAAGTTTATTTGAATACCCGATTTCCATAGCTTAAAAGTTTTTGGGAACATTCCCGTCAGTGTCACTTAGATACTTTCTCTCCGTCCTTTCATAATCAACATCGCGAATTTGGCTGAAATTTTAATATGTAAACCCTACCTAATATTTTTTCAATGAAACTGCGTGTCTTGAAAATAGGTAACAATCTTCAAAGCAATCAAAAATACTCTCGTTGTGCATTTTGCTTAGTGGAAAAAAGTGAGTTTCAATTTTCGGACTTCATTCGCGCTTGTTCCTATATCAACATCTTACGTTTTACTCATGTTATGAAACAAAACATGCTCACAACATGTTTTGCACTATGCTGATTGTTGCCTTGTTAATGTGAGACCTGGTTCGCTAAAACAATAACGCTAGCAGGTGCAGCAGCATATTCCAGCCAAAATGTTTATATTTTGTATCACTTCTCATTCAATTACTTAGCTCGAGTCTGATGAAAATTTTTTTCAGAACCTTGTAGAAGTCGTAAATAAGAAAATAATAATTGTATTTTACTTTAGTTTAATACTTTTCCAAATTTACTTTTGGATATCAGCACGTTGTGCCAAGATTAATAACTTTTTAAGCCATATACAAGTATAAAGCACGATATTGAGTGGGTGCATTACTGCTTTACATTGTACACAGACAGACCGCGCTATTATTGTCGCCAGTATTTGAATTTTGATTTAAGAATTTCATCGATAAAAAATGTTATATTATGGTACTTTAATTCTTTTCTTGGAACTATTCGAGCTGTTGATCGTCGTACTAGGATGAAAATAATAGGAAAAATTGTATGATAGCAGATTATTGGAAATGCTATCTATATGTACGTATTGGGCGTGGAGTATGTGGTCTCGCTGGATGTTACAGAATTCAAAAGACCCTTCAGAATCCGGAAGACCCCTAGGAGTGAATTTTTAAGAAAATTATTTTTTCAGCGATTTTCGGATACCAATGAATGTACGGCGAAGATTGGTGATTTGGCCCCTACCATCATTTTTTCGGCATTTTTTGGCCTCCAAATTTTTTGGACCCTCCAGAATTTAGACGCTGTCCATGTAAGCACATGAAAAAGAGAAAACCTTTCGATTTACGCTGACAGGCGTGAGTATTACTAATGCTTTTCTTTCGCCAAAGGAGTGCATTGTTCCAGACCTTCTTTTTTTATCATAAATAATCTGTATCATTGCCATTGCGCATCATTTTCTTGAATGCCGAAGATTACGTATGTGCAAGTGAACTCGTATAAATTATTGATCTACTTTACTTGATTATTGTTCGTTTAGAATGATATTACACACTGTTTCCTATTAGTCACAAACTGCGCTTCATTGTTTCTTTAGACTGCATGTATCTAATGAAAAAGAAGCTGAATCAATTTTCAGTTGCTGAAGACAGATTTTTGAAGACTTTCAATTCCAAAATCTTGCTTAACCAATACAAATTTTTAGATCCTGCTTTGTATATGTGAGGTGTTTTTTACAATGAAAACTTTCCAGCTTTATATCCTTAAGCTTGATTTAATGTCAATTATTTAGCATCTAGAATGCTCACGCAGTGAAAGCTTTCCCCAACCGAGATTACTCGTTAACGACAACACATTTATGCAAACACGTATTAAGTTTTCCATAAAAAATAACTGCAATGTTTCATTCGTTGTATCGAACATTATTATCTGAATTCGCTTGTAAATAGGTATGCAAAACAAGAAGCCGTAAGTTTCATTTACATTTGTATGTAATTTCATTCAAATTCTGCGAGTTAATCTAGCCAACTTTATCTTAAGCTGAGCGCTAATTTCCGTTACTCACTTACATTCAAGCATGCATTAATTTACCAATGCGCTAAGGCGCATTCGCCAAGAATCCAATTTTTATCCTATTTAATCAGTTAGATATGATATTAAAAATTTGCTACGCGACTTTATAGTATTTAATCCAGCCATAGAGCTAAAAGGAGATTAAAGAGTGGCATCGGCGTGAGATATTTATTCTGCAATCCTAATCTTTTGAAATATATTTCTGCCGAATTAAATCGCGACTCTGTCTCTCTTTTGAATTTTTCTTGCTTTATTCTAGGTAGTGGTAAGCTCAACAAACCGATCAGATATACCGAATGCTTCAGCTGCATGTCAAAGAGCTTAGAAAGAGACTTTAATCGTGGATTGTCGAATTTATTCTACAAACCGGCTAAATTCGATAATCGCTGCGACGACCCATTTTTCAGTCGCAATGTACCGCTCATCAAGTGCAATACTAGTTGCGTTACGCTCAAAGAAGCCGAAGCTAAAATGGGTATTTTGATATAGCAAGAAATCACTGTTTCATCCATGTTTGACAACGCTTTGTAGGTTGTAATTTTAAGTATTTGCATTCAAATTTAAAATTAGCAATTTTCTTGGTTAAATTAAAAAAATTGACTGAAATGAAAAACTAATCAGCTTTAAAGGAAGTCTAGAAAACCACGAAACTTGCATTTTTTGGGGATGCTCTCTGCTCTTAGCACATGGTCTGCATAACACTCGGTAAATAAAAGTTTGAGTCGCATCACTAAATAATTTAAGCTTATCATAATCTTGTTTTTTCAAAAGAATTGATATACCTACGCTACGCTTCTGACTAGTGGCTAAGTCTTATAAGAGTAAAAGAATTTGGAACTATTCAGTTAAATTTCTCGGCTTTATGATTTTAGTCTTAGAATCTCATTATCTTTTCGTTTCCAAATTTTTCCAAGTCATTAAAAATAGTATGTAGCCTATATTTCTTTAGAATTGGAATTTCACTCGTGGAATTATACTGAAAATCGTGTATATTTAGATGAAGCACCTTCTTTAATGACAATTTTTATGAGACAAAACATCAAAAGAGATAATAAGAGCATGAAGTAGTGAATAAATCTGAAAGCTTTACATTGTTTCATTCGGTATCATATGCAATACCTGTTTTTTCTGACTAAACCTATGCTAGTGCAACCATACATTAACAGGACTCAAATTCATGAGGCTCCGTTTGAGTCCAAAAAATTTCAAAGGTCAAAAATGGTCGAGAAATTGCTGGTATGGTCGTGAGAAAACATGAGAAAACGGAAAATATTTGAAAATATAATTTTTGGCGTTCATTCAAATTTTAGCGGGCCGTTTTATATTTTCGCTGGTGCAGACAGACAACTTCTGGGCAGCCGCCTAATTCCGAAGGTCTGGGTAGCGTTAAACTGACAAAAATCCAAAAACATGCTTGAAATTCAATTCTGTGGGTCAATCGATTTTTGGATGGTCTGCCGGATTCTCGGGGGGTGGGCTAAACCCCCTTAACCCTTCCCACGCCCATGTGTGTGATGCAGGCAGACCCTCACGCCCATGTGTGCTAGCCACCCATGCTTCGAAAATCCACTGACTTTGGAGGCAGCAAAATACGGTTTTTGTTGCTAATCGTCGTATTTTCGATTGTGTCTCAAGAGCCCCACCAGTCCCAACAGCCCCACCACAGCCCCACCGTCCCAACAGCCTTACCGTCCCAACAGCCCCACCAAAAATCCCAACAGCCCCACCCGTCCCAACAGCCCCACCAGTCCCAACAGCCCCATCAATACTCCCAACAGCCCCACCAATCTCAACAGCCCCACCAATCCCAACAGCCCCCACCAATCCCAACAGGTGCCCACCGTCCCAACAGCCCCACCAATAATCCCAACAGCCCCACCAGTCCCAACAACGCCACCAATACCAGCAGCCCCACCGTTCCAACAGCCCCACTATCCCAACAGCCCCACCGTCCCAACAGCCCAACCAGCATACGTGGGCAGCAAGAAAATTCTGGGGGGTGCAAGATTTTTCAAAGGTAAAAAATGGCCTTAAAAATGGTGGTATGGCGAGGAAAGTACCATTTTCGACGTTTCTCATCAAGCACTATCCATTCGCATGAAAAAATTGCTAAAAACAAAAAAAATTTCAAAAATTGTATTCTGGGGGTATTTTGTTTTTTTTTGGGGGGGGGGGTATTTTTGTTTTTTTTGGAGGGGGTATTTTGGTTTCTCGGGAAGGGGGGGGTGCACACCCGCTCCCAACCAACCCCCACGCCTAGTGGGGTTAAATGACCGAGAAATGTGCTGAAAATAGAATTCTGGGGGTCTACCATAATTAAGGGATTTCCAGAATTTCGGGTTGGGGGGTTAAATTCAAAACATCCCCTCCTCCCACACTTATGTGTAGTTGGGACAGCGCGACTGTTGGAATGATAGGACTGCTGGAACGGATGAACTGCTGGGATTGGTGGGCTCGGGACTGGCCGGGACGGTGGGGCTGTTGGGATGGTGGGGCTCCTGGGATTCGTGGGGCTGTTGGGATTATTGGTGGGCTGTTGGGACGGTGGGGCTGTTGGGACTGGTGGGGCTGTTGGGACGGATGGGGCTGTTGGGATTTTTGGTGGGGCTGTTGGGACGGTGGGGCTGTTGAGATGGTGGGGCTGTTGGGATGGTGGGGCTGTTGGGATCAGTGGGGCTTTGGGGCTCTTGGGATTATTGGTGGGGCTGTTGGGACGGTGGGGATGTTGGGACTGATGGGGCTGTTGGGATGGGTGGGGCTGTTGGGATTTTTGGTGGGGCTGTTGGGACTGGTGGGGCTGTTGAGACATCAGCGTATTTTCAATTATATTTAGAATTTTTTTGAAAAGGCGTGCTCACCGATCACGTGTACATAAGAGGTTGCTTGGATCGAATTTTGATACAAGGCTTCAATCGGTCCGCCTTACAGACACATGCATTTCTATTCGCCGACACGTGTAGAATATTATCGTGGCATCAACTCACTACTCATGGCAATTGGCGAAGCACGGAGGTTCAAATGTGCACCTGCTATGGCAATCGCTGTAACAAAACCAATTCGTTGGCCGGTGAATCGAGCAAAATTTGTAGCTTATTAAAACTTATAACTGCAATTGCAATATTTGTCGAACTGATAGCGCGGTATTGACCTATGAGAGAAGACTATTTTTTCAAAGCTGGCCACCCAGAGGACGTGAATGAGAAAATTTGGCGAAAAGTGGAAATTTTATTATTTGGCGAACGCGAAACACAATTGGTGTTTTTAATAATAATAATGGATAAGTATAAAAGTTTCATTGTGATTGTTCTCTCAATTTCCGCTGAACCGTTGACTTGTTTGGTATGATCGAAGAGTTAAAATGGGGTTGGATAAGAGGCGCACATCGTCCTGATCACACCTGGGCGTGGGGAGTTTGGGGTATGCCCCCGAAACAAATACCCCCCAGAAATCAAAATACCCCCCCCAGAATTCAATTTTTGAAAATTTTTTTCGGTTTTTTTCGCAATTTTTTGATGCCAATGGATAGTGCTTGATGAGAAACGTCGAAAAATGGTGTTTTTATCGCCCTACCACCATTCTTAAGGCCATTTTTTACCTTCAAAAAATCTTGCACCCCCCAGAATTTTCTTGCTGCCCACGTATGGTCCTGATACATGAAGAAAAAGCTAACGGGAAAAGACCAATTTCAGCTTGATTTATCTTGGCTCAAAAGTGTCAAAAGGGTAATAGCATGACGCTGCCACGTTTTATGAATCGCATTATATTTTCAGAAATCTCGGATGAAAAATTCTGTTATCGTTATACATCGTTTCTTTTATTATCTTTCAATTATACATTTTTGACTTACTCGCACTTTTTCTCAGACAAACAATGCACCTAACCCCGTGTGTTTATATTTAGCATGATGAGCTAGGTTTTCTCAGTCGCTCTACACCATACATGACATTGGGGAGTTGGGAGAGGGATTCCAATCCAGCAAAAAGTTTTTCGCCTCAGAATTTTTGATTGCCCAAAAAATCGTAAAGACATCTGTTTTAAGCGTTTGTAGCGATTTACGGCGCTTGGCGACAAAAAGGAATATTTGAGTATATTTTCTTTTAGTTTTGTAGATTTTTTTTTGTCCAGGAAGAAAGGATATCGTCAGAAACGCTTAAAAATCATGCTTTAACGTGTGTCTATCGGTTTTGGTCCCCAAAAAAGATAAAGAGACATTTTAGAAAAATTTCTCGCTTTGAGCTGTGCATGTTTGCTGCTGTACGAACCAGAATTAGTCCAAATGTAGAAAAAGAATCGGAAATGTACTGCCAATTGATTTAGCTATGCAATTCATACATTTTGTTACAGGTTATTTCTACGCTTTCGAAGCATGAACGAAATCTTAGGTACATACGTCATAGAATTAGCATTAAACTTTGCTTACTTCAAAAGAGGTTCCTATTTAACACGTAAAATCCCAATTGATCTGTGATTTATTATTTATCATGCTTGCAACGTTCCAAATCATAATCGAATGAAAACTTATTGCCTACGTGGTTTTTCAGTGAAATTTCTCGATAATATTCGTTTAACGCACTCAGCTATAAAAATCAAAAACATTAACTATCAGAAAGATCTCGTCTTGTAGCCAGAATAGTCTAGTTATTAGTAAGGCATACTAACTTTTTCACCACTGGACTAATGATTAGTAGCACCCAAAGGTGCCTTCTAGATTTTTTTGGCGCAAGCGGCAAATTTTCTATGAATAAAAATCTCGCTATTCTTCACTTATTATCATGTACCTAATATCTGTGACGTAGTCCCCCGATACCTAAGGCCCTGTGGTGACTTGCACAAACGCTTGTGGTAGTAGGAGTCCAGGAATTACTTTACTCCAAGACAAAGACTCCTAAACTCATAAAGGATTGAATTTCTTTTTAGAAGTCTGTATTTTACTTCTAGAATAGCATACACAAAAAATCTAGGAGTTCAATACTTCAGTGCTTAAGGAACTGCATTGCGTATTATTCCAGGATTCGAAAGCAGCATATTTTTAAGTTTTGCTAAATTTTTTCCTTAATTTCGCTATATTTTTCTATAAGATTTAAGTTATATAGCAGTGACAAAATAATCATTAACCTAAAAAACCGGCTTTTTCTTCGAATAAATTTTGGCTTATATGATTTTAGCGAAACGTTAAAAATACGTCGCAAAACAATGGAATCAGTATAAAATCGATTGCGAAAAATCAGAATGTACAATTCTGGTTGAAATGTTCTTAGCCACAAAAGACTATCTTAGTTCGCGTGAAATATAACGCAGTAAGTCGGAGATGTTCAAAGGCCAAATGAATCAATAGTGAGAAGAAAATTGAAAAATAAGGTCATTTAGATCAGAAACGGATATTTAAAAACGATTATTCAGATGAGTGTGCTTGTGAAAATCTAAGTGTTCGTTCAAATCACTTCTAATTCCTGAAGCGACTCCTGAACTTCTAGCAGATGAACTCCTCAATGAGTTTTTGGAACAAGAAAAATCTAAATTTCTGAAGGCTACTCTTTAAGCTCCTGAACTACACACAATTTAAATATTTGAAGCATTTTTGTTCTGAAAACGAGCTCAAATATTATTACAAGAAAAATAAGATAACAGAAAATTACTGTTAAATGATTGGTGAGCGGTTCAGCCTGCAGAATTCGATGATTAATGACTGAAAAGTGTGAAATTAATGATGCAGTCTCTTTTGTGACGTTATAATTTGCATCTAACGTACTAAATCACGCTACCCAAAGGAAATCAAATCATTCACGTACAAATTATTTCTCAATTGTGTTATTTGTTTCATTTTCGTCCCCAATTCCATCCGAATTCTTCAGTATCTTCGCCCTCAGGATATTCGAATATCGCATTTTGACCATAGATTACATCGAGAGGGTAAGCTAAAAATAATTACAAGAAAAGCTTATACATCAAGCAACAAGACTACTTTCCATTGACGGATTATAATGATTCTGTGCGAAATTCTTAGATGCTGCGTACAAGTGTCAGTAGTTGATGGACAAAAGTTGAAACTAAAACGCGTTTTTAAGACACAATTTCTGATGAGTTCAACCTTCGACAATGGTGAGCTGTGATGAGTCAAAAATTAATCATATCTCAGAACAACATGTATAGCACAGTGTTTTATTCTAAACATCATGGTGCTATTCATTTGACTTGAAAACAAAAATTCGCTGTGCTACAGTGCGCCAAACATTGAAATTTTCGCCATTTTAACCATTTTTCATTGCTTTTATTAAAATTCGATTTTCTCCACGAATAATCAATATCATTCATTCAAACAGCTTTCAATCGATAGAAGATTGAATTTTCTATTAGCTGAATGCAAAAACTTTTGATACATATTATAAAACACTTTACACTGCGGTTTAAACTTAATTAGTATTTATTAAAAATTACAAAAAATTATAACTTATCTTCGGTTCCTGTAGGTCCCTTACATATACAGCAAAAACTTTTGCCCTTTTTACACAGCTTGTGCCTTGAACTAAATACAAAACAATTTATCAAAAAAGTACCTTGGACCACCAAAACAAGCGTTCAATTGACCCAGTATATCCAAATTTACATATAAAACAGTGCATTGCATAAGCACAGCCTTTTCTCAACGAATACCATACGTTAAAACAGCTACCGATTGATAGATAAAAAAATTTCTCATCAGCTGAATGCAAAAAATTGTTATACACTTCACTTTAAACTTTACGCTGCAGTTTAAACTTAATACATATTCCTTAAAAACCAAAAATTTTAAGATATTTACGGTTTCTGCGGGTCTGTTACATCAAAAGCAGAATAATATGCCCTTTTTACACAGCTTATCCCTTAGTCTAAACATAAAAAAATTCTAGCAAGATAACAGTGCCCTGAACTACCGAAACAAGCGTCCGATTGACCCATTATACCCAAATTTGCATAAAAAAATAGTGCATTGCATGAGCACAGACTTTTCTCAACGAATAATCAATATCATTCATTGACACAGCTACCAATCGATAGAAAAAAATTTCTATTATCTGAATGCGAAAAATTGTTATACAATTTACTTTACACTTTACAATACGGTTTAAACTTAATAAGTATTCATTCAAAATTACAAAAAATTCTAACTTATTTTCGGTTCCTGTGGGTCCCTTACATATACAGCAAAAAATTTTAGCCCTTTTTACATAGCTTGTGCCTTGGACTAAATACAAAAAAAATTTATCAAAAAAAGTAACCTGGACTACCAAAACAAGCGTCCGATTGACCCAATATACCAAAATTTGTATATAAAAACAGTGTATTGCATAAGCACTGCCTTTTCTCAACGAATACTTAATATTAAGTTGAAACCTCAGTGTAAAGTTTAAAGTGAAGTGTATAACAATTTTTTGCATTCAGCTGATATGAAATTTTTTCTCTATCAATTGGTAGCTGTTTTAACGGATGCATTCGTTGAGAAAAGGCTGTGCTTATGCAATGCACTATTTTTATATGCAAATTTTGGTATATTGGGTCAATCGGACGCTTGTTTTGGTAGTCCAGGGTACTTTTTTATAAATTTTTTTGTATTCAGTCCAAGGCACAAGCTGCTTAAAAAGGGCAAAAGTTTTTGCTGTATGTGTAAGTGACTTACAGGAACCGAAAATAAGTTGAAACTTTTTGTAATTTTTAATGAATACTTATTAAGTTTAAACCGCATTGTAAAGTGTAGAGTAAAATGTATAACAACTTTTTGCATTCAGCTAATAGGAAATTTTTTCTATCGATTGGTAGCTGTGTCAATGAATGATATTGATTATTCGTTGAGAAAAGTCTGTGCTCATGCAATGCACTATTTTTATATGCAAATTTGGGTATAATGGGTCAATCGGACGGTTGTTTTGGTAGTTCAGGGTAGTTTTATTTTGTCAGAATTTTTTTCATGTTTAGACTAAGGGATAAGCTGTGTAAAAAGGGCATACTATTCTGCTTTTCATGTAACAGACTCGCAGGAACCGTAAATATGTTAAAATTTTCGTAGTTTTTAAGGAATATGTATTAAGGTTAAACTGCAGTGTAAAGTGTAAAGTGAAGTGTAAAACAATTTTTTGCATTCAGCTGGATAGGAAATTCTTTTCTCTATCAGTTGGTAGCTATTTTAACGGATGGTATTCGTTGAGAAAAGGCTGTGCTTATGCAATGCACTGTTTTTATATGCAAATTTGGGTATATTGGGTCAATCGGACGCTTGTTTTGGTGATCCAGGGTACTTTTTTTGATGAACTTTTTTTTGTATTTAGTCCGAGGCACAAGCTGGGCAAAAAGGGCAAAAGTTTTTGCTGTATATGTAAGGGACCTACAGGAACCGAGAATAAGTTAAAATTTTTGTAATTTTTAACGAATACTTATTAAGTTTAAACCGCAGCGTAAAGTTTAAATTAATATGCATCAAAAGGTTTGGCATTCAGCTAATAGAAAATTTATTTTTCTATCGATTGGAAGCTGTTTGAATGAATGATATTAATTATTCGTAGAGAAAATCGAATTTAATAAAAGTAATGAAAAATGGTGAAAATGGCGAAAATTTAAATGTTTGGCGTACTGTAGCAAAGCGAATTTTCGTTTTCAAGTCAAATGAATAGCATCATGATGTTTAGAATAAAAAACTGTGCTAACATATGTTGTTCTGAGGTATGATTAATTTTTGACTTATCACAAAGTTGGTCGAACGTCTCAGAAATTGTGTCTTAAGGTTTCTACTTCCATCCGAATTTAAAGAAAACATACGAAAACGTTCTTTTTAACGACTTTTTGACTCAGGAGTGTAAATTTTTACGCCCAATCGTCTTTTTTGAACATATTTTGTTCGTATCCATCACTTTTTTCAAAGATTTTTTTATTGTATTATGTTTTAAAATGAAAGAGCATCAGCTAAAACGTCAAAAATTATGTTTTGACGTTTACCCATTGTTTTTATGCACAAAAGCGTCAAATTATAAAAAGTTTTTGTGGCTAACCTTCAGGATTCCCAAGCTGTACATGTGGAGTCAACTTCTTTGTCAAAATGATTGAAATCGACCAATAATGTGTCTTAAGGTTTCCAAATCATCTTAACTTTGAGGCCATAATAGAAAAAATGGGAAATGTTCTCGAGAAAATGAGGCAAAGCAAAGGCAAAAAACGGATGAAAAGTGAAATTTTCTTCAATTCTTCAAAACTGCTTAAAATTGAGCAGAAACTGTGCAATAACGTAGTTTTAACGCTATTTAAGCGCTTGTAGGTACCAGGTTTGAGGTCATTTTAACCCAAAAAAACTTAGTTGTTGACCTCCTAGTTCGGCTGACCCCCAGGTCGGCTATGCTGTGCATATATGGACGTGATTCGACAACTTAATACACTTAAATTCTTTGTTTCTTTTCAGCAAACTAGCGACTTAAAAAAACGCGAATACCAATTTCTACATTTGTGTATTTCCAATAAATGACATTGTATTGTAATCGCTTTATATCGTATTGCCATTAGAATTCAGGCTTTTTGATTAAAGAACGTTTTCCACCGAAAAGTTGAATTTTCCAAATTAAATCATGCGATTTTACTCTACAAATTTAATCTATTTATCATATTTAAATTTGAAAACTTCACCTTTCGGGCTAAACGAAGTTAATGGCTCGTTTAGGAATGCCGACAGAATGGATGAAATGAATAACGTTGCACTAATGCATAATAGGGCAGTGATGAAATTTCTAAAGGTTAGCATAACGGCTGGTGGTCAGAATATCGTCGCTAACACAATTAATAAATGTCAAACGAGATGGTAAATCATATACGTTTGGAGAAGGAAAACCAGCCAACCTCTCGATAACTACTACTTGTAAAGATTTCTGGAAAACACTCCTATAAGAAATCTCTAAAGCAATTAAGATAATAGCTGGGACGCCTGCGGCTAAAATGGATTTAGCTGGTCGTCTGTAATGATCTTTGATTAGTACGGTGGTAGATAAGTAGATACCTACTGATAGACAGTAATTACAAGAATAAATGCATTTTGTGGCATTTAGTTACTTCTTTTTAAGCGTTGAGAAATATAATACAAAGCCTTATTTTATATGCATATGACAGGATGTGGTGCTGAAAAGTAGTCACGAAATGATATTGGCAACCCTGTTTAATATTCAGACTAGCGGATTATAAAAAAGCATTTAGGACAAGTATCGTTAGAATGAGATATGATATCTGTTGAATGCTTGAGTAAATATGCATTAGAGGAATGGAAATGTTGCGTGTGAAATCCTAATCAATGTAGTTGTTGCTCAGTCATCATGCTGTTTCCGGACATTCCAGAAACCAATCAAATATTAATGAACGTTTTAGCTAGGATTGCACAGTGCAAATATAACGTTACATGGTCCCAAGATTCAATTAAATAATTATTGCTTAATAATTTTAAGCTAAATTTTAGTTTTTCCGTAGTTAATTAAAGATGGCTTGTCAGATAGCTGCAAGCAAGTAATGCTACTACTTTACTAATAATGCAAAAGGGAGTTGTCCCTCCGACGTAAAAATAAGTAACATGAACCGTTCGATCCCAACTTGGCGCATGTCTTAACTTGGCGCATGTCTGAACTTGGCGCATGTGTGAAGTCGGCGCCCGTCTTAACTTAGCGCCTTTTGTTTTCTTGTATGAACTTGGCGCCCATCTAAACTTGGCGCCTATTTTAACTTGGGGCGCATATCTAAACTTGGCGCCTATTGTTACAGGTCTCGATTGTGACTGAACTTGGCGCACGTCTGAACTTGGCGCATGTATGAACTTGACGCATATCTGAACTTGGCGCATATCTATGTTTGGCGCATGAAAATGGATAGAGGTGTAGGCATAAGGGGAGGAAACGGGCAGCCCTCCCCTGTAGGTTTGGGTAACGTCTGGTCAGAATAAATAGTGATCCACTCCTGAATTTTTAGGGGTTGTCAATGCCATACACGCGAACAGCACAAGGGCGGATTTAAGGGAGGGTACAGGGGCTGCTCCCGCCCCTCGAGATAAAGATTGGGCATGTAATTTGCAATGATTTTTGGCTAGTTGATGATCACAATTTCTCAAATTGTCCCGGCGTCGGAAATGCCGTTCTATTTATTTTTTTTGCTAAAATCAGACAAATTTAATAATTTTCTGCACAGAATCAGCATAAGTCTCGTAGATTCTTCGAAAAAAATTTCGCGCTAAGTGATTTAAAATAAAAGTATATGATGCAAAACGCTGGGAAAACTTTTAATTTGAACGTGTAAGGTAAATATTTGGACCTATTTTGACAGTTTTCGGAAAAGTCAAGATACCACCCCCATTTACGGAAATCCTAGATCCGCTATGCACGCACACCACGGAACTTTTGAAAAGGGGTGAAAAACATTTTCTAAAGTACTTGTTTTGAGGCCTAGAAACGCTGGATACATATAAAAAACATCGTTTTCAGCCTTACTTATTAAGCTATTTCTTCTTAGGTGATTAAAACATGAAATTTTTTCAAAAAATGAAAAAAATTCAACAAAATTAAATTATACGTGAAAAAAGGCCGTTTGGCGCAAATTCATAACATATAACTATTGAGCTAGATCTTTAGTTTGCATTCAGTGTATACCGACTCTGAAATAGAAAGGCCCTTTATTTATAGAAACTGATACAACAGTTATATAAATATACCAAGCCCGATGGGTCTCCGAATTGAGACATGCGCCAAATTAAGACATGCGCCAAGTTTAGACAGGCGCCAAATTGAGATTGGCGCCAAGGTAAGACAAGTCACATGCGCCAACATGCGACGATGCGCTAAGTTCAGACATGCGCCAAATTCAGTCATGCGCCAAGTTCCGACATGCGCCAAGTTCAGTCACAATCACATGAACAGCTTACTCCTAAAAAAGAAATGATCACTAATAAAAGAACGACATAATGTGCATTCTTACGCTAGCATGCCACGTACTGCTGTGAGACAGCAATTAACAGGATCGTGTGCTTGTCATAATTCGTTTTTGAAGCCATTGACAATTAACTAAATATTGATTATATATTTAAAAAGAAATTTGATATAGACAAGATACTAAATCGCTTATTAAAACATATCAAAGCTTGCCCATAATCTGTTTTTCTGAGTCAGTGATCAATGTTTTGTGAAGGCATACTTTTTTCAGAAGCCGCAGAACATACTTCGATTTTTTGAGGTTTTTAGCGGAAGTCTTATTTTTAGTAGATTCTTACGACATTCACAAGCTTACATGGGTAATTTTTCCCTAGTCCCCTCCTTTTATGTCCTTGATGATGCGCAATTCCGATTTAACTTGTCCATTTTGTTCCAACGGAGCAGTTTTCTTTGCTAGTACCTTACTTTTAGCTTGCTTTGCTCAAATCAATTAGTTAACACATGCGGCAACATTCCACAATAATGACAGTAGTCCAAGAACGCGGATAGCCACATTGTTCTGAACGTCGGCATTATTTTTTGGACAAGAACACCTCACCAAATTTAAACATAACAAATGTTTTCAGCGTAAACTTCACGCAAATACTGGTTTTAAAGAAAACTTACACTCAGATTCGAAATTCTGACGTTATATGGAACATTTTGGAAAAAATTGAGCTTTTGCAACGCTCTAAAACTATAGTCTGTTCCACATAACTTCGTGCATAAATTTTAAGAATTTTTGTCGACTCGTAACCTAATTATATTATATATAATTATAATCAATTATATATAATTATATAATTATATATAATTATTTAGGTTCAGATTTTTTTTCAAAATCTGAACCTATATTCAAATTTTGAAATTTAAATTTCAAATTTCAAAATTCCAAATTTCAAATTATATATCAGAGCAATGCTATAATCGCAATCTGTCAGCTTATTATCAATGATAGTTTTAAAATTTATGATCGAAGTGAAACGCAATATAAAGTTAATTTCAGTATAAACTTTACACAACTACTGGGTGTAAAGAAAACATAAACATGCAGTCGGATTCGTAATCCTAACCTTACAATACATATTTTGAAAAAATTCACGTCTTTCAACGCTCTGGAAGTAAAATTAATTTGTAGTGTTAACTTTAGATATCAACAATAAATGGATAGTATAAACTTTACACAACTACTGGGTGTAGAGAAAATTAACAGTCAGATTCGTAATTCTGACGTTACATAGAACATTGTGAAACAAATTAAGCTTCCGCAATGCTCTAGAAATAAAGTTAATGTTCAGTGTAAACTTTACACAACCGCCGAGTGTAAAGAAAATTTTCGTCGCTTTCCTACTTCTGATATTTCTCTGATATTACGATCAATATTTATGAAAAAAATGATCTCTCCACAATGATCCGGAGACAAATAAATGCTAGATGTTAACCACTTTACATCACTGTTGAGTGTAAACAAGCGCGTCCGACTGACGTATGACGTTTGACCCCTGGTATATGTTTACTCTTGTCATCATGTCCAGACTCATAGCCAAAGAAGCTGAAAGAAAAAACAAGACAGAAACACGTTTAATACCCCCAATGTTTGACTTTACACCTCCGGAAAAAAGCTAAATATTGATGTAAATCAACACAATTTGCTGTGACGTATACCCCTCAAAAAGTACTTTATTTTTACTCTATTCGACTTATCCCGACTTGCAAACGGAAAAAGTGGTGAACAAAAAGGGACAAAAATGATTTTTCCACCATCCACCAAATTGTAAACTTACTTTAAAAATCTGAACCTAACCCCCATTGAATGTAAAAAAATTCGATTTCAGCCAGTTTGTAGCCCTTAAATTGTAGTACGTTTTTGTGAGGAAAACTTCTGTTCCGCAAAATATTTGACATATTTACTAATCATAGAAAAAATGTATTTTTTCGGCCAATGTTACACCCCTGATTTCGAACTTTATACCTCAATAAGTAACTCAATGTTGAGTTTTTTCAAACATAATTTGCTGCGCGTATAACCCTTAAAATGTACTTCAATTTTAATCTATTCCATTCGTCTTGACTTATAACTGGAGAAGTTGGCGGAGAAATCTCAGACAAGACCTGTTTTTTACACCATCCATTAGAGTGTAAAGTTTGAACCCCTAGATCTGACTCCGTGTTGAGTGTAAAAAAACTTTGCTGAGAAACTTAGTAGCCCTTGAGTTGTAGTACATTTCTGCTCGAACAGATTTCTTGGAACGCATAACCGGAGTTGTTGGAAGACATAAAACAGGTTAATGTGTCTTTTCACCCTCAGATTCTTTACACTCTTTACCCCGCCACTCTGGGAATAAGTCACTTTCAAAAAAATGAAAAGCATCATCGAACTTAATTAATTGTCTACATTTAAAAAAAACCCAGACTAAAGAGAATGCAAAAGTGAGCTAGCAAAAGGGTGTTCCCACCAAAATATTCAAAGGCTATATGTTATAACGTTACAGTAAAACTTTACACGCTCCTTACACACTGGGTATTGATTTGAAAAAAACAAAAAACACGGGCAGTGATTTTTTTATTATCTATCTTTTAAAAATAACTGCACAATACGCTACCTATGATGAAAAGTCGCATTATGTAACATATAAGCCACGACTTTGTTGAATTTATCAATGCCCTAGGGTTAACCTCGAATACGTAAAAAAGCGGATGGAAACGAAAAATCGCTTGAAATAAAATGTCAGCAAATACTCGTACATTTATTTCTAAAGTGAATGATTAACGCACATACTCGTACATGCTCTAGGACAACATGCGCGCTACTTACATTATGAATTTATAAAAAAGACCAACTACGATATATTATTCTAACGCTACATCGGCAAATCGCTGCGTAAGTATGCAACTAATCTAATTTAAATTCCTTACTACCACCATTCGCGTGATTATAAAAAACTCTTGAGGTTCTTAGTTAAATGCTAATTAGAAATTAGATATTTAATAGCAAAATCAATAGATACGTACGTTCTTAAATAAAATGTAAAAGATCTCATGGATTCCTCTGCGGCATGCTATTGCTTACTAATAGCATGCTGCACTTCCATCTCTGTCTGTCTGTCTTTCTTTCCTTTTTTTTGTTTTTTTCCTTCTATTTTTATTAAGCATTTGCTTTTTTATTTATCTATTTATTTATTTATTTATTTATTTATTTATTTATTTATTTATTTATTTATTTATTTATTTATTTATTTATTTATTTATTTATTTATTTATTTATTTATTTTTCTCCTTATTTTCTTTCTTCTTTCTTGCTTCTTTCTCATATTGATGACTTCTTGCTAAATCTGTAGTACAGTATAATATGTTATAATCGACGTTATTGTTCACCCGACGCAGTGCCAAGCTTTCGGCGTTTTACTGAAAATTTTTCCTGATATCAGGTTCCGGTTTCTTTAAAGTGTGGCTAAAGCCAGGCCTAAAGCTGTAAATGATAAACATAGATAGTGTTCAATGATGTCGTATGTTCTAACATTGTCATAAAGCTTAAGCCTGGCTTAAGTCTGCGCATATGAAAACCGGCTTAAGCCAGGCTCAAACCTGACCACGTATCTCTAAACATTGGAGTCTGGCCTAAGTCTGGCTTGAGCCTGAACATAAGTGGGCCTAGGTCTTGAAAAAGTGCCGCGTTCGCGATAAATTTAGTTATTATGGATCAACGATCAATCTTTGCATATCAGCGCACGCGTCAAAATGTCAACAAGATCTCTTTTGCGAAGATTCTGACTGAACAACCTAAATCAACAAATTTGCATTTAATTACGTCGCAGTACTGTGCAAAAGTTTTCTCGCACTTGCATGATTTATTCTGTGTGACCCTAGTTTTCACTTGTCACTTTGTGTCACATCAACTAACTGATTTTCAGGCCTTCCCGATTTTCTTGTATAGTTTAAAATGTGCTCTTAATGGCTGAGTTATTTTTTAGGTTCATTCTTTATTGTTTATGCAAATTAATTAAGCAATAAAGGGAGAGCTTATGACAACAGAATGTGTGAAAATTATGGTTTCGAACGAACAATATATTTCGAAGAGTGAGACAGCTTGAAGCATGAAAGTTTCAGCACGTACAGCATATTATACTCTTAAAACAAATAATTATTCGTCAACATCACCGTGCAAAGAGAAACTAACTGACAGATACACAAAGTTGACGAAAATTCAGTAAAACAGACACCATTTGCAAATAATCTGAATTTTTGTCAACTTTGTGAAGCTGACGACGAGTTTCTTTCAAGGCAGTGATGATAAGATCAAAGATAGTTTTTGTTAATATAGTGTACTGTATGATCTTAAACCTTCATGCCTCAAACTATTTCTCTCTTAGAAATATAATGTTCTTTCACAAGCTCAATTTTCACATTGATTGTTGGCATGAGCCCTCTCCTTTCGACACAATTATTCTATTTAAAAAGTAGCAATAAATCTGGAAAATATGCTCATTATTAAGAGCACATTTTTATCTATCAAAGGAAAGAGGGTATGCCAGATGATAAGCTAACTGACGTAATTAAAATAACATACGAAAATGAGGGTACACAGCACAAATCATGCAAGTGCGAGAAGACTTTTGCACAGTTCCACCTATAGAGAATTCGTATCTAAACACATAAATTTAAAAAGCTGACATTACCTCAAAGAAATACATGTTTTTTGGCGCATCCCTTGAACCTAAACTGGATATAGCTTGCTAATTTAAGCATAATCTGAAGCAAGGCTGCCTAAAATCTATTTAATTAGGCCCATGTAAGCTCTTATTAGCGCAAGGTGCAGAAGCAGCGGTCGACAAGTGCAGTCTTCACGGTCTTCTCCCGATTTTCCATGGAATTTTGCACCCCTCATCATAACAATCATATGTAGAAGTTTTTCGGAATGGGACGTTTGGGCGCAGCTGGTTTGGCGCGGCCGTTTTGGCGCGGCTGTTTTGGCGCAGCCGTATTGGCGCAAGGACATTTTGGCGCAGGAACACTTAAGCGCGGCCGTTTTGACGCGGCTGTTTTGGCGCAACAGTATGCTTTTTAGAAAGGGACGTTTTGGCGCGGCCGTTTTGGCGAAAGAGAACCAGACGCGTATACATTACATCCACACCACGTGCAGACACAGCACAAAATCAGTTCGGTATAGGTATGTATGTACTAGCAAAGAAAAATGCTCCGATGGAACAAAAAAGATGAATATATGTACATACTTGGAATTGTGGATTATTGAGGATGTAAAAGGAGGGGACTACGAAAAAGCTACCTAAAGTCGCAAAATCTGATGAAAATCACACTTTCTCTAAGCAACGCAAAAAATCGAAGTATATTCTGCGGCCTCTAAAAAAGTGTCTTTTTTAAATAATGTTCAAAGTTTCAGGTAAGAGTGTGTAAACGAAATCTATAATGTTAATTTTTTTAAATTGCTGGCAAGCAGCAACGCTGACTAGCTCCGTATCCTGATTGATAGAAAACTAAGTAGTATTGTATTTGAATTTGTTTTATTTTGTTATAAGCATTATAGCAAGCAAAGCATGGGCCGATTGATTAGTGCACACAATCGTTACGGGCATGCCAGTGTACCTGCATTTAGTCTGTTTCAAGTCAACTTACGCGTTTCCTATTGTTTTAAACCAACAATTTCTTCAATTGTCTTGGATGCATCAATGTTTGCTATTTCATTCAATTGGCGTAGAAAGACTGTTAGTTTACTCAATATCATTTCCCATAGCTACTGCATAGCTAACGTGCTGCTTTTTCAATCATTTATATGGTTAAATATTTATTTTAATCTGTTGGCCGCAGAATATACTTCGATTTTTTGCGTTGCTTAGAGAAAATGTGATTTTTATCAGATTTTGCGTCTTTAGGTAGCTTTTTCCTAGTCCCATCCTTTTACTCCCTTAATAATCCACAATTCCAAGTATATTCATCTTTTTTGTTCCATCGGAGCATTTTTCTTTGCTAGTACCCTACTTTTAATTAGCATGATTTGAGTACATCAGTCAGTAAACACATACAGTAACATACCACAATAATGACAGCAGTCTAAGAACGCGGAAAACATTATTGTTCTTAACATCAGAATTATTCTTTTTAAACAAGACATCCTTACATTATTTAAACAGATCAAAGTTTTTCAGCATAAAATTTACGCAAATACCAAGTGTAAGGAACACTAACGCTCAGATTTGGAAGTAAAATAAATTTGTAGTATAAACTACATATTAACAACAAATGAATAGTGCAAACTTTACACAACTACTAGGTGTAGAGAAAAATAACAGCCAGATTCCTAATTCAAATTTTACGTAGAACATTTTGAAAAAAATTAAGCTTCCGCAAGGCTCTAGAACTAAAGTTAATATGCAGTGTAAACTTTAGACAACCACAGAATGTAAAGGAAATTTAAGTCGGATTCGTAAATCTGATATTACTCTGATATTACGATCAACATTTATTAAAAACTTAAGTCTCCACAATGGCCCGACGACAAATAAATGTCAGATGTAAACCACTCTACACCAGTGTTGAGTGCAAACAAACTGGCGTATCACATTCGGTTTCTGGTTCATTTTTAGACTTGAGATTATGTCCAGACTCATAACCCAGAACTTGGCAGAAAAAAACAAGACAGAAACACGTTCAACTCCCCTATTTTTTTGACTTTACACCTCCCGAAAAAGCTAAATATCGATGTAATTCGACCTCGCCCGACTTCTGAACAGAGAAAGTGGCGAACAAAAAAATGAACAAACACGTTTTTTCCACTGTCCACCACATTGTAAATTTTAAAAATCTGAACCTAACGACCCATTGAGTGTAAATAAATTCGGTTCGGGCCAGTTTGTAGCCCTTTGATTGTAGTACGTTTGTATGTGCCAAACTTATGTTCCGCAAAATATGTGATATGATTTACCAATCAAAATACGAAAAAAACCTGTTTTTTCGCCCATTTTACACCTCAGCTTTCGAAGTTTACACCCCCCCATAAACAACTCGATATTGAGTTTTTTTTGAACGCGGCTTGCTTCGACATGTAGCCCTTAAAAGTTACTTTATTTTTATCTATTTAAATTATCTTAACTCATAACCGAAAAAGTTGGCAGAGAAATCTCGGACAAAATCTCTTTTTTTACTCATCCACTAGAGTGTAAAGTTTAAATCCCTGGTACTAATTGCGTATTGATTGTAGAAAAGTTTGCTGGTAAGCACAAGATAGCCCTTGATCCGTAGTACATTTCTGTCAGAAAAAATTCCTTAAATTTCTTAACCGGAGTTGTTGGCAGACATAAACAAGTCGAAAGTACATGGTTTTGCCAAAAGAATTAAAAAAATGAAAAAGTTAGTACTCAGAAGATTTGAACCCTTTAGTCTTTCTTTTAAACCCGCATGCGAGAACGGACTCGTGAGCCCCTGCGCCAACTCGACATATCGGCGAAATTTAATACTTAATGAATCACTGAAAAATATTTATCATTCTACTAAAGTTTAAGAAAAGTGCATTTATGTTAATAAAATAATCATTTATTAAAGACGAGTCAAAAACCTCTGAAATAAGAAAAATCTGATCCAACAATATGCAATACGGAGTTATCTATCGGCATTAGAAAATAGATGTATAATTTAAAGTTCACCTCTTCATACCTCAAGATTCAACGGCTGTAGA
Source organism: Mermis nigrescens (assembly GCA_036768485.1). NCBI lineage: Eukaryota > Metazoa > Nematoda > Enoplea > Mermithida > Mermithidae > Mermis > Mermis nigrescens. The sequence continues at coordinate 4,579,086 of JAVLUZ010000141.1, forward strand.
AAAGTTTAAAGGTCAGATTCGTTATTCTGCCCTTACGGAGAATATTTGAAGAAATTCATCATCCACGACGCTCTAAGCGAAAAAAAATTTTCAGTGTAAAGTTTACACCTGCACTAATAACGTAATATTGATTGTAAAGAAACAAAATAAATTTTGACGTGTAGCGCTTAGGACGAGGCACATTTTAAAGGTAGTTACCACGTTCTGTCTTCTAAGTGGCGAATATGGCAGGGAAGAAATATTTTTTTGTCCCAGACTCTTTACAATAAACAGCGTCTAACGTTGAAAACTTAAAAAAATAAAAAAGTCTCCCTTAGATTTTATAACCGTCTACCTTTTTAAACCAATCAGACTGCATAGAATGTAAAACTGAGTTAGATATGCTTGTGCACATGAAAACAGAAAAAACCGTCTAATTTACACTCCTGTGCAACAACTAATGAGTGTAAAGAAATTTTAAGACCAGATTCGTAAACTACTAAGCAGGAAAAACATTTTTAAAAAAAATTGGCCCTCCGCAAATCATTTGAATTTTTGGTGTGAATTTTACACACTCACGACGCGCTCGGTATTGAGTGTAAACAAGAAAAAAATGGGGGTCCTAAGTTTTTTTATTATCTACCTTTAAAAAAACCGCACCTCCCAGATGTGTGCGATTGTTGCTGTGAGGGGGGACACAAATTTCGCACTCGCTGTGATAAACGTATAATAAAAAAGGATGGCCAAGTATATGATTGTGTCTCAACAGCCCCACCAGTCCCAACAGCCATACCGTCCCAACAGCCCCACCGTCCCAACAGCCCCACCGTCCCAACAGCCCCACCGTCCCAACAGCCCCACCAAAAATCCCAACAGCCCCACTCGTCCCAACAGCCCCACCAGTCTCAACAGCCCCACCGTCCCAGCAGCCCCACCAATAATCCCAACAACCCCACCAATCCCAACAGCCCCACCAATCCTAACAGTCCCACCGTCCCAACAGCTCCACTATCCCAACAACCCCACCGTCCCGACAGCCCCACCACTAATCCCAACAGCCCCACCAGTCCCAAGAAACCCACCAGTCCCAACAGTCCCAACGTCCCAACAGCCCCACCAATAATCCCAACAGCCCTACCAATCCCAACAGCCCCACCAATCCCAACAGCCCCACCAATCCCAACAGCCCCACCAATCCCAAGAGCCCCACCAATCTCATCAGCCACACCAGTCCCAACAGCCCCACCAATCCCAACAGTCCCACCGTCCCAACAGCCTCATCATCCGAACAGCCCTGCCGTCCCAACAGCCTCACCAGCATACGTGGGCAGCAAGAAAATTCAGGGGGTGCAAGATTTTTCAAAAGTCAAAAAATGGACTTAAAAATGGTGGTATGGCGAGGAAAACACTATTTTCGACGTTTCTCATCAAGCACTATCCACTGGCATCAAAAAATTGCGAAAAAAAACAAAAAATTCAAAAATTGAATTCTGGGGGGTATTTTGGTTTCTCGTGGGGGAGGTGGTGAGGGGAATGCATACCCATAAACCCCCTTCCATGCCCAGTGGAGTAAAGTGACCGAGAAATTATTAGCAAAAGTTACATAAGTAGTCCTAGACTGGAAGTTTTCACAAATATTTCAGAACTACAGTAAGTTGCCGCATTGAAGCCCCTTTAAGCCTAGAATTGTGAGCCAGTTGCGATTGTAAGACACCACGTTTTGGATTACCAAAACCTTCGGGCTATTCATGCTTACGTACTTTGTATAACCCACCACAATTATATTGGATTTTGGATTGGCAGAATGACAAGAAAGTTCTTCAATTTATATTATTCTGATTATCAATGAGAAAATGATTAGGCTTTTAGTCCATCAAGTGCTCAAGTCCAAAAATTTAGTAAATATTTATTAATTTATGCTTGCGAATGATATTAATAATAATATAATAATAATAATAATAATAATAATAATAATAATATTAATATTAATAATAATAATAATAATAACAATAATAATAATAATAATAATAATAATAATATTAATATTAATAATAATAATAATAATAACAATAATAATAATAATAATAATAATAATAATAATAATAATAATAATATTAATAATAATAATAATATTAATAATAATATTTAATAATAATAATAATAATAATAATAAAAATAATAACAATAATAATAATAATAATAATAATAATAATAATAATAATAATAATAATAATAATAATAATATTAATAATAATAATTATTATTAATATTATTATAGTAATAATAATAATAAATAATAATAATAATAATATTAATAATAATTTTATTTAAAAAACCATAATATTAATAATTAAAATAATGTTATCATTAGTAATATTGAGATTATTTTTTCTTATCATTATTCGTTATGATAATTATTATTACTGAAATCATCGTAACTAGCTGAGCTGCCCAGCGTTGCCCGGGCTGAACTTAGGCCTGATTGCTATACGAAATTGATATGTCTCTTGTATTTTTTATTTTTCGGGACTTTTGATGTTTTTGGGATATTTCTAAAAAAATTGTTGGTAAAAACCATTTTTAATTTTTTAAATTTTTTAAAATGCTTTTTGTTAACCATTTTTTGATCAAATCCATATTTTTGACGTTACAGAATGGTTTTAATAATTCTCTAGCCAAAATCATATTTTTGATGTTTTGGGATCTTCGGGAAATTTTTTTGATGTTTCGGGATGTTTCGGAAATTTTTTTGGTCAAACCATATTATTGATGTCTTAAAAATTTTTCGTTTGTCGTAGCAAAGGGTTTAATATATCATGTGATATCTTATATCACTCATATGTTATAGCAGAGGGTATCTCCTATCTTATATCACTGCATGTTATGGCGCAGACAGGGTATCTTATGTCACATCATTGTACCGCATAGCATTGCCCATCTTGTATCATTGTGTAGGCTATATTACGTCCGATCCTATGTTATAACGCATGCAGCGGCAAAAGTACCGTAACCCGAAAATAGTGTAAACTGAATTTATTCCGATTTTCAAATTTAGCAAAAAATCGGCTATGTCTCGAAATCGGCTATGCTTAAGCATAGGGACGCCTCCCGCTTCACCCCTGTACATTTTTTTGATCAAATCCATATTTTTGACGTCACAGAATGGTTTTGAAAATTCTTTAGCCAAAATCATATAATTTGGTCAAACCTTTATTTTTAATGTTTTGGGATGTTTCGGGAAATTTTTTCTGGTCAAACCATATTTTTGATGTTTTCAATTTTTTTGTTGTAGCAAAGGATGTCATATATCACGTGATATCTTATATCACTCATATGTTATAGCAAAGGGTATCTCTTATCTTATATCACTGCATGTTATGGCACATGTTATCGGCTATGTCCCGAAATCGGCCATGCTTAAGCATAGGGACGCCTCCCGCTTAATCCCTGAATCTCTGTACAGGGTGCATGGCTGGAGTTGGCGAAATTTAAATGTCGCTACCACACTCCCAGCCGATAGGCCGAGCTCGGGCCAGCCAAAACGTCGGCCCACCAGTACATCGTTACTTGAAAAATAGTGTGCCAACGACCAAGAGTCAGCTACTTATGCCTTCAACTTTGCTTCATTATACCATTGACTTTGAGTTTTTTTTTGATCGAGAAGTCATGGAATATGCCTTTTTGTTGCAATGAATGTGTTTATTATTGCTATTTTAAAGAAAAAATTACTACATATTTTTTATTCCAAAGAAAAAAATTCAAGGTTTGCACTTAGTACGCAAATAGCTTTTAAGCTCCCAGTTTAATCATACAATAAAGCAGGATAAATATAAAAAATGTTTTGGGAATATAAAAAATTTTAAGAAATTTGTGGAATAAACTCAAAAGACGCGATTATCCCTTTTGCAAATTTTTGTTATTTGCTTCTTCAGCGAGCTTTAATTCTCGAATGTTATTGCTGGACATAAGATATAATCCAGACCTCCCTTGAATTCTGATGAAGATACTCTGATTCAGAGCTAGATTCGAAAGTTATATACTGTCGAATCTGTTAAATTGATCAAATTCAAGAGTATGGAAAAAATAAATTTTGCAGAAAATAGTCATTTGGTGATTTAAGTGAAAGTATATAGCACGGCCGTCTAACATTTAATCCATAGATGACCTGAGTGTCAAAGTATTCAGATATCTACAGAGCTCAATCAGAAATGCGATAAAAACCTGTTTTTTAAGTGGTAGAAGTTTGTTGCTAAACATGCATTCCCACAGATTGTAGGAAAAACTGTATTGCAGGTTATTACTCGATGAAAGCTTTATCTAGTTTTAGCAAATAAATATTTATAGGCAGGTACTGAGTTTTACAGTAGCGGATCAAGATTACTAAGAAAAGTTTGTTGAACAGGTTTGCGCGCGATCACAAGTTTCACGTCGTCTATTTGCTTTTTCTTTCGTTTTGGCCTTCACTTCTCGAAACAAGCAGATGATCTGAATTATGCAAAAGTTTTAAAGTAGGTATTCACCCTGTATTTGCAGAGATATGTACACATACTTTTTCAAACTTATGCCGAAAATATTTGCAGGAAGCAATTAAATGTCGCAGTACGGCTTGCGATCACATTTACGCAATAATTCACATCAAAAATCGACGAATCATTAATTATTTCCGTTGCCTAGCCAAGCCAGTAGCATTTTCTAAACTTTTACCACGTTCGTGTTAGTGTACTAAAAAGTGTCGTAACACTTCGCCATATTATGAAACGAGTGCGATGCGTTGAACACCAATATGCTTATTGATCGCCAGGAAAATATCTAAGTAATAGTACTTCTCAAAAAATGCTTTGTTGAAAATGTTACACATCTAATCAAAAATTATCATAAATATGCACAGTTAAAAGAATGAAAGATTTTAAAATTGACACACCGAATAAAGCGCACATCACTAGATTTATTGCGATGCATCAGAACTTTGAAAAAATGCGAAATTCGGAGTACAGAACATAAGCGGTTAGAAATAAATTTTTACTGCGCCTTAAATTGTACTTACTTCAAAATTTCAAAACTCCTATTAATTTCATTTCAGTCAGTCTATTTCACTTGAATTTATGATTTCCGAGAAATTTCATCTACCGTAAAATAGAAGTTTTTTCCATGTTAATTTGATTTATCATCAAGGTAAGAAAGCTGCCGCTTATTACCGGTAGAAAAGCTTAGAAGAAAATCGCAAGATTATGTAAAAGAGACTATAAAATTATGAGTTGACAAAGCATTGGTCCCCCATGTCATCATTGACTTCATATCTACATATATGATTCTTCCACGCATTAGATCTAATTAATCTGAGCATTCGATGGTCTGTGAATTTAAATGTTTATTTAATTCAAGATTTATTTCAATTTAATTCGATATATGTGAATAAAAAAATTTTCAGAATTTAAATGAGTAATGAATCTGCTAGTAGCTCATTAAGTCTCACTCAGGTTCCTTATCTTCAGTATAATATTCTTGTTTTGTCGTAATTCATTGGATCCTGTGGTGAAAAGCATCGAGAATAAGCACCAAGCTGGCCCTAATACGGACGCTGTATACGAGTAACTAAGATTTTGACGTTGTGTCCGAGAATTTTGGACGTTCACTCATTGCATGATTAAGTAAGGAGCCGTAAAGTGAAGGATGTTATCCTAATATTAGAAGACTTAGGTACTTTCTCACATTTTTTTCTATTTGGATCGGATATAAAATATCTTTCCTATTATCAATGTCGACTTCTAGAAAGAAACCGGTAAATTCGATGACGTCTCCGCACGTCAGCTTAAGCGTTGGCCGAATCTTTGAAAATTAATTAATGATGCTGAAGCGAAGCGCGATGTCATTTTTTATAAAAAAACTGCAAATCCGGCTACTTCTCAATGACAAAAACACCCGCAAAACGGCATATTATGCATTCCGCTTTGTTGAACAAAACAGATACGTATCCGCTTGTCATTTGTTGGCCCGGGGCTAAGGTATCCGGTGATTTTGGCAAATGAATCTTGAAACTGTATCCGCTTTTATGAAAAAAAGGTTATTGACTCCGAAAGAACGGACATGGATGACGCGAATACCTGATGCTGAGCCAATAAATGGGCGGTAAATCGACTGGAAGATTCACTAATCCTTTAGGCGTTAACTTGAGTCGCTTCGATGTATGCGCGTCTGAAAAATTAATTTTTGATTTTTTTGCGTATATCTTTCATTGTGGATCTTGCTTACGATGAAAATTTTTCAATGCATCTTTATGTATTTGCGTAAACGCTTACGTTTTTCAGTTACTCATCCCAATTATTATAAATATATTTCAGTGCTCTTTGCAATATCTGATTCATTATAATATAATAGTTGCGACAAAATCTACTCTATTTTTCATATTGAGACAAAAAACATTTTCAGTGCATCATTGTATTTTACGAAGTAAAATAAAAATATGAAATAGATAAAAATTTAATTCTAAATTAATTTTCTAAAAATAAAAATGATCATTCTAAACTTAAGTTTTAGCAAAAAGTGATGGATAAATATTAAAAATTAGAAGAAGCATTGTGTGTCAGATTAGATCTTAATGCCTTAGTTGTGAACATTCCTATTTCATCTATTTTAACTCGGAAATCTCGGAAAAATCCTCATGGTTTCTAAACAGTTATTTTTTAAAACGATTGCCCCTCTTCAAGGAAAAAAGGTGATCAGAGTCGAAGTCAGACTTCTCAGGAAATTCAGAAAATCACATATCAGTCGCGATTTATGTTCTGCTTACTTCAACTTCTTGCAGGGAAAAATTAGTTATTCCACATGCACTTTGTTTTGTGCTTCTGGTTGTCATACGTAGACAAATCTTGTTTATTGAAACATTGCAGTTTAATGCCTTAATTTTATTTATTTATTTATTTATTTATTTATTAATTTATTTATTGATTAATTAATTTATTTATTATTTATTTATTTATTTATTTGTTTGTTTATTTATTTATTTATTTATTTATTTATTTATTTATTTATTTATTTATTTATTTATTATTTTGTAATGATTCTTAATTTTAAACTGCGTTAAAACTATAACCCAACTTTAACGTTTCTCTATGCTCCCAAACATAATAGACTTTTTCATGCTAAATCGAACAGATAAGAGGCGCCTACTTTTAGCCTCATTTCTAAGACGCTAGGCGCATTCAATCTTACTAAGCTAGTGATTCACGTGAAACTGTCCCACCTTTGACTTAGCCGCCCATGCCCAATTTCTGTAGCTCTCTAAAATAAGCGTGATTCAACTCTCCCGCCCTTTGATTCAGCCGCTCGTATCCAATTTCTGTAGAACTACAAAAATGCACGTAAAAAACTTAGTCACCGTAAAAATAATGTTAAATCATAAGCTGGTCGGAAAGTTAAAAGCTAGAAACCGAGCGGAAAAAAGCTCTCGGCGCCCAACGGTCGGGACTTACTGATAAAAAACTCTCATTTCCCCATCTTATAGGAAAATGTATAAAAGCACCATGCTTAAAGATACCCGGTCTTTATTATCTCTACTCGCCTTACCCGAACTTGCCAAGATTTTCCGGCGCTATACCGATCGCCAATTACTTTACTGTCCAGAACTCTCTTCGCCCGTATTACTGTCTAGAACCCTACTCACCCAAGTATTAATTAAATTACTGTCCGGAAACCATAGTACCGACTAATTGCCGTATTCGCCTATTAAATACTGTTCAACAAATTCACGTATTTGTGCTAACTGTATTGCTTAAAAGTTGCCCTAGTTTTTACTAATTAAAGAATAGCGAATTAGCTGCGTTCACCGCCACAGTCTCAACTCAAGTCGTATACGCACCATATACGACCGTTTATGCATTTATTTATTTATTTATTTATTTAATTTATTTATTTGTTTATTTTATTTGCTTATTTATTCATTCATTTACTTACTTACTTATTTATTTATTTATTTACTTACTTGAAAAATAAGTGTTAATTTATGAAATTTCAAAACGAATAAAATAATTTTTTTAGTGCTTTTACTTTAAAGCTTATTGAACCCAAAATAAATGAGACGGATTATCATATGCTCATTTTTTCGCTTTGTTATCTCTTCTAAGATGTGACTAAATAGAGATCCCGGAAATTTTGCTTTATATATCCATCATTTACGTGACAGGTACTTCAAAATGAAATTGATAGTCGTCGTTGTATGTTTACTTGCATCTTTGGTTACTATTCGAGCTCAGGCTCAAGCCAACTCTGGTGCTCAGGCCGCATCATCTGCTCAATCTAGCGCACAAAGCGGCGCGCAAAACCTGCCTAAGAGACCAGAAAGCGAAAAGGGAGGTTAGATATGTTCACTTGTTCATCTCTTATGCAATTTAAATATGTATGAAATGTTAATTCATCCTCGAATCGATTAATAAATTTGATTTAATCTATTCATGTAAAATTGAACAAAGAACGAAGTCAATACAATGCTTACATCACCTCTAATTAAAAATGGTACAATGACAGATTTGAACAAAAGTCATAGAAGAAAAATATATAAAAAACCTAAAATTAAGAGCAAAAAATGAATCCGTACTCACAGGTCAGCTGCGCCAAAAGCAGAGAAGATAAGAAAGCTCAGAACGCTTAGATTTGTATGTAGAAGAGGCTTATGACGCATAAGTGTCATACATAGGTAGTAACAAGATTCTGGTTGGTCCCAAGGGGCCGAATTGCCAAAACTAGCACCAAAAATTCAATTCTGGTGTCTATCGATTTTTGGAAGTTTTCTAGATTCAGGAGGTCCAGAACCCCTGGCCCCCACGCCCATGTATGATAAGTGTGCGTCTAGATCGCACAAAAAAGAGGAAAAACTATCGACACGTTTAGTGAGCCTCAACAGTTCGAGTGATTGCTAATCATCCCGTATTTCTGGCCGGGTAAAATCTTTAATCTTTGATTTTCTTCTTAAGCGAAATAAAATAATAATTTCAAATTTTGAATCCAGGTGGTCAGTCGCCTCCGCCTGGCGGCCAATTGCCTCCTGGCGGCCAGTCGTCTCCTCCACCAGCATCAAGTGGTGCCACGTCGCCAGCTTCAAGTAAGGCAACATCACCCGCATCCAGCGGAGCAACTTCACCAGCCAGTGGACAGTCTTCGGGTGCCACGTCACCAGCTGGCGCCAGCGGACAAACAAAGCCGCCAGAAAAATCCGGTGGAGGTGGAGGTAATCAGATTCATACATTAGTGCAGATGACAGCACATGGAGAAACATTAGTTTTAAAAATCCAATTTTTTCCTATTTTCTGACCGTCATTGTTCTGCTACGTTTCTTGATTATCATTTTTCTACATTTCTTTTAGAATAGGTCTATTTTAGGTTTATTCTGACATCGATTTTTGACGCTAATTAATGCAAGTTCAAACTTGACTAATCGTCATCCAATTGTTTCGGACACGACATCTACGACTCTATCTAATTCAATTATGTATCTTGTAGATGGAATTTTTCGGACATTTATTGTGCAAAAGTAGAACGTAAAGGATTGTATGAATAAATGGAACAGTCAGCTTACAAATTTTGCCTCCTATTGACGAATCGCATGGTTTTCATTTGTAGATTCTATTTTTCGCATTTTATTCCTATAGTTTTTATTCATTTTTGTTCTTACGACTACGACCAAAAAATTTTTATTTCATTGTGAACAAAGTTATTTATGGATTTCGTATCTTTCGCCAGTCAATCGGTATTTCATTTGCAGGTAAATGTGTCTGCTTCTGCAGTTCAAGTTGCAGCGTTACGAAGGGACAAAGCAGAGTTGTGAAAACGGGAGAAAGCTCGAGCAGTTCGTCTTCCAGCAGTAAAGATTGTAAGCCGTCATCTGATGATGGAGAGGATGGAAAGAAGAAGAAGAAGAAGAAAGACAACAAAGGCAAAGGTATGTAAAACAGCTTATTAACGAGGTTGTTCGATTAAACGAGCGAAAATAACGAAGAATAGTACGCCATCAATTGATAAAAGTTCTGAACCCAGCATTGTCAGAGCTTTCCGGTTCGTTTAGCTATTCGTTTAGCCGAAATTCAGAAAAATCGGAAAAATAGGACTTTTTAAACGTTATTTTGTGCTATTTTTGGCCTTTTTGGGCTTAGTCCCCCTACAAAATTGGTGTTGGTCCCCTCAAAATAAAACGGGCGGCTACATGCCTGCACAAGCGATCGCTTTTTTAAAGAAAGTGAAAGGGAGAGTCCAACTGATATTTCCAATTTTTCAAAATAAAACTTACATAATCAGTCAAAAAACAAGAAGATAGCATAGAGTCTAGCGTACACGCATTATATGTAGGAACCATCCTCAAGCAGCACTTTTCTTTCTTGCATTTTTTTATCACTCAGACTTCGATGTTCAAGCCACGTTTCGTATAAGAACAAATGAAGCATTCAAAAGATATAACTGTTTCTATATATCGACTGGAAAGCAATGTGAAATATTACACAGGTTGTATAAAAAACGATACTACGCTTAAAAAGTATTTTGCAGCATATACATAAAATTAGCGGATAAAGCTTTACAAGATTGTAGTCCAATATTTGCTAGCTGGTATGGTAGAATTTTATGACATGGGAAACATTTCTCCTAATTCCAGACCTTTCTCCTTAAACTACATAGTTAGTGGCATAAAAACTTGTTATAAATTTTTGCCAAAATGATGATGATTGTTAATAATTTAATAACCAATGCATCAAGACTACTGAAATATTCGGTTTTTGCAGGAGCAAACATACGGACTTTGAAAAATTTTACTTACCGATTAAAAAGTTTTGCCGCAACGTAACAGTAAGTGTAGCTCGCAATGGCCTCTATCAGCTCTAACAGTGTTCAGTGTTCTTTATCTGTTCTTTTGTACACGAATTTTTGTTAAAATTTTTCTGCAAGTCGTCAGAAATCACCATTGTGACAAACATCTTTAAAATTTCTTTTGCGCTAAAAGTCGAACCATTCGGGTTTAAGAGAAAAGCCTTGAATTTAAAAAATCCTTCTCAAGCTATAAAACTTAATCAAACAAATAAATTAACACCAGACTACACTCTGGCAACGTTTCAATTTCTATTTTCATGTATACGCTGCAGTATGCCTTTCCTAATGCGGTACCCTTTTTGTTAAATATCCTGCGTAAAAAGAACAATTTTTTCGTAAAACATGTTTTTTTATTTTATATCAACTCTAGCTGAGCCAATTCAAATCCACAAGTGCTTCGTAAAAGGACTTTTTATTTATTTGTAACGGTCTTTAATTATGCATGTATAATAGGAAAACGGATTGGTGGAAATATTAATAGTAGTGCAGGTCCCATTAGTATTATTGTGTCTCAGTCTACTAAAATTTTAGAATAATAGATACAAAAAGCTTAATTATTAATGCCCAGCGTCGGACTCACACTCTAAATTTTTGTCAAGAATGACACAAATTCGCGTGTAAAAAATGATAATTTGCCAAAAAAATGGTTTTTGTTTAGAGTGATATGTACATATACTCTTTACCAGACATGGACGTGGAGGCGGGTTTGGGAGTCTAGATCCTAAGAATAGAAAAAAGAGAAATTTTCTGGGAAACATGAAGCAATATGAAGGTTAAAAATGGATGAAAATTGAAAATTTTCTTAAAATATGTTTAAAATTGACCAGAAATTGTGTAATAACGTAGTTTCAACGCTATTTTAGCTCTTATAGTTCCAAGTTTTTGAGGTCATTTTGGCCCAAAAAGCTTCATTTTCGACCCTCCCCAGACCGTCTGACCCTTAGGTCGACCATTCTGTGTATCAATGCTCCTTATTCATGTTAACATGGACCTCTATGTCCGATGCGTTCTATTAAATTCAAAGAAAGATATATGGGGAAATACGTTACAAAATGAGTAACACAAAGGTAAGTCGGAAATTCCTGTCTAAAATAATCTTAATTTTCAAATTTTCCCTACTAGTTTTTTCTCAAAAATTTTTAAATCGCAATAGTTCATGTTTGTTAATAAATTCGAGGTTTATAACGGAGCTTAGGTTTGCATTTTACAAAGTTCAAATCAATTAGTTTAGTCAAAAAATTCGACAGATTTGGATTTTTTACCAGTTAAGATTTCGCTAAGAATTAAACCCACACTGAGTGTCGCTAAGTTTGCCAATTATCCTTGTGATCACGCTAAGATTTTAGCGAAAATGCAATGTCTTCCTTGCACTAAAATAAGCGTTATCGGGACATTTGAATTGAAAATTACAATTTTTCGTTCAAAGTGCGCAATTAGAGATTAATCCTGTCCTCATGTTTCATCGTGTATGTACGTGCAGTACATAATACTCTAGTTATATCTGCCTACTTAAAAGAGTCAAAGAGTGCAACTAACCTAACAAGCTCAAGAATTGTTTGAATCGTTTCAAAGATGTTAATTACTTATAATTTTGTATAAATTAATCGTAAACATTCTTTCCTTGTAAGGAAAAAAGAAAGGTAGCAAGGAACAAGAGCAACAAGAGCTATTTCTGCGACGAAAGCGCGACGGATCGAGCGGCAGTTCCTCCTCTTCATCCTCTTCCTCTTCTTCATCCTCCTCGTCCTCATCATCCTCTTCTTCTTCCGAGAGCAGCAGCAGCACCTTCACCGAAACCACAGTCGAGAACAAGAAAGTTTATGTGGTGGAGAAGACCATGGAACAGTGTCCAAAGGATAGATGCAAGTGCAAAAGCGCTTGCGCTGATTGAAAATTTCATTTCTTATCCTCTCGCTTATTTTATATTTATACTCAAAAGCAGGCCCGTATCCAGGATCCGGATAAGAGGGGTGGGGGCGGATCCAACATAAATTGGTTTATATCTTGGTAAATTTGTCGGGGTAGCTCGCAAAAACCTCATTTTTCGACGTTTCTCGACATGCTCTATTTATTGAGATAATAAAATTCGAACTTTTTGGAAAAATTTTTTTCTCATTCAAAAGCTTATAAAACGGTGTCATTTTTTGGTCGCGCTTGAGCCAAAATTATGGAAAATAGTTTATATCCGGCGCGAAGCGCCGAAAATTTGTAGATTTTGCGACAAAGACATGCGATTTTTCCATCTTTTCGTGCATTAACTTACCTTTCAAAAAATTTTTTCCGGCCAAGGGGGAAGGGGCGGCCGTCCACCCCGCTCCCTAAATATGGTCCTGCTTGAAAGTGACTTGTCTTCCTGAAAGTGTACAATTTGAATCGCCGAAAAACGAGGTATGGTACGAGTCATATTCAACATTTTTTTCATTTCTGCTTCCGTAATTTGTTTGCTCATTTTAACATTTTTTTGGACGTTGTTCTTGCCTCGTTTGACTTGTCAGGGTATCATATGTCCGGTGATTTGCGTATTGTTTTTGAACTCTATTAATCGCGTGCTTTCATGCATGTTTTATTTAAAATTAAGTACCTACGCCTAGATCGACGAAGAAAGGAAGACACTGTTAATAAAACCATGTCAATAAATTCGTCTTTTCAGTCAACTATACGTTGAAATGTATAGGTGCTTCTAGGAAAGCAGGTGATTAAATTACCATCTATAAAATATTTTTTAAATGACTAATTTATTCCGCTTCACGAATTTCGAATTCAAATTTTGAGGTAATGAAAATGCGCGAAGAACATGATCTGCTTCGATCGAACGCGTGGTCTTACTCTGAAATTAAAACTATGTCGATATTTTAGTTAATTATTTTTAAACAAAAAAAACTTGAAATTTTGACTTTCAAGGAAAATAAAAAAATTCTAAATATGTACGGTTGAAACCTGTTTTTCGATAAAAAAAGGAAGATAGATTCAGGAATGATAAGAATGAAGTCTGCTGTCCTTCAGTTTTTCACAATGCACTCCGTCGGTCCTTCAAGAGCAGCAATTTTGTAAATGATTTAGGAACATTGCGAAAAAAACAATCATTGCAGAAGCCCTAATTAAATACTCGAACTTAAGAAAGCTATGGTAAACAAATGGTAAGTACGGTGCATAGATAATATACTTAAATTCATTAAACATAAATTTTAACCATGCTGCATTAAATATAATAACCTCCGGAAACCGTGCATAGTAAAAAAATTGACATAATAAAAACAAGTTGCCCAACACTGTAGATATTACTCCGTAATGCGCTGCAAGCGATGATTGCGTTCGAAAGTCATTGAGTGGCAAGGGAAACTGGAGCGGAAAATATCAAAAATTTCAAACTTGTACATTCCCATGTTAAAAAAGGTAGTATTTGTTATTGCAAAGCCTAAAAACGTAGCACGTAACGCGGCTTTTGAGCATGGAGATCTAAGTAGATATTTTTACATTTCGTTTCGAAAATTTTTTTAGTATGCTTTTCTTAATTTTGATACATAAAATCATTTTGATTGGTCTTATTGAAGCGGAGTCGCGGAACAGTTTGCCATTACGAAAAGAGACTATCAATCGATTTATTTCGTCAACCATTTTAAGGAATAATCTGATTAAATTTAACGCCACGAAGCACAGCGCTAAATCTTCACACTCAACAAATAACTTACGAAACAGGGTGGATTTTGGATCCAGCCATGAATTGCCAGCCAGGTCAGTCTTCCAATGTATCAAAGAATTTTTTAAGATGTTTGTCAAAGGGCCAAAGCAGAAATTATTGAAATTAATTAAAGACAAAAGTATGCTCTCGCAAATGATCAACTAATTTTTCTGTGAGGAATCGAGGTGTGTCGACGCATAACAATTAAAATTAAGTATTTAGACTTGATTTTGCGAATATCGTCGTTTTCCCCCAAAGAATTACATCGGAAGATACGAGTAAGATATTATTAGTTAATATTCCTAATCATAACCAGACTTTAAAAAATAAAAAATGTCAGGTCGAAAAATCTCATTTTCGTCGAAATTATGTTTCTCGCCAAAATTACGCGTGGGTCATAAAAAATTATGAAACAAAGAAAAATTATTGAAATGAGACATTTCTGAATGAGGTGTTACCGATTTCTCGAGCAAAATTTTATATAATTACTGTATTACACGTACCGAGTAGCCGCTTGCTCCATATAGCCCAAATAATTCTTCTATCAGTGGCGTAGCCATTAGCTGGAATATTTAGCGCTTCAGACAGAATTTAATCATTTAATGCACCATTCGCCCGTTGAAGGAAAGTCTAAAATCTAAAATGAGCATCATGGCAAAACGGTCAAAATCATTTTATACCAGTTTGGAAATTCTTTTAATCTTTCTTTAAAAGGATGCACAAATCTATTTTAATTGGAAAGATTGATCAAATTTTTGGTGTTTTGCACGTATTATGCTTTCTGAATTATATATTTGTTAAAAAAGACCACAAATTCGATCCTAAAATTGCAGAAACAAGATTTTCATTGTAAGTTTTTTGTATGTCGTATTAATAGCGACTCGGTGCTGCAACACACAACGGAGGGACTTGGTGCCACGAAATTTCAACGTTTGTGCCTTCTTGAGCTAAATTTTGAGCACATACTGCACCATAAAAGTCAGAAGAATTCCTGGAAAAATTTCAAAGGCTCATGCATCTAATGTTCTACCCCTTTGGTATAATATATCGGACGAAATATGCTTGAGGCACTTTGTTCCGAAGGCCAAACATACGTCTGCTTCAACTGCTGAAACCATTCTCAGGCATATGTACGTATTTGTGCGTTGTAATTTTTTCAGAATTTTTCAGGTCACTAGGATGGACAAGTCAGTTTGAGGATTTTCAGACTCAATGTCCGTCTGGAAGCGCAATAAAGGAGATAAGCGTCAGACGAGTAGAGAAGCATGGAAAATTAGATGCACGATTTAATCTTAGGTGCGAGGCGCTTAGAATTCATGGAGACTTGGTATAAATTAGTAAATAAATCATTTATAAATCAGTGTTTTTTGACCTTGAGGTGTCGAAATTTTTATTCAAGGGTGATAGCAAGCAGATTCTGGTCAATTTCAAAACTTACAACGACCGAAGTGTCCAGTCTGCTTGCGAGATTAGGGCTGGACAGTTTCTATGTGGTTTGCAGGGATCGTACGAGGATGTTCGTGGGTAAATATGAAAATTGGTTTTTTCAAGATGTGCAATCAATAATTAATTATACATTTATAACGAATCGACTATAAATAGCACTGCTTTGAGACATTCTACAGCAAATTTTGCTTTTTTCAGCGGAATGCTTGTCGAAAACGGAAACTTGAAACACATTCAAGTTGTTTCAGGAAATAAGTTTGTTCTAGACGCTTTTCATCAGGCTCTATCCGTAATAAACTGTAAATTGCGCGAATTGGAAAAATTTATCGTAACAAACTGGAGTTTTCAAGTGGATCGTCTATTAGAGTCGTAGATATACTCGTAATGTCCCGAAGTAAATGTAATTGTTCTGAAAGATGTTGTCTGTATTTTATGGATAGGGGCTTTATCTTTTATAACTATCCTATATTTAGTTTGTTAGTGTTTCTATTTTTGCAAGAACTCAATGACTACAATGATTCGCATTCAAGTTATGCAAACGCAGTAATTTTATATGAAAGTTTTGTAGCAAAGTGTGCTGGAGAATGCGTAAAATGACGTTTTTGGATGCGTGATGTTAAATGCCTTGCACTTACACATTTTAGTTAGGATTTGGATTTCAAATCACACTTTGAAACTAATTGAATAGTCAATATTATTACTGGAGGAGAAAAGTTACGAAGCTAGCAAATAGCGTGATCTGTAAAGCAGCGTATCTCTTTGCTTACGAGACGTAGCTTCTAGCACTCTCCCGATTAATTTTGTTATAAACAGCCTGAAATTTTTCAGAATTTGATTGACAAAAATCTTTTACAATTAAGGACCTGCAAAATATTTATACCTTTGTGCATTGTCCATTCAGCTGCGTACTTCGCTGCTTTATTACGTGCGATATCACGACTAAGTTTCACTTCCAAACTTAAAAATGTAAAAACGTCTTTAAATTGCTTATAAATAATTTCGTTCAGCATGGAAGCACTTTGTTGTTCATACGCCAACGTAGTCCTGGAGCCGGACAAGCTTCCACTGGCCGGTAATCCACTAGATACTGAGGCAACCTTCGTTGCTACTGGAAACTCAGTAATTAGCAACATTGATCAGATGTAAGCAGACCTCCAATATCAAGCAGAAGTTCTAATCCGATGAAAAGTTTTACTTAACAGATCGGATGGAACTTTCGTTGTTCAAACAGTCAGACCAGAGCCCATTGCAAAGTGAACAAGACTTGATAGACTGCTGATTAGTTCGCGATATTTTAACTTACTTATATCACCCCTTCTATTCACAAAACTTTGGCACCATAGTTGGGCGGCACCAAAGTTCTGGGAGGGTGCAAGATTTTTCAAAGGTCGAAAAATGGCCTTCAAAAAGGTGATATGGCGAAAAAACACACATTTTTCAACGTTTCTCATCGAGTACTATCCATTGGCATCAAAAATTGCGAAAAAAACAAAAAATATTTTCAAAAATTGAATTCTGGGGGAATAGTATTTTGGTTTCTGGGGGGTGCATACTTCCCCGACCTCCCCACGCCCAGGTATGTTTGGCACTTTCGTACTATTCTATGTAATTCTAACGTCTCACGTATGAGAAAATAATATATCGTGTAATTAATAACGCTAAGTTTGAAAATGAGCAGTCTTCATTAATTTATGTCGCTCACTGATTAATGTCGCTTTTTCGAGGCAGCACCTATGTATGCAATCACAAAAGGGCGGAGTCCAGATGTGCACGTGTGGGGAGGGTTGTGAGGCTAGGGTCTAGACTCCACCTAGTGGAAAAACGGAATTTTTTTTTGGTACAATGAGGCAGCACCTATGTATGCAATCACAAAAGGGCGGAGTCCAGATGTGCACGTGTGGGGAGGGTTGTGAGGCTAGGTCTAGACTCCACCTAGTGGAAAAACGGAATTTTTTTTTGGTACAATGAGGCAGCACCTATGTATGCAATCACAAAAGGGCGGAGTCCAGATGTGCACGTGTGGGGAGGGTTGTGAGGCTAGGTCTAGACTCCACCGAGTGGAAAAACGGAATTTTTTTGGTACAATGAGGCAAAATGAAGGCCAAAAAGAGATCAAATTGAAAATTTCCTTCAAAAGTGCTTTTAACTGACCAGGAACTACAGAATAATGTAGTTTTAGCAATATTCTAGCATTTAACAAATTTATGAAGTAATAGTGGCCCAAAAAGGTTCAATTTTTGACCCTCTTACATCGAATAACCCCCAGACCGGCCATGTTGTGCATCTATGAATGGCTTCGACCGTTTTGAAACTACAGAAGACTAGTTGTCAGACTAGGTTCTAAAAATACAAACCTTACATTTTCGCTACTTTTTAAAGCGAATGTTGAAATGAAATTTTTATTCATGTCCATTTGTCAAGAATTTCAGAAATTAAAAAATTTAAAAATTTTTTAGCTTTAAAATTTGAATTATGGCGTTGTTGATTAACACATTAAAAAAGAAAACAAATTTCCCTAGAAAGCCCCCAGCTCATTTGTTTTCTTGCCATTGCAAAAACCATTCCAGAAACAAATAAGGCTAGTAGGAAAACACAAACACTAATTATCCTGAATGTGTATAATGAACGTCGTTGCACAATATTTCAGAAATGCTAGCCTCTGGCTCTTTCAGCTCAGGCTAGAAATTTAATTCATTGTAATAGGTTACGCGAGTGCTTGGTCTTAATTTTCCAGTCTTGAGCAAGTTGGTTTACTGGGATATTCACGGCAGTTTTAAGATAGCGGTCGTAGTGCACTATTTTTCTGATGAGTCTTCGGAGACAATGGGAATGGGAGAGTGGGACATGATAGGTGAAGTGGAACAGCTTATGCACGAGGTGTCCTAGTAAAACTTCCAGTGGGTCTATTGGGACGATAAGTGGGTCTACTGAGATGGCGGGTCTCAAGTGCGACAGTGGCTTAGCAGGGCGATGGGTATAGAGCCAGGCATTTAGCTGGCCTTCTGAATACGGGGGACTAAAATTTTCGAAGTCAGATATCTCAACAAGTATCTACTTGTAGATAGACGAAAATAATGGTATTTTTAGCGTTCCTCATCGAGATCAACATGCGGTCCTCATCGAGCTCAACATACCAGAGAAGAAAATAAAAATAAAATTTTAATTTTAAATCAAATTAAAAAATTTAATTTGATTTTGATCATATTCAAACAATATGTCTGATAAAATTCCCACACAGATGATTTTATTATACTCAAATTTGACCCGTTAATATGTTAAATAAATGATTCTGCAAGGAGAGTAAAAATTATTTTTGACATTTTATAATGTCAACTCAAACTTGGGCTATCTGGAAGACAAAGTAATATACAAAAATATTGTGCGAAGCGCCCAAAAATTTTGGGCCTATCAGGTCAAAAGTGTGCTAAAATTTATTATTGCAATCTTTGAACTGCGCTTCAAGAATTTTTAATTTTTTCCTTTGGGGGACCTTGTGAAAAATACTCGTACTTCTTAAATTTGGGGAAGGGGGCCATACATGTGCAGCACCC
The DNA here is from genome assembly GCA_036768485.1 of Mermis nigrescens. Taxonomy (NCBI): domain Eukaryota; kingdom Metazoa; phylum Nematoda; class Enoplea; order Mermithida; family Mermithidae; genus Mermis; species Mermis nigrescens. The sequence continues at coordinate 4,598,589 of JAVLUZ010000141.1, forward strand.
AAATTCTGGAGGGTTAGGATGCGGTAAATCGCCAAAAATATTACTAAAAATAGAATTTTGGGGGTCTATAGTAATCTGCGGTGGGGTATTTCAACTTCTGCGGATGCAAATCCTCCCTCCTCCAGCCCCTCTCCCACGCCCATGTGCAGTAGGATTAACCCCCTATCACCCTATGTGCCTGTTTAGAGCAAGGAATGACATTAAATTTCTAGTAATGTATGCATTATATAAAACAGATTATGAACTAACATAACCAAGACTAATGCTCAATACAATGTCTATAAATCGTATTGCTCAAGGCCGTCTCCGAAAGCAACTACTTATTCGCTATTTTTAGACTTACCTCTTTAACGTAAGATTTCATGCATTCTATATCACAACGGTGAACACGAATTTACTAAGAGTGAATTGACTTTTTGATCAATATTTTTATGCAAAACTAAGAGTCACCCTTATTCCATTTCGATGATGACTTTGCTGCGTCGTAAATTATTAAATTCATATTTTGTTCTACAAAGTTTATTCTTTCTGGAAACATTTCAACAACGGTCAAGAGTGATCGAATCTTCAATCGGAGATAATAGAAACTTCCGTTTGATATGCCCGAGAGATTCCTATGTCACAACGTTTGAATCGATATTTACTGTTCAAAATAGACTACATCACAGAATTTTCAAATTGCGATGCACTGAGTTGCCCAATTCCGTAAACCATAAAACCATATTCTTTGCACGTATCTATCCATAGCAGTTTTATCTGAATAATTTCGTAAATGAGGTTTCTTTGGCGCTCATGAATAAATAAGGTAGAACAGAAACAACTAGAACATGTTAGTGGTAGTAGCACGCATTACAATATAGTTGTGCCCAATATTACTATTGTTCAAATATGATAATTCAATGTGTATTGAACTAGAAAGACAATTTTTCAGTTTTCTGTTTTTATATATAAATCTTAAAATTTTTGCTATATTTATAATATTACTTTATCTAGATATTTTCTATATTAAAAAGATTTGAAAAAATTCTGTATGTGACCAAGTATTGAAATAGATTAAATAATTTATATCAGTGTATAAATTCACAATTCTGGCCGTTTGCAACAGAAAATTGAAGCAACATGCTACGAGTCGCCTATGAGTCCGCCGATGAAGAAATTCGAATTGCTCTGCAAACCGCTTTTCTATATGGTCGGTTTAATAGCTGTTCCTCACGGTAGAAAGGATATGAGGTACGTCACACAAACAAAATTTGTATTGTAGCTAAAGATAAAAGTAGCAAACAGAACTTAATACAATAAATACAGGGCTCTAGAAGGTATAAGAGATCGACAGATTAATTGCTAATCGACAGGAAAGTGTCTAAATCAATAATTTGCATTTGATTAATATTCAGCGCGGTGTTACAAATGAGAATTTTAGATGCCTTCACGTAATTTAATGTTTTTGTTGAATGAGATCACGAGATTTTTCACGTCTTTTAGGCGCTCCAAGTTTATGAAAGCGATTTTTTTGCTACCGCCAACACCATTCTAAGACTTAAGCCGGGCTTTAACCTGTTCCTCATAAATAAATGAGTAGATAGCAATAAGTTATGTTTTCGCATCAATGTTTTAAAGTTGGAGTTCAGCTGACACCTGGACCCGGTGTTTATAAACAGGTTTAAGCTTGGCTTAAAGTTAAGCGCGGCTTAATCCTGGCTTATCGAATTCTGTAAAACGTTGCTTAAGCCTGGCTTAAGCCAGATGTAAGGATCATCCTGACATTTATTTCTAGCCAGACTTAAGCCTGGCTTAAGCCAGGCTTAATCCAGGCTCAAGCCAGGCTTGACTGATCCGGTTTGCATAAAATAAGCCGCGATTAACTTATTTGCAGAACTATGTGCGTTTTGATTGAAAAGTTATAACTGCCATAGAGCAGTCATAAGTTCTTTTCATTCATCATGGCAGCTTGTCTGTGTCCATTATTCGATGAAAATAGAGTAGATCAAAAGTGCATCATCTGTGATCACACAAGCGATAGACCCACTGTATTAATAGACGCACAGAAAAAGTTCTGTTAGACCCATTATCAGTAAACCGTTTAAATAAGATTGTTCAAAAAACAAGCTAAATCGCAGTCATGCGCGTTCTTGTAAGGAGCTTGAAGTCGCAGGAACCTATTTAAGGGTAGCGGGGACCCCTAGCTGCAAAAATGTTTGTAAGGTAAGATAATACATGGAAAGATAGAAAAAATTGCATCTGTTTGTCAACAAATCTTCAAATTTTCGGCGCTTTGCGTCATTTGTGAAGTGTTTTTAGTTTTGCTCGATGTATGACCAAAAATTGACACTTTTCCAGTCTATTTACAGAGAAAAAAATTTTAAGTTCGAATTTTATGTTCCAAACAAATTGAGCATGTTAAAAAACTTCGGGAAATTTGAGTTTTACTAAATATCTTCAGAAAAGTTCCTGAGATATTAGGGGTTCTCATTTGACTTCCAGAACGGCTCGTCCTCCGCAACATGCTGTCGATAGCCAAGAATTTTTTTTATAAAAAAATCGTGAAAAATATGCGTTATTTAACGTTTTCAGCTCAAAAGTGTAAATTTTACAGTGTTTTGTGCTATATTACTACTCTTTTTTCGACTATATTACTTTTTAATTTAACGAGCATCGCAGAGGAGCGTCAAAAAGTAGTGCTCTATGGGGCGGATTTGAGGGGGAGCGGGAGAAAGTGACCGTCCCTCCCTCATTGGCCCAGAATAGTTGGCGAGACAAAGAATGGATACGTAATTTGCAATAATTTTTTTGGCCGTCAGTGATCATAATTTCTTAAATCTTTCCAGCGCCGGATGACATTTATTTACTTTTTTGTCGACCTAGAAGCCTTATTTTACTTACAATAGGTTTCAAAACAATTTCAAGAGCAGGAACGGCTATTTTAGCATAGATTTCTTATATTTTCGTTTAAAAATTTTTGATGTTTCGCGTCAAATGCTGTAAATACAGGAAATTAAACAGTATAAGCTCTAAACGTCCTTCCGCCTAATTTCACAAATTTTCCGGCACTTTGCGCCCCATATTTTCGCTAGAGTTTAAGAAGTTTACTAATTTTTTTCGCATAAATTGTCCAAAAGGTCAAAATTTTTGTGAAAAAATGTTGTACCAAAGGTAATATAAAATAAAAGTAGACAATGTAAAACGCCGAAAAAATGATATTTAGCGCGTGAAGAGCAAATTTTTGGACCAATTCTTAATTGTTTTTGAAAAAGTAGGGGTATCGCCTTCCTTACGGAAGTCCTAGATCTGTCACTAAGTGCTATTGACGCGTACCTTTCGTTTTTAAGCCCACAAAAGACAAACATTTTTCAGAGCTGAACTCTCACAGTTCCCATGTTGTACATGTTAGAAAATTATCCTCGTGTTAAATAATTGATGAGGCCAACATATGTCTGCCATTTTTACCTTTTTACGCGAGACATATTTAAGTAATAAGTGACTTGACTGAAAAAATAATGTTATAACCATCTAGGTACGTATGTACATCAAATACATGATAAATTATGTAAAATCACATTAAGCCTGGCTTATTTATTTTATAGAAACCCGATCAAAGTCTCGATTAACGATTCAAGCCAGGCTTAAGCTAGGCTTAATCCTGGCTTAAGCTAGGCCTAATCCTGGTTTAAACTAGGCTTAAGCCTGATTTGCTTTCACAATTTTGAAGAGAACATGATTAAGACCAATTTCCGGCTCAAGCCAGGCCTAAGCCGGAGGCTCAATTCTGGCTTTTATAGAAACCGGTTAAAGCCAAGCTTGGCGAAGCCAGGCTTAAGCCAGGCTTATATTTTAAGCCTGGATCACTTTATAAAAACGAAGCCCTGGGCATTATCAGCTGGCTCTAGCCGAGCTTAAATTTAACCTCGTATCTTTTAGATACTAAAGTGGGGTTTAAACATGGCTTTAACCTATAACTATTAAAATATGGACGTATGTAATTTCTAATTGGGCGGAAACTTCATTTTTCCCAATGGCTTTGAATTCATTGACAAATACAAGAACCATAACGTATCCGCATTTTTTAAGATTTCGCTTGCATTGTTGCGACAGTCAGCAAATTAAGTTCTCATGGTGCACCATTGGACGAGCGAGCTCAATTTATGGTCGACATAAGAGCACTTTGCCGAGAAAAGACATGCTTTTTACTGGATTTACGTCAGTCTATTCACCACAAGAAGAGGACAGAGATTTCGCTATGCATCAATGTGCAACGGTTCCGCTTTTATGTAATTTTAGCAATTTTATTAATGACAGGTTTTTTTATTAGGCTCAAATTTCCTAGCGCAATCTGCTATAAAAGCTCGATGACGATCAGAGAATCAATCCAGAGTTCTAATTGATGAGTAAAAAAAGTAATTTCATTTCCGCTTAGAAACATACATGTGTCTGAGAAATAATAAGTTTGAAAATTACTATTAACACTAGGCGGAATATCTCTTAACCAGATTAAATTGTCTTTTTTCTAAAAAAAGCAAAATGTGCTGTAGAACATTTTAAGAGATTTTTGGCCGAACCATAGATTAGCGCCAGCCCCAGCGCCAGCGCCTATCGGTCTTTAACTGGCCATGTACCTTTCAATCTTTAGAAATTTTTTCTCAAGCCTTCCACGTTATAGTTAAAAATGTAAGAAATTTTACAATTTGACGTTTTTCATGCGTTTCCTAGCCTGAAATAAGTTGCATCAGGATAAATGTCTGCTGCTAGCTCATTTCGGAAATTTAATCGCTTTTTGCCTACTTACTCGTACACTAAAAGCGTAGTTGGTTTAGAGCAATATGCTGAGGGTTTGTAGCACTGTTGATCTATCGTACTTTATCGCTTCGAAAAATACGTGAAATGCTTATAATTTAATTTTCAATTGAGTGAACGACGAAAGATTTAAATCTTCAACTGTTACTCAAACCTGTTTTTCAGTAAATTTTCACTTATTATCTTTGCTAGTCACGTTGATTCAGAACGTCTGGTTTCTGATTTTTCACACTTCGGGCTACTCTTTGTTATAGTTTTGCTGAACGAGCCAAAAGTGACTAAAAACACGTGATTTCAATGTGATGTCTTCTTATAGAGCGACTTAGATACGTAGAATGTCTCATATAACTTTTTGCAAAAGATTACAGACGGCAAATCGAAGTTCGGTTTTGATAATATATGCCTTAAGCCAACTTTTATCCCGGAATAAATGTAGGCAGTACTCAATTTTGACCTCATATGTTTTAGCATTGGCGATAGACTTAACCCTGTTTTAAAGCTGAAATTACTGAAATTGTCTAAAGTTAAGCATAAATCTTGTCTCGCATTTGAAACAATCCGAATCTGGACAAGCCTGGTTTCAGCCTAATTGCAATAAAACTGCAAGACATTGAAGAGCTGATTATACTAGGTACCTACTTAGGTAAGTACTAGAATCCGGAAGATACTTCCCAAAAATCGATATACCCCTAGAATTGAATTTTTGCCTTCTTTTTCTTGTAATTTTTTGCCGGAGTTACACCAACCTCCAGAATTTGGCTGCTACCCATTGTATGCACTTAACTGTTTTGTGAGAAGATAGCATGCTAAAATTTCAGCCTCTGAAATAAGCCCCTATTTTCAATACGCTATGATGTACGTATAGTCTGAAACTTTCTCAGATTTAAATTGAATGAACTCCCTTCACCGACCCTCTCACACTGGTTTGGTTTAAAATACTATTTTTTCAAAAATCGCCTTGATTGCTTAATGATAATACTATGGAGCTAGGTAAGAAGCACTAAAAAGACAATATTGCTCATTCAGTGATCTTTAAATTCTCAAATCTAAACTTCTCGGATTTGTAAATATTGCAAAATGCTAATCATCGCCTAATTATCTGCATCAATTGTTCCACATAAATGTTGAGACAAATCATTGGAATTATCGATGACAAGTCAACGGAGATTTTATCTTAAGCCAAATGGAATTTCATTTGAGGGCCCCAGGCCGGGCATAACATTCAGATGATTTTTATTATCTCCGCAGTTTCTGGTCAAGTTTCCGCTCCATCAAAGGTTATCACTCGAACAGTACTTGTTCCAATGTATCAGCCACCAATCAATTTTTTTCCGCGCCCGATTATGCCCCAAATGTCCGCGCAGCAATTTCCACAAAGGATCCCATTTCGAAGTCCCGCCCCGTCAACTGCGGGAATGACGACGTCTAAAAGCTCCAGTTTTAACGATTTTGTAGACGATTATGACATAATCGTTTTACCTCCGTCAAGTTCGATAACTCGTGATAATTTCTCTGGCCGGAGGGACGCAGTCTATCAATTTTCTCCATTAGAAGGTAATTCATTCATACAGTTCATAAAGTGTGATTTGTTTTTTGTGAGTCAGTCTGTTGTAAATTTTTTGCGAGTTTTTCTTCAATTCTACTCCTTAACAATTAGACTGCAAAAATGGATAGGAAATATTAATGCCATCACCACCAGACATGCACGGGGTACAGATTCGATAGGGTACAGATTCCCCAGAATGGAAAAATGGTAAATTTTCTCGGGAAAATGAGGCAGAATGAAGGCAATGAACGGATGAAAATTGAAAATTTTCTTCAAAAGTGCTTTAAATATGAAGGTAAAAAACGGATGAATATCTAAAATTTTTTTCGAAGAGTGTTAACTAAATTTTAAATTATCAATTAAAATATTCAAATATTAAATCAGTAACGAAACTTTAAGGCTATTTTACATCTTATACCAGGCTTTGTAGTCATTTTGGCCCAAACAAGCTCACCGCCCAGACCGGCTGACCCCCACCTCGGCCATCTTGTGCATCTAAGGTCACCACCATACGTTGGCTGGTGTTTTGAGGGCTAAGATTCTGGCAGAGCATTATAATATAATTTTTGACGTGCTTTTTGCGATTTTTGTCCCATCAGACCCAAGAATTCACCAGCTGGAATCGGACTTTTACAGAAATGTGTCAATGCTTTTTAAAAATCTGTTTCATATACCATTATTGGGATTGAATTTTAAGAATTTTTATCGACAGTAAACCCACAGATAACGATCGCTATCATCGCAAACTGTCAGCTTATTGTCAAAGTCTTTAAAACTTATACCCAAATTTGTGTGAAACAAATTATTGATTATAATAGTTCCTCAACACATATTTATGTGCTGCAAAATCAATTTATTTCATTTTGAAAAATGAGCTTGTTAAGCGAGAGTTGTAAACCAAGAGAAACTTAAAGTTTAAACATACCATTAAATTATGAAAAAGAATTATAAAAGATTTTAAACTATAAGAAAATGAAAAAGGTGGGATTTTAGTAAATTAAAACAAATTAAGAGGATATGATGAAACATTATTGTTGAGAATAGGACGATCACGTGCTATGTATAACGACTCCTTGATTAAAAGATCAAAAGAGTTGGATGCTCGACTAATAACCTTGAAGCAATCTGATGTAATTAAATGATTGCTATTTGAGATATGTTTGTGAATAGCAGATAAGCTATCACCCTGAATTGGCTTTCCTGTAGCAAATGAGATGCCAGTATGCTCTGCAATTCTAATCCCAAAATGTCGGCGAGTTTCGCCAATGTAACTAGCCATACAGCTAGAACACGTATACTTATATACTAAATTTGAGAGTAGCTTAGCAGGTACAGCATCCTTGTTCTTGAAAAACCGGCTTATACACATGACAAGTTTGTAAACAAACCGTACTCTAATCTGAGGGTAAAATGCAGATATAAGCTTTAGAATTCTGCTGCGTACATTGTAGCCATGCTCACCAGTGTAAGGCAAAACAAGAGAATAGCATAATTTTGTTTTTTAAGATCTTCATTTAATATTTTATTTTATTTGATCGGATTTATTTTAAACCTAAATTAAATTTTGAAATCAAATATTAAAGTACTAAGTTTGAAATTATTAATTGAAAATATTAAAATAAGAGTATTGAATTAAATTTCATTATATCTAAATTTAAATTATTCTCAGCTCGATATACTGTAAATGACATCAGAGTCGCAATAAGAGATTAAGCGAAATAGGCCAAATCATGAGTAAAAAATTACTCATGTGGAGGAGAAATAGACAATTTTGTCAATCTTTCATATAAGATAGGGATCGGATTCACCGATTATGTAGCTCATCCGAGTATTCATTATGTGTAAAGAGCTTCTGAATGCGATTGTTGATGTTGAAAAAAATTAAAAAAACGAGTCAAGTTTTCCCTTTCGCATAAGTATTACTGAGTAGCCAGTGTTGAGGACACGTGTAAGGAACAGGAGACAGGAAGTTAAGGAGTTGTGCTCTATCTTTCGAGTACTTTTCGGGTTGTCCAAAGTAAGTAGTAGCATTTAAAGATGTTTTCAAATGCACGTTATGATTTTTATGCATTTTTTTAAATTCAAATGTATGCGACCATTAACTTACGTACAGACATGAGTACGAGAATTATTTTTAAGTTATTGAATAATCTAAGTCGAGATATTGCGCGACATAAAAAACTATCCGCTTTTTGAACTGTCAGCTCAAAGAGATAGTCCATTTTTACCTACATTAAATGAATTTTCACTATTTTGTTGGAAAGTAAAATGTTTTTTGGCAAGCAAAAAGAAGTTGAAGCTTGCAAGAATACAATTTCTGGTCTCGCAAATGCCCATGAATCGCCACTATGCTTAGAAGCTTTTCTTATGAAAAAAGGCTTTATTCACATTGCTTTATTTCATTTCTTTAGAAAGTTCGATACCCCGCCTTTGGAAAGTCAGTTTAAGTCAATGTGGTTGATAAAATTGCGCACTGGACAATGTGCTTGTTACAGTGGTCAGATGATGGTAGATCATCCAGAACCACACATGGACGTGAAGATTGAGGGTTTACACCCCCAGAATCTCAAAACCCTTCGCAAAAATCGATTAACCCCCAGATGAATTTTCAACATGTTTTTTTTGTTGAATTTTCGCCGGTTTTGACCCCACTGAATTTGGTTGCTGCCCATGTTTGCCCAGAACCCAATATACTCTTATGTTCACAGCGTACGAAAACATTTGGAGAATATAATGCTTTATTGCAAATTTTCAGGAGAAACAATACCATTTAAAAGCTTTAACATTCATTGCCCAATCGGGCAGGCCCTTAAATCTATTAGCATACGACGATTGAAAGATGAATCGGGTGAAGACTTGACATTGGTCCTCGACTGTCGTGCTATACCATTGAATTTTCAGCCGGTAATCTATCCTTATTGTCTACAGATGATTTTTCACACTTGTGTGGAAAAATTCAATTTTTTCCGCCTAAAACTCACTTGTCTTAATTATCCATACAAATTTGCTCTTCCTTTTTTGGATGATAAACTGGAAAGCCGATCTGTCCGACTGCATCTAATTATAAAAATAGAGCAAAAAACTTTGTGGACACAAAAAATGTGCATAATTGTAGTCACTTCAAGACGGGTGAAATCTACTATTTTGAAGATAATGATAATGATAACTTGATGCATCTTCGTATTTCGTACACTTAAAGCATAAATCATTTTATATTTGTTTTTTAAAAGTCAATGCGCTTTATCTCACGAAACTTTTTGAGTGAAACAGGCATTTTTCTGATCTGCTGTATGCACTAGGCTATGACTGTAAGGAAATTTCGTAATTTATTGGATAAAATTTTCAGCCGAATTCCGAGAGAAGTCGCAAAGCTGACTTTCTAATCTCTGATGATAATAGTGAGCAATCGCCATGCGTTTTCGCTGCTAATGAATTTCTGTGCGGTCTAATTGGCGTTTACGATCAAATAAGAAGGTTGTTCCATTTCATAGAATGGTGCTTTTTCTTTCGATAGTGATCTTCCTCGATCCTGTTCAGGTTCTCGGCTTACTGTTGTACAATTGACAACCTCAAAGTGAAATCTTCTCAGATGCCGATCGCAAGCATTCCTTCGTTAGCCGGCGTCTCGTTACAGTCGGATGCATCGCCGTACCATTTTATCGGCAACTTGGACCATTTGTAAGAGAAGTTTTGAAATTAGGCAGCTCTTGTGTTTAATTAGTCTCAGTTATAAACCATGTTCAGATTATTTCTTAGACTGGTTTCAAATACAAAGTTAAAAATGCAAAAAGCTTAGGATTCAAAGTTTTAAATAGGACATAGCTAAATTTATCAACATTTTATCTCCTGATTTAAAATCTTTATCGGATATCTGTAGACTAAAAATTTACTGAGTGAGTGACGAGATTGTAATTTAGGGACATAATTATAAGGTAAATATATATGAGCTAAAAAACACATTCAACAAAGCAAGAAGTCCATTTTTAAATATCTTTTTAAATCTGTGCAGGAAAGTGATAAACGAAACACGCATCTGTCCTCATAATTCCGCGAATAGCTGTTGAACAAATTGAATGCACTTTGCTTTAATGTAAAGTTAATCAATGCTATAAAAAGCTGGTGCAGCTCATCTTCTTGATTCTGGTGGATTAAGCAAAAGTCAATTTATTTCAGCTATAGTCTGTTTCACACAAGTTTGAGCATAAATTTTAATAACTATGTCCGACAATAAGCCGACAGATTGCGATTATTGCATTGATTTAATATATAATTATGGTAATCCGTCGGCTTACTTTCGAAATAAATTCTTGAAATTTAAGTCAAAACTTATGTAAAACAGACTATAAGTACCTACTCGTATTTACAAACTCGGGTGCATAAATTGAACTCTGTTGGCAATAGTGTTACTCTTCAGGATAAGCTGCAATTAAAAACGATTTTTTTACAAGAAATCAGAGATAGTAGTTAATTTTGTTAATTTTCAATTTAATTAATGAACTTTTTTGCAATAATTGCACTGTTATAACAGATTGTTTCTTTCAAGCACAAACATTTTCATCTGTAGATATAAATCGCCATTAACTCTGATGAAGGCTCGCTTGTTTGCAATAACATTAAATAACAAAAAGTAATTCTGATAATTAGACGAAGGGGCTTTAAAATTTTGTAAATCACACTGAATTATCATTGGGTTCCAGAAAGGTACGAGGAAAAGAAGATCCTCGACAGATGCTCTCTCATCTCCTAGAAACTGCAATCATTAATTAGCGTAATCTTTCACTTTCGGGCACTTAAACCTGACATTTAATTTTTTGTGGAGATCCTGCAAGGATGATACATAGGCTAGAACGAACCTAATTTAATTTATTCATTTCTCTAAGAAGTTTGGGACCTCACCTCAAACAATTATTTTTTGACCCACTCTGTGTGAAGTTAGCTCCAAAAATTTTGATTTAGCCGGCTGAAGATTTTTGTGTCGTACAGAACAAAAGCTATATAGTGCGGAGAAGTATTAAAAACATAAGACCTAGTTCTCAAATCATAGCTAGACTGCTTAAGCTACGTTAAATTTGACTTAATCATTTAGATTCGCCTTTTGAATGGCATAGTCCCATTTCCTCGTATGTCTCAGTTCTTCGCATGATTGTGTTCCGATTCTCCGACCGTCCCGATTCTCCAACCGTCCCGATTCTCCGACCGTCCCGATTCTCCAACCGTCTCGATTCTCCGACTTTCCCGGTTCTTCGACCATCCCGATTCTCCGACTTTCTCGATTTTCCGACCGTCTCGATTCTCCGACTTTCCCGATCCTTCGAATTAACATCGAATGTGACAGGTGGCGCTAACCACACGTCAATTAACTGCTGAACGGTAGCATAAAGGTGGTCTAAATCTATCGACTGGGTTTTATGACTAAGTATACAGAATGAATCAGGAATAGAGCTAATTTATTGCATTATTTATTATACTACCTCAATAGTTTATTCAGAAAGTATTGCTTTGTCATTTAGTAAAATTGGGAGTGGTATTTCGTAGCTACAAAACTACACTGACGCATGTATGCAGTTTGCCTCACATTTCAATATCCATTTCTTGTTTATTTGTATACTTAGCATATTAATGTAAGGATCTGTTCTAAAGAACCTGCATGGTGATAAATAACAAACGGGCTTAATGTTTTAATTCCTATTGTTAAAAAGTTAAGAATTATGATGCTGTTTTTGTCAAAGTTCACTTTACAGCGCTAAAACACACAAATTAAAGTGTAACATACCTAATTAGGTGTTTAACGTCCGTACTGACCGAAAAAGTTGCATGACAGCTGCGATCAATTCGCATCGATGATGCTCGATTATACTTGGCCATCCTTTTTTCTTATATGTTTTTCACAGCGAGTGCGAAATTTGTGTCCCCCCTCACAGCTACAACGGCACACATCTGAGAGGCGCGGTTTTTTTTAAAAGATAGATAATAAAAAAACTTAGTGCCCCCATTTTTTCTTGTTTACACTCAATACCGAGCGCGTCGTGAGTGTGTAAAGCTTACACCAAAAATTCAAATAATTTGCGGAGGGCCAATTTTTTAAAAATGTTTCCCCTAATTAGTAGGTTACGAATCTGGTCTTAAAATTTCTTTACACTCATTGGTTGTTGCACCGGAGTGTAAATTAGACGTTTTTTTTACAGTTTTCATGTGGCCAAGCATATCTAACTCAGTTTTACATTCTATGCAGTCTGATTGGTTACAAAATGTAGACGGTTAAAAAATCTAGGGGTGACTTTTTTATTTTTTTAAAAAGTAATATTCTCGAATTTAGAGGCGGTTTATTGTAAAGAGTCTGGGACAAAAAAATTCTTTCCCTGCCATATTCTCCACTTGGTAGACAAAACGTGGTAACTACCCTTAAAATGTGCCTCGTCTTAAGCGCTACACGTCAAAATTTATTTTGTTTCTTTACAATCAATGTTGCGTTATTAGTGAAGTGTAAACTTTACACTGAAAAAATTTTTTCCGCCCATAGCGTCGTGGATGATGAATTTTTTTAAAAAATGTTTTCCTTAATTAGTAGGTTACGAATCTGGTCTTAAAATTTCTTTACACTCATTGGTTGTTGCACAGGAGTGTAAATTAGACGGTTTTTTTTACTGTTTTCATGTGCAAGAGCATATCTAACTTAGTTTTACATTCTATGCAGTCTGATTGGTTTCAAAACGTAGACGGTTATAAAATCTAGGAAAAACTTTTGTTATTTCTTCTTAAAAGGTTATATTTTCGAATTTAGAGGCGGTTTATTGTAAAGAGTCTGAGACAAAAAATATTTTTCCCCGCCATATTCTCCACATAGTAGAAAGAACGTGGTAACTACTTTTAAAATCTGCCTCGTCTTAAGCGCTACACGTCAAAATTTATTTTGTTTCTTTACAATCAATATTGTGTTATTAGTGCAGGTGTAAACTTTACACTGAAAAAATCTTTTCCGCCCAGAGCGTCGTGGATGATGAATTTTTTTTAAAATGTTCTCTGTGAGTTCAGAATAACGAATCTGACCTTCAAAGTTTTCTACAATCAATATACAGTACCAGGGGTTTAAACTTTACACTCTAGTGGATGAGTAAAAAAACAGATTTTGTCCAAGATTTCTCTGCCAACTTTTTCGGCTATGAGTTAAGATAATTTAAATGGATAAAAATAAAGTAATTTTTAAGGGCTACATGTCGAATTAAACCGCGTTCAAAAAAACGTAATATTGAGCTGTTTATGGGGGTGTAAAGTTCAAAATCTGAGGTGTAAAATGGGCGAAAAAAACAGGTTTTTTCGTATTTAATTGTTAAATCATATCAAATATTTTGCGGAACATAAGCTTGGCACATACAAACGTACTACAATCAAAGGGCTACAAACTGGCTCAAACCGAATTCATTTACACTCAATGGAGCGTTCGTTTCAGATTTTTAAAGTTTACAATGTGGTGGACAGTGAAAAATACGTGTTTGTCCATATTTTTGTTCGCCACCCCTTAAAAAGTACTTTATTTTTATCCTATTCGACCTCTCCCGACTTCTGAACAGAGAAAGTGGAGTGTAAATAAATTCGGTTTGGGCCAGTTTGTAGCCCTTTGATTGTAGTACGTTTGTATGTGCCAAACTCATGTTTGTAAACTTTACTCTGAAAAAATTTTTGGGAAAAAAATCGGTTTGGGTTTTTTTTGAAACAGATGAAAAAAACCGATTGATTGCCCCAGATGTACATTCTTGTGCTCAATTTATATACGCACGTACACGACCGTTAAGCGCAACGCTTAAGCGAGTCGCCCGGGACCACCTTCCCCTAAAAATTATCATATTTTTCATTCCTTTCCCACACATATTTTCAATCAAAATCCGGGATAGGAAAATGGGCACTCGGGCTTAATGCGACTTGAGTACGCATTGGTATGTGTGTTATCATATCTTACGTGTGTTAAAAGATCATACATATGTGTGTGTCTCATATTTGTGCCTGTCTCGTTTGTACATACCTTTACCGTAAGCTTTTGCCCATAGGCCTATTGTCGTATTCATAGATCCTTTTCATATCTCTTGGTTCGTGTTGTTACGCCTCTTTTTCCGCGTCAGTTAAAACTGCGTGCGAGCGCAGTTTTGACGGCACTGTAAGATTTTACATTTAACAATTAGTTTTTGAGCTTGAGAGCCTCTCCGCCAGCTTCCGCGCTGAGCCTATCTTCTTTTTCTTTTCGTCGCCGTACGTGAGCAGACTCCGTACATGCCTTTTTATCGATTGTGACCCGCTTGACCCACCGTCCCGCTAGACCCACCGTCCCGCTAGACCCACCGTCCCGCTAGACCCACTTTTTCGTCCCGCTAGACCCACCGGATGTCTCGCTAGACCCACCACGTGCATAATGAGGTGTCCCGCTAGTCCCACCATTTTGCGACCGTCTCGCTAGACCCACTGTCTCGGAAGACCCACCCGAAAAATGAAGACATACATATTACATGTGAAATGAAAAATAGTTATCAAGACGCTTAAGTGAATTCTCCAAAATTTTTTGTAATTCGAAGCTGTTGTTTATGAAAGTGCTGCATTATTTGAATGAGTGACTCAGAGAATTTTGTGTGAATAATGCGACTGTAGGTCCTTTTTAGCCCGTTATTTAACAGCAGTGGCGGATCTAGGATTTTCCTAAGGGGGTGGTACCCCTATGGGGGCGGAACCCTGACTTGGGCGGAAAAATTAGTTGTTTCAACCCGAAAATCGCTAAAAATCGCTCAAAAATCCTTAATTTTTCGCATCTTTTGGGCCAATGGGGGGCGGCCGCCCCCCCGCCCACCCCCCCCCTAAATCCGCCCCTGTTTAACACTTATGTTTTGGTAAGTTTGTACGTGACAATTAAATACGAAAGTGAAACCGATTAAATTTGTGTCTTTTTCGAAAACATTAAAAGATTATAATTAATTGGAGAGAAGAGTTGAACCTGAAAAGGGCTAGTCGGAGTTTTTTTAAGCCAAACGGGCTTTTTCTACTTCACTCTTGTGTTATTCCACATACATCCCCAACCCTACGTGCGCATGTGAACTGGCTCATACTAGTAGGAGTAGCTGCAAAAACAATAGCTATTTAGGCATTTTTTAAGTGAGGAAAGTAGGTATGTATATATCCGTTTCAAACTCATAAAAAAACAACTAGCAGTTCTAAGTTCCAAAAAGGCTATAATAGCTAGTTTTTAGAGCCCAAAAAGGGCTATATAGCTGTTTTTTCGCCAAAATGGCTATATAGAGATCAGTTTTTCGGTCGAAATAAACTACCAATTTTTCAGAGCTCAGGGGTGTAATCACACGTGGGCGTGGGGGGGTTTGGGAGTATGCAACCCCCAGAAATTGGAAACCCCCCATAAATCAAAATATCCCCAGAATTCAATTTATGAAATATTTTTTTGCTTTCTTAGCGAATTTTTGATGTTATTGGATAGTGCTCGATGAGAAACGTCGAAACGTTCTGCACTCATAATATTCACTAACTGAATCGTCGCTTAAACGTTTCTGCGATTTTTTTAAAAAAGATAAAAAGTTTCGTTATTATTAGCTTCACGGGCTAGCATAGCTGACTTCATGTAATGAGTTTAAACGAAATTAGCGCGACCGAAATTCATGGCTCGATTCGAAATCAAAATTTCTATATAGTCTTTGAAGCGATGAAATAAACTGAGCACATGAACATTAGCCCTCCTTAGTCCTATTTTTAAGAACAGATTCGGATTTATTGACAATGACCTAATTAACATATCCGATTTTTTAGTGAGAATTTGCAACATCCTTTCGGCCTGATTATTGTTGAGCCGTCTTTGTAAAATGCCTACATGCGTTTCATAATATTCATATGTGCATATCTGTACTGTTATCGGAATGCAGTGTCAACGCTTCAATATGTGTGCCTAAGTATGCGGAAATTCCCTGATCGGGGGATACAAAGAGTACAATACCATTACAATAAAAAGCAAAAAATGCACTCTGAAATGTGTTTGACAAGAGTGTATTCCTTGACATGAAAAATAAAAATTTATTCTTTAAAAATAATCGGCCATGGTTAGTTACTTTTCATTGCCACACACATGCACGCACGCACATATCTTTGCATTTTATAATTTGTAATGTACACAATTTCATGCAATAATATACAAAATTTATTTATTTATTGATTCAATTTGATTGATTAGTCAGTCGATTAAATGTAATTATTTTTGAATTAATTATTTATATATTTGACTAAACATATATACTTGAATGGATACACTCGTTTTAACTCGTTACATGAAGTCAGCTATGTTAGTCTGTGAAGCTGATAATAACGGAACTTTTTATATTTTTCAAAAAATCGCAGAAACGTTTAAGCGACGATGTAATATGTATGTATTCATTTTTTCGGGTGGGTCTTCCGAGACAGTGGGTCTACCGGGACGGTCGCAAAATGGTGGGTCTAGCGGGACACCTCATTATGCACGTGGTGGGTCTAGCGAGACTTCCGGTGGGTCTAGCGGGACTAAAAAGTGGGTCTAGCGGGACGGTGGGTCTAGCGGGACGGTGGGTCAAGCGGGACAGTGGGTCTTTTTCGCCGTACGCTTTGTTTTTAATCATTCGTGTTTGTGCCAATTGGCATCAGTTGTTGTATGCCTTTGGCAGGGCTTTGTGCCCTTGTTTAATTACATTGTTTGATTTTACCCGATTAGCGTAACACGACGGTCAGCAGCATGTATCCTCCATGCTGTCGCTTTTTAATTGCTTCATAATTTTTCTGTCCAAAAAATATTGTAAAAATTAATTATTTAATTAACGATGCTGGGCTCGGTTGAATTTCCGTGCTGTTGAATTCTGTCCTTGTGCTACACTATAGTTAGGAGGAACCCTTAATATTTTCAAGCACCGGAATTCGGTCCAAAACAAGTAAAATAATAATCTTTTTGAGCCCTCAATTAGGTTTCCGGGAACTTACTTTAATTAGGTACTTAATCTCAAAGGGGTTAAATAAGTAAGTTTCACTAGGTGCGTGCGTAGAGGGACGGGCTACCTTGAATAGGCCGGGCCGCTTACCCCCGAATCGCCGGCTGGTGATCGACCTCCTAAAATGGGCGAGAACCCCCGTGTGAGCGCATTAGCTTGAGATTCAGGTTAGGTAAGCGAAGTGAACGTAGCTTGAGTCTACGTTAACACATCTGATATTTATTTGTCCTTGGGCCATTGTGGAGACTTAATTTTTTCATAAATGTTGATCGTAATATCAGAATTACGAATCCGACTGAAATTTCCTTTAAACTCTGTGGTTGTGTAAAGTTTACACTGCTTATTAAGTCAACTCTTGTTCTAGAGCCTTGCGGAAGCTTAATTTTTTTCAAAATGTTCTACGTAAAATCAGAATTGAGAATCTGACTATTAGTTTTCTCTACACCTAGTAGCTTGTGTGAATTTTGCACTAATCATTTGTTGTTAAAATGTAGTTTATACTACAAATTTATTTTACTTCCAAATCTGAGCGTTAGTGTTCCTTACACTTGATATTTTCGTAAAGTTAATGCTGAAAAACTTTGATCCGTTAAAATAATGTAAGGTTGTCTTGTTTTAAAAGGATAATGGTGATGTTAAGAACATTATTGTTTTCCGTGTCCTTGGACTGCTGTCATTATAATGGCATGTTACTGTATGTGTTTACTGACTGATGCACTTAAATCATACTAACTAAAAGTGGGGTACTAGCAAAGAAAAATGCTCCGATGGAACAAAAAAGATTAATATACTTGGAATTGGGGATTATTAAGGATGTAAAAGGAGGGGACTAGGAAAAATCTACCTTAAGTCGCAAAATCTGCTAAAAATCAGACTTTCTCTAAGCAACGCAAAAAATCGATGTATATTCTGCGGCCAACAGATTAAAATAAATATTTAACCATACAAATGATTGAAAAAGCAGCACGTTAGCTATGCAGTAGCTATGGGAAATGATATTGAGTAAACTAACAGTCTTCTAAGCCAATTGGATGAAATAGCAAACATCGAAGACAATTGGAGACATGGTTGGTTTAAAACAGTAGGAAACGCGAAAGTTGACTTGAAACAGACTAAATGTAGATACGCTAGCATGCCCGAAACGATTGTGTGCACTAATCAATCGGCCCCTGCTTTGCTTGCTATAATGCTCATAACAAAATAAAACAACTTTAAATACAATACCTCTTAGTTTTCTATCAATCAGGTGCCAGCAATTTAAAAAAGTAACTTTGATAGATTTCGTACACTCTTATCTGAAACTTCGAATATTATTTAAAAAAGACACTTTTTTAGAGGCCGCAGAATATACATCGATTTTTGCGTTGCTTAGAGAAAGTCTGATTTTTAGCAGATTTTGCGATTGTGTCCCGATTCTCCGACCGTCCCGATTCTCCGACCATCCCGATTCCCCGACCGTCCCGATTGTCCGACCATCCCGATTCTCCGACCGTCCCGATTCTCCGACCGTCCCGATTCTCCGACTTTCCCGATTGTCCGACCGTCCCGATTCTCCGCCTAATGCTAAAAGAGTTTTTTTTAATTCGTGAGAATCTCGTTTCTCCGACCGTCCCGATTCTCCACCGTCCCGATTCTCCGACCATCCCGATTCTCCGACCATGGTAAGATTTGACAAGTTTTGACTACGACTGCATTGCACGATTTATAATGCAGTACCTACGAACGCATCCCACGCATGTGCATAACATGCATATATGTGTTTTGCGTACAGATATGTACATACATATATACTTATTCAATCAACCAATTATATAGGTACATGGATACCTATTTATTCGATTAACCAGCGTAACGAATACGATGAAACTCTGCTCTGACTTATAAAAATAGAAACAAAAAAATGGAAAATGCAAATTAGACAAAAATATTTAGCGTCGTTTTTAAGACGTTTGATATACAAAGGTATATAACTGCATTAATACTAAAAGTCTGAGCTAGGCAAGGAGACAGTATGGTTCAACGATATAGTCTTAACTTTGTCGAGATTAGGGATGACAAATCGAATGTCATTATTTTACTTTGATGTAACTTCTATTTATTCTCACTTTTTAAAGTCAAAATGTAACGAATAATTGTAATGTCAGACAAAAAAAAATTACTTTCAGTTTTACTGAATGACAAAAATAATACGTTATGAAAAAAATCCGTAAAATTACATAATAATTCAATCTCTAAATAAGTCCTTTATTACATGTATGTGCAACCGCAATTCAGCAGTTGATTGACATGTGGTTTATGCCACCTGTCATATTTGAATCTGCAGTCGGAGAATCGGGAAAAGTCGGAGAATCGGGACGGACGGAGAATCGGGACGGTCGGAGAATCGAGACGGTCGGAGAATCGGGATGGTCGGAGAATCGGGACGGGCGGAGAATCGGGACGGTCGGAGAAACGAGATTTTCGCGAATCTTAAAATAACCTCTCTTAGCATTAGGCGGAGAATCAGGACGGTCGGGGAATCGGGAAAGTCGGAGAATCGGGACGGTCGGAGAATCGGGACGGTCGGAGAATCGGGACAGAGCGGATTTTGCGACTTAAGGTAGATTTTTCCTAGTCCCTTCCTTTTACATCCTTAATAATCCACAATTCCAAGTATATTCATCTTTTTTGTTCCATCGGGGCATTTTTCTTTGCTAGTAACTAATACGTCTCTGAATAAGCTGCAACAAATTATCGACGTCGGTAAAACGACGTCAAATAATATTTTAATGTGCTATCTAATTTGCATTTTCCATTTTTTGCTTCTATTTTTGTAAGTCGGAGCAGAGTTTTGTCGTGTTTGTTACACTGGCTAACTGAATAAATGCCTACATCATGCACCTATGTTTGCATTTCCGAAATTCACTTATTTCTCACGCTCATCAATCTTTAGCATGGGCGAAGAATCGGAACGGTCGGAGGATCGGAATGGTCGGAGAATCGGGACGATCTGAGAAACGGGAATTTTCCGTGTCTAAAAACAACGTTTTATATAATATTCGGAAAATCGGGATGGTGTCGAAGAATCGGGACGGTCGGAGAAATGGGAATTTCGAGAATTGAATAATAACCTGTTTCATCGTTAGACGGAAAATCGGGACAGACTTCTTCGCACATCCCACATCCTCGAACGTCCCACCTCTTTGCGCGTCCCAGGTGTTAGTTAAATGATGCAATACGAATATTAATCATGACAAAAATTCCACATCTCCGAAATTCAATTTCCTAGAATGTCTCATCTTTAAAAATACTTTTAGCAGAGGAAAATGTACTTAAAAAAGAGGATAAAACTAAAGTTTGCTATGCTGATAGAACTTTGCTTAGTATCTAGCATCTCAAAAAGGAATTGAAGAAAAAATGAAGGTGTGTAGATTGGCTTTAGATCACTGACCTATACTGAAAAGTAAAACGAAAAAGCGGAACACGCGAGGCTGCGCATGAATCGCTGCGAGTTTTGGGCCCCATGGCCAGCTTGCCTTAGCTAGCTCTGGTAATTCAGGGATATCTTTTGTACAGCAATGGCTAAGAATACCGATGCTATTCTCATAAGCCTAACTAGGCTTAAATTAAAAACTTTTTCTAATGCGCGATGAGGTACACAGAATTCTCGAAGTGAAGAGACATTCGATGAGATGGGACATGCGATAAAGTAGGACATTCGAAAAAGTGAGAATTTCGAAGAGATGGAACATCTGGGACGTTCGATGAGGTTGAGTGGAGCGTTAAAAATATGCCAACGATGGGACGAGATAAGATTTCCGATGAATTGGGGTACACAATCTCTGGAACAGCTATAAAAAACGCCATCATCCAGTAAGGGGAAGAACATGAGCCAGAAAAGGTATTTCCTTCTTAAAAGATAAAAGATAAAGTTTTTACTCTCTAGAAAGTCAATTCCACTATTTGTTGCTTTAGGAGGCAAAAAAATTTTCTTGCTTTTCTTCTACGACTCTAGTTAAGGGTTACTGTTTTTCCATTAATTTTTACCTTTGTCTTCTTTGCCCGCTGCTTTTGTTTTGCTTTTCTGAGGTCTTCAGCAGACATAAATTTTTATAAAAATTATCCGTTCATGACTTTCGATAAAACTCGATAGTGTTTAAAATAAGATTTTCACTCATTTCGTCAATCCGTCCACAAGTAGACCCCTAGTATGTAGAAACGTGCTCCAATGTAACCACACAAGGGCGTGGGTTCTGGTAGGGTCTCTGGACCCACTCGAATCTAAAAGACCTTCCAAAAATCGATAGACTTTTAGAATTTAATTTTTAGGGCTATTATGGCCATTTGGCCCCATCGGACCCCCACAATTTCGTTGCTGCCCATGTATGGTTTAACTGAATGACATCATTTTTCGTACAGGCACGATGGATCATTTATTGCCCACTTGTTCAAGTTCGAAAACATTGTTTAGTTCTGGATGAAAACATCAAGACAATGTATCCCATATAAACATGTGTTTTCAGTGAATTATCTCTTTTTTTGTACATATATTAATTAGAGCATTTGATTGATGTTTGCTAGACATGCTTGCTCAATGAGGATTTTGGTTCATGTACTCACAGTACTATCAGAAGCTTCCATTTAGCACAGTAAAAGTGTTTATTGAAAGCACAATGTGTAGTAAGTGACTTACGTGTTCTTAGAGGGGAAGGTTTGGGGGTTGAGTTGTCTTCCACAGAATGACTACTCACCCCGCCAAATCAAATGCAGTGCACCCCCCAGGAATTGTGAATCTTAAGAAGAAAATCGTAAAAATGTTTTTTTAGATTTTTAGTCAAGTTTCGACTTAAAAGTACAAGATTTTCGAACTAATTCTTTTATTATATTTTGTTCAATTTACTCCAATGTTTTCCTCCATTTTTTAGTTTTTATGTTAAAAAAACGAGCATTGTCCAAAAGGCCAAAAAATAGTGTCTTCGACGTACATATACATACTTATGGTGTTTTTGATCCAAAAAAAGATATTTTTTTCAAAAATACCTTTCATAACACGTATAATCTGTTTCATTTAACTTTGAGGTTTTTTGAATTTAATCCGCATGAATCAGGCTACAGAAGTGGTTTGACATTTGTCAAAGTAAGCAGCTAAAAAATGGTAAATGTCTCCATATGTACAAACTCGGTAGGTATATGTAGTTACTGTATAATATCGCAAGTATAGCGTTAGTTTTTTCAAAAACCACAAAGGTAAATGAAACAGAGCATACATAAATGCTGACCATCAGCTTTTTGACTGGTCAATGATGTGCTTGCTGCAATGCAGTACTTACAGTTTTATTGAAGACGACAGATGACGTTGAAATGGAAAAATCTAACGAAAACAAAAAACAAAATAACTATTAAAAGCATTACAATCGCGTAATAAACAGGTTGCATTTAGTTTATATTAGAATAGGTAAAAAGAGGCATTTATGAATATTTTAACGCATTATGTGCAAATGCGTAAAAGCTTTTTTATCTGTAAATAAGATCACTTTAACCTTTTACTGGCCAACGTTCCCAATTGGGAACATATTTTCAAAATTTTGTTGCACAACAACTACTCATCTAATTTAAATAAAACTTGTTTTGGATGAGAAACAAGATGTTTGCCTATCCTGCGAGAGCAATTTCAAAACTTAATTATCAGTATGTGCTATGCTATACTGTCTTAAGTTAGACAAAAATAGCGAAACTTTGTCATGTTTAGAAATTTGTATATTTTCAATCGACATACAAAATTTTTGAGCCAAATGTCATGCAGTCAGGTTAGCAGAGGTTTTCTGATCATTTTGGTATGTTATTCATTCTTATTTACTTGTTCATCAAAAGTTATGGTTAAATTTATATGGATGTTCCCGTTTGGGAACATTGGCTCCTAGGAGTGCAAAAATATTTAATTCTTGGAATGAGAACAAAATCTATGGGGCAGCATATGTAACCTCGGCTATGCTCTTTAGTGACCTCTCATGCATTCCTTCAATTTTCAAGAGCTCCACAAGCATTCTGGTATGACTCCAATCCACATATTCAAAACATTAAATGCAGTTTTATGGGATTCTTTACTTGATTCTATGTGTTACAATTACACAACAATGTAGCTTGTAGCTCTTGATTTCTAGCGGTTTTTAGGCAAAAATGCAAGTGTTTCTGTAAATAATTTTAGGTGCTTCCGCAGAAATTACCTGCTCTACATTACTTTGCTTTATTTTTTTACTATAAGTTACAGAGCCATGGATCTTTAGAGGCCTAGAGACAAATTTTCTTGAATTCATGCACAATATCATGTGTTTTTGATCTGTAGAACTTGCACTGTACTTTATCGAACTTTATATAACTACTGATTTCTAACATTTTTAATAGCTCAGAAGCATGCTAGCAACATAACTAAACTTTGAGTGTAAATTTATTGGACTATTGATAACAACTGTGGATAGGTAAATGTCCGAATGAGTAAACGTATGAATGACTTACTTTTATTCATTGTAAAATTTTACTTATTGCAAATTGTATGAAATCGCCAAATTGACTATATTACACCCTGACTTCCCGTTATTTCCCGAATCTTGATTCATGGTTTCTAATTTTAGTATACCAACATACGTCGATGCAGTGTAAATAGCTCTGAGATCACGGGCATTAGTTCAACAGCGTAGAAATGCGAAGTCCAATAAATTTTGAAAAATCCAGATTATAGCTCAATAATAGTTTTTTACTCATCTTAGCTAGACATTATAAAATGTTATCTAGAAAGCAAGCAAATTTAACAAAAAACAGATGTAAAGTTACGGTGTCTACTGAAAGTTTCTTGGCTTTCTGAGGTTTATGGTTCCCATAAGGTTTCAAATACTCAAAACCACACCCATGTAGGCTCTCTATTTGACAATTTGACAGTTTAGATTACTTGTGTTATCAATGTTTGTAGCAGATCGCTTTGATCTTATATGTTTTGCAAAACATAACAGAACATAAAATTTGGCAAATATGTTCCCCAAGAAGCCAACGTTCCCAAATGGGAACATATGAATAACATGATAGAGAGGAGAGCTTTTGCTCTGGTTTTTGCATACAGTCTTACATTTTACAGATTCGAAACATATTAAGATTGCATTGCTGTAGCACGTCTGCATCATAGAGCGGACTCTAAAAGGTTAAATAAAAAAATTATGAAGTTTTTGCCGTTGTGAAAAGTCGATACTTCAACCTTTACTGTATGCATGATATCCCTTGCTTCCAGGCAGGGTTTCCACGCACCGTTTTTCTTTTTCCACTTATTTGTCTATTTGTCAACCAAAATTTTGGGAAATGGAAAAAATTTTTGGGCTTGGTTGGCATTTGTGGAAAATTTTTGTAATGTTTAAAATGCGTTTTAGAGAGTTAAAACTTCAAAAAATTTTTTTCTTTTCTTTCTTTCTAATTGATTTAATTTTTACTTATTAGTAATGTTTAAGCCTCGCCATGCCAATTGCAGCATTTTTATCGACAATCTGGTCTAAAACTTCACTACGATTGAAAATCCTTATCTTCTGCACGGATTCGGTTAGTTTTGTAATGCAAAAATGCGTTTGAGAGGGAAACTACAAAAATTTTTCGGCGCTTCGCGCCGAATTGATTTAATTCTTACTTGTTATTAATCTTTAAGCCGCACCGCGTCAATCGCAGCATTCTTATCGACAATTTGATCTAGAACTTTACTACGATTGAAAATCCTCTGCACGGATTCGGTTAGTTTTTGTAATGCAAAAATGCGCTTTAGAGAGGTGAAACTACAAAAATTTTCGGCGCTTCGCGCCGAATTTATTTATTTGTTACTTGTTATGCTTAAGTCGCGCGGCGCCAATTGCAGCATTTTTATCAATAATCTGGTCCTAGAACTCCACTACGATTGAAAATCTTTACCTTCTGCACAGTTTTTGTAATGCAAAAATGATTTAGAGAGCTAAAATCTCAAAATTTGCTGGCGCTTCGCGCCATTTGATAAATTATGTTTTAATTGTCAAAAACGACTTCAGAATTGGCTAAAATGCTTTACTGAAGGGAGGAAATTCAAGTTTTAGCATAAATAACGTATACTGATTGTGATATTTCTTGTAGAGCGCGAAACTTTTATTCAAAAAGTGCATCAAACACCGCTATTGCATGTGTACATAAAATTTTCGGATCTAGTATACAATTTACCCGCCACCGTTTCTTAGCCGATTCAAATAAGCTACAGTGACCAACACTGTAGATTCAAATAAGCTACAGTGACCAACACTATTTTTAATGATGCGAGTCAGAACGTGTTTGATAATTTTTGTGTAAAGTTTGGTCACTGTAGCTTATTTGAAACGGCTAACAAACGGTGGTGGGTAAATTGTATACTAGATCCAAATTTTCTACTTAAAAAACACTGATTTTTCAACAGGCGCTCTATTCCCAACGTTTTTAGACCTCCAAAAAACGTGGAAAAAGGTCGGAAAAAGTGGAAAAAAATTTTGGGTTTGGTCTATAATGTCAACCAAATCGCTGGGAATAAAAAAACGGTGTTTCCACGCAGTGTTGCCAGGTTGGTAGTTTTGCTACCATTTTGGTAGTTTTTGAAGGCATTTGGTAGTTTTGGGTCCCTATGCTTAATCGCAAGATGGTAGTTTTTCTGAGCACCAAAAACAGTTTTTTTTGGTGTTTTTGAGTGGTTTTGGTAGTTTTGAAATTTTGACCTGGCAACACGGACGAATTCTAGAATAGCTCCATGTTCCAGATTTAAAAAAAACAGCGTTTTTATGCGATTTCAAGCACGTATCCTTAACATAAAAGTTGAAAAAACAGACGGAAAAGCCTTTGATTGAAAAAAATTTTCAAAAAATTTTATTTCCTTACTTTCATTTCCGTCTGTTTTTTCAACTTTTATATTCAAAACTCCTACTTGAATTCGCATCAAAACGCTATTCTTATCTTTGAGCTCAGTGCGGCTTCAGATTGGTGCCAGCGGATGATCTAAGCCTAAGAAAAGCATGGGGATAATTACTGAAGTGTAAATTCTCACTCACTTTTATCTCTTGATTTCCGTGCTGATCCAGACAGTCGTACGCCTTTCAGCAGTCGCTGGATAAAATTTCGTATATCAATAGTTTCGAACGTTCGATTAATGTGCCATGTCGAAACGAAATCTGATGATAAAAATTCGTATATCAACAGTTTCGAGCATTCCACAAATGTGCCACGTCAAAACAAAATCTGATTTCCGTATCAATAGCCGCTGTCAAAACGGTTGATTTCAATGCTCCGCCACACCTATCAGATTTTTAATCCGGCTCCTTTGATACTAACTAATTGACAATCTTATACCAATTGTCAGTGTTTTTCCAAATCGTCGGATAGCTATTTAATTTCTGTAAGATTAAGGTACATTCTTAGAACGCAGCAACTGCGCAAAGCATAACAATCTTGATCACAATCCAATATACAAAATGCGTATTACACAGCAGCACGGTAGAGCATAAACAACCAGAATAAGCAATTCTCGTGTCTGGAACAATGTAAATCACTCATATGATTGATAAAAAATTTGCATAGAAAAGCAACGTCAACTTCCACGTGAGCATAAGGTTACTAATCTAAAACTATCCGTAATAAATAATTCTCACTGACCGAACAAGCGCCTACTACGTAAATCACTCATGATAATAAAAAATTTGTATAGAGAACCTATGTCGACTTCCATGGCGAGCAAAAGATTACTAATCTAACACCCTACAGTATATAAAGAATGGTCACTCAGATGTGTTCCACAGATCACCTGTCTGTGATGTTAAGCACAACATTTATCCAATGCATTAGGAACGGAGTGTTCTATCAAGGCAACAGTAAATGCGCCTAACTTACATTCTTTTATGATAGTCATGTCAACTTACATCGACCGATCGCAGTGTATTCATTTAAGTACATAATGTTCGTTCAAGCTATACATAGAAACCAATAAATGCATTGTGGATAGTTATGTACCTAGGTCCTTTATAAACCGTTCATTGTGTGCACGTATGTTCGAATTAACCTGTTCTTCTTTAATTCATAATAGATTCATCAATCGTCAGCATTATCGCCGTCACCTTTGCTAATGAACATATTACCTATGTACCTACTAACATACCTATGTACACAAGACAATTCGATCAATCATTGCGACGATTTTTGCAGTCGCCTTCCTCAAACATTGCGTACCTACATACAAACAAACGTATGCATCAGTATACATTAGATCAATCAATACACCATTTACGGCAGTTGCCTTCCAATGCTTTGTGCTTTTATCACTTTACAACTTCATTCCTCAATTTCTTCCCTTCTAAATGCTTTCCATTAGAGCTGTGCCGGGGCCGCCTTTTTTGCCGGGGCCAGGGCCAGGGCCTAGGCCCGGTGCCGGGGCCGGGCTGGGCCTGGCCGGGGCCAATAATAGCGTGCTTTACCATGCTTATAGTACGACCCTGCCCTACCCCTTATATGTACCTATGCATATATTCTTGCTTGTAGATATGCACGTCAAGCGTTAATATTTGTTGGGATTACAAGATATAACGGAACATGGGCATTGGGGGATCTAGACCCCCATAATTCTTATTCTCCCCCCCAAAAAAAAATCCGCTAGACCCCTCAGAATTTGATTTTCAGAATTTTTTCTGTTTTTCTGCGGTTTTTTGATGCTAATGGATAGCTCTCATTGAGAAATGCGAGAAAACTGTGTTTTTTCGCTCTACCATATATTATCAGGCACTTTTTTTGACTTTGAAAAATTTTGGACCCCCTAGAATTTTGAGCTGCCCATGTATGGATTTAACTCCTCTGACTTGGATGCGTTTCTCAATGTGCTTTACTTTGCACTTTTTTTAGGCTTATTATTCTATTTGTTCTGATAGACGTAGCTGTCTGCTACCAAGCAAGCTGGAAATGCCCGTCTATATGAATTGCAATTTAAAATATGTCAATTTTGATTATTAACTAGAAATTTTCACCAATCTGACATAGTGAAATAAAGATTTGAATTAGCAAGATCTGTGGTTTGCTTGAAATTGAGTTTGAAGGTAAATCTGCCCAAAACATCAATTTTCTACATTATAATCGACTCTAACATTGGCCCCGGCCCCGGTGCCGGGGCCAGCTGGCCTCGAGCGCCGGGGCCGGGGCCAGCCTGGCCCCGGCGTCGGGGCCGGGGCCTGGCCCCGGCACAGCTCTACTTTCCGTCGATAATTTCTTTTGAATATCTTCCTTACAACTACTAATCTTTCGATAAATCCCCATTAATTTAAATTCTGTGACTTCTATCTATTCTAGAATTAAGCCGTTTCCATGAGCAGACGAGACGTGCATGTGGGGGAATAGGGGCTCTGGGTTGGTCCTGACCCCCAAATGGGAAAGTGGGAAGTTTTGTGCGGAAAATATGGTAAAATTGGGGCCAACACGGATGAAAATCCAAAATTTGCTTCAGAAGTGCTCCAGATTGACCAGAAACTGTCATGACGTAGTTTTAACACGGCATTGGTGTAGCTGGTTCACATATATATTAAGATAGCCACGTTTGAACTACATATACAGCAAGTAGTATCCCATGAAAGCTGTCAGCTAACTGGTTTGATTTAAGTCAAGTCAAAAACAAATAAGGCAGTCCTCGGATTTTTCAGTAGATTCATGTGACTGACCAAAATGTTTGTGCCAGCATTTAAAATAAGCCTGAGTAATGGGATGCAACTCGCGTCGCTAGCTTCGCTCGTCGCATCCCATTACTCAGGCTTATTTTAAACGCTGGCACCAACATTTGGTCAGTCCATGATACTAAGCCTAAGCCTAATCAGCTGGTAAACCAGCAAAAGATGACAAATACCTTGCAATCTTAATCGAAATTAACCAGCGTTAGTCGATTGGTTATGGTTCTGGCCTTTAGAGCAAGAGGTCCATGTTTCAAATCCGACTGCCAACAACTTTATTTCGTTTCCTCAGATGCTAACGACTGCTTACATATGCCCTTGTAATATGACATTGTTAATACATTTGTGAACCAGCTACACAAATGCCTTTTTAACCATAACCAATCGACTAATGCTGGTTAATTTCGATTAGGATTGCAAAGGTATTTAGTCATCTTTTGCTGGTTTACCAGCTGATTAGGCTTAGGACTTAGTATCATGGACTGACCAAATGTTGGTGTCAGCATGTAAAATAAGCCTGAATAATGGGATGCGACAAGCAAAGCGAGACGACGTGAGTTGCATCCCATTACTTAGGCTTATTTTAAACGCTAGCACCAACATTTTGGTCAGTCACATGAATCTACTGAAAAAATCCGAGGACTGCCTTATGTGTTTTCGACTTGACTTAAATCAAACCAGTTAGGTGACAGCTTTCACCGGATACTACTTGCTGTATACGTAGTTAAAACGTGGCTATCTTAATATATATGTGAACCAGCTACACCAATGCCTGGTTAAAAACCAGCGGCCTAGACTGGAAATGATAACACACACAGTGTCGTACTATTTGCAGTCAAAAACCAGCAACCATGACTGCAAATAATATTAGACTCTGTGTAATAATATTTGCAGTCAAGGCAGCTGGTTTTTGACTGCAAATAATATTTAATTGTGTGATATTATTTGCAGTCTAAGCCGCTGGTTTTTTACTGCAAATAATATGACACTGTGTCTTATTTGCAGTCTAGGCCGCTGGTTTTTGACTACAAATAATATCTTACTGTATGATAAATTAATCACTGCCCTAAAGTAGTGTTAAAAGGCATTCGTGTAGCTGGTTCACATATGTATTAACATAGTCATATTACAAGGGCGTATGTGTGCAGTCATTAGCATCTGAGGAAACGAAATAAAGTTGTTGGCAGTCAGATTCGAAGCGTGGACCTCTTGCTCTAAAGTCCAGATCCATAACCAATCGACTAACGCTGGTTAATTTCGATTAAGATTGCAAGGTATTTGTCATCTTTTGCTGGTTTACCAGCTGATTAGGCTTAGGCTTAGTATCATGGACTGACCAAATGTTGGTGCCAGCATTTAAAATAAGCCTGAGTAATGAGATGCAACAAGCGAAGCGAGCGACGCGAGTTGCATCCCATTACTTAGGCTTATTTTAAACGCTGGCACCAACATTTTGGTCAGTCACATGAATCTACTGAAAAAATCCGAGGACTGCCTTATTTGTTTTCGACTTGACTTAAATCAAACCAGTTAGGTGACAGCTTTCACTGGATACTACTTGCTGTATACGTAGTTAAAACGTGGCTATCTTAATATATATGTGAACTAGCTACACCAATGCCTTGACTACAACTAATATGGCTAAAGTCAAGGAGGTTGGAAGTCCTAAAAAGTTACGGCAAGGACATTTTATGACTGAGTTAGGGATGGGGAGTTCATATTTGAAAGAATTAGGTGGCAGTCGGCATTATTGACCGAGTTACATGCTGTTGAAGTTCATGTGTTTAAGGATAGGCGAATACTAAGCTCTTCCTTTGGGAATGCTTCGGATTAGTCTCCGAAGCGTCAGGGGATTGTGACTGAGCGGGTTACCAATTCTTAGGCTTAGGCATAGTTATGTGCATTCACATTGATACCATCGCATGGGCTAAGCCTGAGATAAATGGAGCGAAAATTGCGGAGCGGGCGAAGTGAGCAGAGCAATTTTTGCTCCATTTATGCCTTAGGCTTAGCCTATGTCTGGCACCAATTTGAATCTGCAAGCAATTGCTGTCGCCACAAATTGAAAAAGAAAAATACGCCAAACGCCATTTTCCCCCTTTTTCACCTATCCTTAAGCACGTGAACTTCAACAGCCTGTAACTCGGTCAATAATGCCAACCGCCACCTAATTTTTTCAAATATGAACTCCCCATCCTAAAGTCAGTTAGAAAATGACCTTTTTTTTGAAAATTTGACATTTTTCAGTATTGCAGATTCCACCCATAATATTACACTGTCCGATCGTATTTGCAGTCTAGACTGCTGGGTTTTGACCGCAAATAGAATTCAACTGTATGCTAAATTATTTGCAGTTGACTGCGAATAATTACTGCCCTATTTTAGCGCTTATCCCAGTTTTTGAGGCCATTTTGGCCAAAAAAGTTCAATTTTTGACCACTCCTCTCAGACCGGCTGACCCCCCCTTAGATGGGCCATGCAGTGCACCCATGTTCACGAGTCTCTATTGACAGCAGGGTTGCCAAGTTGAGGGTTTTCCCACATTTTGTGGTTTTATTGAGGCCGTTGGAGGCATTTGCTTAGCGATTGAGGTTTTTTGCGCCCATGCTTAACCATTGGTTGGGGTTTTTTAGGCAGTTTAAGGTTAAAATTGATTGTTTTTCGATAAGTGCACTTGACAACCCTGATCGGCAGGAGAGCGCGCCTGTACAAAGTATAGCCGCAAGATTTATCGATTTTTTCGAACTCATTTATTTTTGCTCGGCTTAGGTTTAGATTTACGGGGAGGGTAGTACTTCTGCTTAGATAGGTCTCGTTCCCGCTTAGGGCGGTATTGCTCCTGCTTAGGACGAGATAAACCTAGGCGTTTTTGTTGCGCGCTCTTTTGTGAATAAACGATCGTATGTCTCTTCCTGTTGCCATATATATTACCCTACCCTGGCTGGCCACCGCGGGGCGGCGCATTATGCTTGTGATGAAGCAAGCAGGGATCGTAAGGGCTTTTTTTGGGTTTCCTCTAACATACTTGAATTGTTTAAGCGCATATAGATTTGTTATTTTCGCATGTTTTACTTTAGTAAGTGTGTAATTAGGGTTTTCAGCCCTTTGAAATTTTTGCATTTTTAGTATTCTTGCTGTGATAAGCTAGCTGTAAACGGATATTGTAGCGTTATTTTTGTTGATTTGTTTTTCTTATTTATTGTCTTATGCAACGTGAACAAGATTGGATGGCTAATTGTTTTCACAAAGTCTGGCTTGTTGGGCCGCGGCGGAAGGAATGCAGAAAATGGGTTCCGTCAGAAATCGGTAAAAATGAGTTTAGAAAGTCGGGATTTTTGCAAAACGTGCTGAAATCGTTAGAATAAGGCGCGGAATACAAATTCGATTGAAAACTGTCCTTTGCTTCCCGAAATATTCCGTATTTTACAGCAAAATTCGTGTTTTCGTGATTTAGCGCTAGTATCTATTAGGGTTGTGCCGGGTAGCCGGACCCGGACCCGAATAGCCGGGTACCCGGCTAAAATTTTGGACCCGGACCCGGACCCGACAATCCTAAATTTTTGAACCCGGACCCATACCCGGACCCGGCTGTATCCATAAACTTGGACCCGGATCCGGACCCGCCTTCAATATGGTGTCAGGTCCGGGTCCAAGTATATAATGCACGCATACTGCATTGCAGAAATATTGAAAAACAACGAAAAATGACATAGGCTTAAAAACAGGCAAATGGATCATTTTCAACATTTTAATCAACTCAGCAACAAACTGATGGCCTCATCAAACATTAAAATTTAAGGTGACAAATAGTAATAATCTGACAAATATTGGCGCTATATTAAAGCCGAAGCCATGTCTCTTAGGCGTGACACAATAGCAATATAAAGCATGGTCTAAGTTATTTATAGATGCACTTTTAGTTACAATACGCGTTAGCAGAGGCGAGGGGGGCGACCCCCATTGGCCAAAAATATTTGGTGAGATAAAGAATGGATATGCAATTTGCAATGATTTTTGGCCCTCAGTGACCATAATTTCTCAAATTTATCCGCCGCTACGCGCCGGATGATACCTATTAATGACATTTATTTACTTTCTTGGCGATCTGGAAGCACGTTTTTTTTGTATCGGAAAAAATTATTCCCGATGTACAAAGACTTTTCGGGACCGTCTTTGTACACGTACAAAGATTTTTGGGAAGTCAAAACCAGCAAAAAAGGTCTAAACTTCGCAGAAATTTTGCATAAATTTTCGGTGCTTCGCGCCGGAATGAGTAATTGTGTGTCCTATATATCTTTATAATAGCAGAAATCGCATTTCGAAAGGAAAAATGTCAAATTTTTCGGCGCTTCGCGCCGTTTTAAGACGATTCTTAATGATTTTCGCCCTCTTTAACCCTGGAATTAGTTATAATACGCTAGTAAAGGTCGAACAACTCTACCACACTAAAGCCGCTACCGTACTATATCATAGCACCCAAAAATTTGTGTGTACAAAATGTACAACGACTTTTAGGGACCATCTTTGTACATGTTCAAACGGACCTTGTACAAAAAACACTGCCTGTACGCCATTTTCTGTTCATGTAGGTTTCAAATCAATTTTAACTACAGAAACAGATATTTTTGCATAGTTTTCTTCTAATTTCAATTAAAAATTTCGATGATTCGCATCAAATGCTATAAATACAGGAAATCAAGCAGTAAATCATGCTTCTAGACGTCTATCCACCTTAATTTCACAAATTTTCCGGCGCTTCGCGCCAGATTTTTGTTAAAGTCAAAGAAATTTAATTATTTTTTTCGCACGAAATTGTCGAAAATTTCAAAATTTTTAGAAAAAATATTGCGTCAAAAGTGATTTTATGTAAAAGTATACGATTTAAAATACCGAAAAAACGCTATTTCACGCGTTGAGAGCAAATTTTCGGACCTATTTTTGACTGTTTTTGGAAAAATTGGAATCAGGCACGTAGCTGGCCGCCCTATTTTCGGGTGCGAACACCAATTTTGAGGGGGGGCTAAGCCCAAAAGGGCCAAAATAGCACAGAATAATGTTTAAAAAGTCCTATTGCTCCGATTTTTCTGAATTTTGAGGGGGGTCCGGCCCCCTCATTCCCCCCCAGAGATACGTGCTTGGTTGGGATTCCGCCCTCCCTTAGAAATTTCCTAGATCCGCTACTGCGCGTTAGCATATTACAAGCGTCTATGGAGACGTTCTTTTGGGGTCGTGCTGCACACACCGACAGGCATCAGACACAGTCGCAACTTAGTGCACTGCTGTTTGTTTGCTTATTCTTTTGTTGCACCATTCCTGAACTGAAGCTATCCTGGAACAAAGAAACTAACAAATAAATGTGCAAGCATGCGGACATGAGGGAAAAATTGATAGGATATGGTGGTTTGGTAGGTACAACACAATGTTATGTTAGACGGACCCGGACCCGCCGGGTCCAACTTTTGGACCCGGACCCGGACCCGGACCCGGACCCGAAGTGGATAGAAATTTTGGACCCGGACCCGGACCCGTACCCGACTTTCCTAAAATGTTGGACCCGGACCCGGACCCGGACCCAAATTTTCGAAAAAAGTGGACCCGGCACAACCCTAGTATCTATATATTAAATTCTTGTTTTTTAAAGTTTCTTTGCCAAAAAAAAATTTTCCGTGATACTTCCGATCTGTTGATGTCGAATATAGAATAAACTATTCTTTTTGCTTAAAAATCATTTTAAAACGTGATATACATACCTGAGCAAATTTATGCTAATTTCCATCTAATAGGTAAATCAATCCAAGCAGATATATGTCTACCCAAGCGGGAGTAATACCGACCTGAGCATCCTAAAGTTCTCTTTAATTTAAAACTAAGCTTAAGAAAAAGTTGGAGAAGACAGACTCACCGCATGAGTGTCAAAACTCCATATTCTTAAGCACTGTTCAATTGTGAACTTTTAGTCTTTATCTCCCTCAATTTTAGACGAATTTTTATGAAAGTTTTTTCCGCGCATTTTTTCACATTTGCTGTGAGTTTCATAAAAAATCCGAACTTTCTAAATTGATTTTTAAGAATTTTAGACAACCAATATTCTGCACTTTAGTCGGCTGGAACTTATGCAAATGTTTTGATTTTTCACTGAACTTTCAAATTTACTTCAGAGAGTTAATCCGTTTTACTGTCCTGAGTTCTGTTTGATTTAATTATTCCTTCCATATATATGATTTAAAGCGATCTTCCAATTTTGTTTGAATTTTTTTCATAATTTACGAGGTATATTTTTGGATTTAGAATAATCCTTAAATCTCTATTTTCAGTGTCTGTAAGTGACTTTTTCTGAGTCAAATTTTTGAATTTCTACAAGGCCTATCAAATTTTTGCCAAGTTTGTTTTTGAAATTTTTTTAATATTTACAGGGCGTATTTTTTGTGTTCAGAGATGGGCTGCAACTTATGCATATATTTGGATTTTCTTACTGAGCTTCAAAATTTACTTGAGAAGAGTAAATTCCTTTTTTTGAGTTCTATTTAATTTAATTATTTTTCTGCTACGTTTATATTCCTCAGTTCTGCGTAATTGTTCCTCGATTTTTCAATCCTAAATGTTCAGCACCTATGTAATTTAGTGTAGACAGCATAAATGGGCACGCTTAGGTTTTTCAGGGTCAAATGACTTCCTGGAACCTGCAGGA
Organism: Mermis nigrescens; assembly: GCA_036768485.1. Classification (NCBI taxonomy): domain Eukaryota; kingdom Metazoa; phylum Nematoda; class Enoplea; order Mermithida; family Mermithidae; genus Mermis; species Mermis nigrescens. The sequence continues at coordinate 4,634,301 of JAVLUZ010000141.1, forward strand.
TTGGTCATCATGACCATAGATGCAGAGCATTGTCTAACTGGGGAAAGGGTGAAAATGACTTTTCTTGGGCCAAAATTACCTCAAAAACCTGGTATAAATGCTAATTTAGCGTTAAAACTACGTTATTCCACAGTTTATGTCAATTTCAAGCACTTTTGAAGAACATTTTTAATTTTTATCCATTTTCGGCCTTAATTTTGGCTCATTTTCCTTAGAAAATTTTTAAAACTCTTGCAGGATTGGTCCGATTTCCTCTGCGGGTTTGCGGAGTTGCTCAGCCGTCAGGGTCAAGTCACTTGACCCTGTATTGACCCTGTGCCCATGTATGATAGACAGGCCCGTTTCCAGGACTGGACTTTGTTCCGTGGGAAAGGGGGCATGATCAGAATTTATTAAAATCATAAGGAAGAATGGAAGGTTGAATTAAAAAAGACATTTTACTTCTACTGAGCTGCACACTTTGCAGATTTTGCTACCTTATCGAAAATATGAGAATCCATTGGACACCCTCTGATCTAGGTTTAGTGGGTCTGGGGTGGCGCGCTCAAGCGCTACCCAGCGGGGTTGGGGCAGAGTCGCAAAATTTTTCTGTGAAAAAACACCTTAAAGTTGGATCTTAACGTGCCTAATTTTGGTTTTGAAGTCAGTCTAGAAATAGTCAAACTTAATCACTAAAATTCTTCATCATCACCAAAAAATGATGATCTTTCTCGCTCATTGCACGGATCTCATTTTCTACGTAAAACCTGCAAAAAACAAGTCATATATGCAAAATATGCTTTAGACTGTTTAAAGATTGAATATGGAGTATTTTAAACCCGCGTTTGGGTCTGAATCATAGGTGAACAAGGTTAGGGTCGGCATGGGGGGTGAAATATTAGGAATCAAAAACAGTAAATTTAATGTTCACGAAGTTTTTTATTGTTCAAACGATTGAAATGGTCAAAATAGCCTTTAAAACGTCTTTCCGTGGTTATTTCGCCTTTTTAAAACTTTTTTAGTCCATTTTGACTGCATTATATCATTTTTAGCACTAAAAAATACAGAAAGTGATCAATTTCTACGCTTTTTGGGTAAAAAAAGTACATAAAAGTACTAATTCATCGGGAAAATTGTTTGACATCTTCACTGCTTTTGGCCTCGAAAATGATGCAAAAAACCTTTTATCAGCTCAGAATCGCCGGACAGTATCTGTCTGGCTGACCCTTCAGCGGGAGGTAATAACCCTCTCACCCTCTTTGTGCATGTATGGTCTAAATATATTACAATTAATAATTGTTGAATTCGGCCGAAAATTTTGGCGATTTTTTGCCAAAAAAGCAAAAAAGGGGTAAAGGAAAAAATCATTCTCAAATTTCATTTCGGGAGGGGAGGCACGTGCCCCCTATCTATTTTGGATACGGGCCCGAGTCTAAATGACTTTTTCAATTAAACAACATTTTAATAGGTACTTATTTACAATGTATGTTTTTGGATTAAGCTCTGTAAAAAATTTTTGATGATCATTATTATTATTATTATTATTATTATTATTATTATTATTATTATTATTATTATTATTATTATTATTATTATTATTATCATCATCATCATCATCATCATCATCATCATCATCATCATCATCATCATCATCATCATCATCATCATCATCATTATAATTATTATAATTATCATTATTATTGTTATTATAATTATTATTATTATTATTATTATTATTATTATTATTATTATTGTTATTATTATTATTATATTATTATTATTATTATTATTATTATTATTAGTAATATTATTATTACAATTATAAAAATAATAATAATTATTATTATTATTAGTAATATTATTATTATTATTGTTATTGTTATTGTTGTTGTTGTTATCATTGTTATTATTATTATTATTATTATTGTTATTATTATTATTATTATTAATATTATTATTATTATTATTGTTATTATTATTATCAATATTATTATTATTATTATCATTTTATCGCCATTATTCAGATATATGTATGCAGGCAGCGCCGTATTTTTGAGGGGTGGGGCACGGTTATTTTTGTATTCGGCAAAGATTTTTCGCGATGTACAAAGACTTTTGGGGACCGTCTTTGTACATGTACAAAGATTTTTTGGAAGACAAAAACTGCAAAAAAGGTTCGAAATTCGCAAAAATTCTCGACGCTCCGCGCCGAAATGAGCAATTGTGTGTTCTATATATCTTTATAATTTCAGAAATTGCATTTTGAGAGGAAAAATGCCAAATTTTTTGGCGCTTCGCGCCGTTTTGAGACGATTATTACTGATTTTTGTTCTCAGAAACCTAGAAATTGCTAAAATACGTAACCAAAGGTCAGTGATCGGACCGGGGCCTCGGCCTCGGCAATCCTCGGCGTTTTTTGGAGCCTCGGCCTCGGCGCCGAGGGCGAAGCTGAAAAGTGCCGAGGCGCCGAGGGTTAAAATCGAATTTGAATAAGTTTAATATATCCGTTGAATATTAACTATTTAGAATGCATCTGCAGTACACAGGCTATTTTTTACCTTTAGACTTTTCTTATGGTTTTAGTCGCGTACCCAGTTACACCAAGTTACATACAGCAAAGTGCCAATTTATTATTCATGTGAAGACTAAGTTTTAATTCTCATGCTCGCTACATGGATCGGAAACACACATTCCCAAGAGGGGGGTGAGGGAGGGTTATTACCATAGGTAGGCAGCACCAAAATTCTAGAGGGGGGTGAAAAAATTTTCAAAGGTCAAAAAATGGTCTTAAAAGTGGTCGTATGGCGAAAAAACACCAGTTTTCGACGTTTCTCATAGATCACTATCCAATGGCATCAAAAAATCGCTAAAAAAGCAAAAAAAAATTTCAAAATTTGAATTCTGGGGGTATTTTGATTTCTGGGGGGGGGGGTATTTCAACTTTGCGGGGGTGCATACCCACCCCAAACCCCCACGCCCATGTGTGGTTATTACCCTCCTCTCAGGGTACAAGACTCAAGTCACTGTCAGACGATTTTTGGTGAAAACCTTTTGAATAATTTTTGAAGTTAATTTTACTATGGCAAAAGTGCAGCTAACTATTAGAATTTCACGAAGTGATACAGTATTTTTGAATGTAAGCAAGAGTGAATAGACTAACTATCACTATAAAACATGCATGCAACAGCTCAAAAGTTTTGGGAGGGGCTCCTCGGCATATATGTAACGGCTTGAAATTTCGGGTAGGGGTCCCTGGCCATTTTTAAAAGGAAGGGGATTAGCGACTCTAATTTTATGTCAAAAATGGCAAAAGCACCTAAAAATAGCCAACAAAGCCCAAATTTTCGCCAAAAATGGGGAGGATAGATCAAAATTTTCTGACGTTGGAGGGAAGGGTGTGGGGAGGACGTCCAACCCTGGGTGGATGGGGAATTCCCCAAACCCCCTGTTACACGTATGATTTTCGGCCATTTTTATGGGAGAGGGGGTAAGTGATCACGAATTTTCGGCCGAAAATCGCAAAAACGCACCTAAAAATGGCCAATAAATGCAGGTTTTGCCAAAAATCGATTTCGACTCGTTCATTTTTTGGAGCCATTTTTATACAATGTTAAAATACTTTCTTGGACAAAGTGATATTAATTATATTGTTTTTTAGTATATTTTAGGAAATTTCAAAAAATTTTCAGCGCTCCGCGCAAAATATCGCTAATATACTGTATTTAGATTTGAAGCAGGGAAATAAACACTCCAAAATCAATTTTTGTGTAATCTAGGCATCTTTATGCAGATTTAAATATCTTTTGTGTCTATTTATACTGTTTTAAAAATTTCATGCAAAATAAGTACTATTTAATAACTTTGCTTTTTTTGCCGTTCAAAGATAAAATTGACTAATTTATCCTGATGTTGCATTGAATTTCTAAGCACAGTAGTGCTTATTACAAGATTTAATTGGCATATTACAATATCTGTAATATTTCTGATTTTATAGTACAAGTTGTTTTAGCTTTCTCAGTCGAGTTTTATGTGTAAATTTCATCAAAAGCTGATAAAAATTTCGGCGCTTCGAGCCGAACTAATATTACCAACTAACTTCAAGCCGAATTATCACGTTTAGGGCCAGGTTTTTTGTATTCGGCAAAGATTTTTCATAATGTACAGAATCTTTTCAGGACCATCTTTGCTGCCGTTTTTGAAGAGACAAAAACTATAAAAGGTGTAAAATTTCCGAAAATTTTCGGCGCATCAGTAATTGTCTGTCCTATATATCTTTAAAATAGTAGAATTTGCATTTAGAATGGAAAAATGTCAAATATTCAGAAACCCAGGAATTAGCTACACTACCAAAGGTCGAAAAACCCTGTTTTACCACACTAAATCGCTACTGTACCATACTATAATAGTACACAAAAATTTGCATGTACAAAATGTTCAAAGACTTTTGGATAGCATCTTTGTACACGTAAAAAGGTATCTTGCACAAAAAACACTGTTTAGGACTGCATGCCGGTTGCAGGTCACACACTGGCAGTATGTAAAAATGTGTATGTTTAAAAATATATTTATATAAAATATCTACAAAAATTTGTTCGCTCATACAAAGACACTACTTAATTTACTGGTCCCCCATTTTGGGATTTCACCCTTCCCTCAACTCCGGACCTTGGGAAACTATGATCGGAAAGTACAGTGCAGTTTCCGTTATATTACCTGTCACACCAGAATTGGATGACCGAAAAAGCGTGTTTAAACATGCATTCCTGCAAAAGCGAGCACAACAATGGCTACAGTTCTGTCTTTACTTAGCTTATTTCGTTTGTTCGTTTATTTCTTCGACACTGTTTTCTTATTTATAGTAATAAAAGTTTTTTAAGTGCTTGTTCAGCAATATTGTTTATCAACTTTTCCAAGTCTTCATCAACGGCAACTTGTTAAATTAAGTATGCTTTCATGCTGCTGACTTTATTCAATAAATCCTTCACACATTTAATCTACTATTATTGAAAATAAAAATGAATTGTTTGACATTCGATAAAGTGTTTAATATTACGATTATTCTCTAGCTCATGTGCATACAAAATATTCTAAGAGTACCACTATTTATGGGTATAGGTATATAAGCATGACCCTCGGCTTGACCCTCGGCATTACCCTCGGCCTCGGCCGAGGCAAGGATTTTAAGTCGCCTCGGCCGAGGCCGAGGTCCAAAACGTACCCTCGGTCCGATCACTGCCAAAGGTCGAACAACTCTGTTTTTGCCACACTAAAATCGCTACTGTACCATATTATAGTACTCAAAAATTTGTGTGTACGAAATGTACAAACACTTTTAGGGACCATCTTTGTACATGTACAAACGGACCTTGTACAAAAAAAACACTGGGGTGGAGGGCGTCTTCCCTCCTTGGCCGAAATCAATTTTTTAAAGTAAAATATTGCACGGAAAGACAAAAAAGCGCATGTTTTTGACGGGAAATGTAAAATCTGCAAATTCTCTGCGCTTAGCGCCATAAATATGTGAAGTATTTTCCAATATTTTGGCTCACGCGCGATTAAAAATACGATATTTTTTGAGTGATAAAAATTTTATTCCAAAAGTTTGAATTCTTTAATCTCAATAGATAGAGCATGTGGAAAAACGTCGAAAAATGCGGCTTTTGCAAGTTAAACCAAAAAGTTTCCGATATTTAAACCATTTTATATTGTGTCCGCCCTTCCCCCTTGGGCGAATCCTGGATATGGGCCTTTTTAGGGATATATGACGCTCCGACCCCGGTAAAAAATGGCGCTCCGATACCATACATGCACATAGGGGGAGGGACCTCAAGAGTCAGCCGGACAGGTACTGTCCGGCGATTTTGAGCTGATGGAACATTTTTGCATCATTTTTGTAATCAAAAGCAGTAAAAACGTCAAAATTTCTCAGATTAGTACTTTTAAGTACTTTTTACTCAGAAATCGCCCAAAATTGATAAATTTTTGCATGTTCTAATGTTAAAAGTGATATAATGCTGTCAAGATGGACTAAAAATGCTTTTGAAATACGATATTACCACAAAAAAAACGTTTTATAGGCTATTGTGACCATTTAGATCGTTAAAAGAGCAAAAAAATCGTGAACGTTAAATTGAGTGTTTTGGATTTTTTGGATTTCTCCCCCCTGCTGACCCTGACCTTGTGCACCTATGCTCGATACAGTTCTACTTCATTTATACATACATTTCCCGTCTCGTGCAGTGCAATATGTAACTTTGAATAATCTTTTGTCGAGGCTTAAGAAAGTAGGATTTGTAAGTAAACGTAGATAGTTTTGCGCTTGACTTGAGTTGATTTATGAAATTGCGAAAAGCTGATCTGATAAAAATTTCTTCATTCAAGCATTATTCATACTAGCAAGGAAAAATGTTCCAATGGAGCAAAAAAAGGTGAATATACTTGGATTTCTTTATTCTTAAGGATGTAACAGGAGGGGACTAGGGCAAATTTCCCTATAAGCGCAAAAGCCGTAAGAATGTGCTAAACAGCTTACTTCCTCTAAACAACGCAAAAATCGGAGTATATTCTGCGACCTGTAATTCAAGTTTTAGTCACAAAATATTTTTCACTGTTTCGCAAAGAACAATTGAAAAGCTTTCATGTTTGTTAAACAATTAATTTATAATTTATTTCACGAAACCTTACCTTCCACAATGCTCTGATGGAAAACAAGATTATCGGAGTAAATTTTACACCTCCAGACCAACTCAGTTCAGTCTACAGAAACAGGCCTAAGGCGCAGAATACAATTCGATTTATGCGTTGTTTAGATGAAGTATAACTGTTTAGCACATTCTTACGGCTTTTGCGCGTAACGTGAAATTTTCCATAGTCCCCTCCTTTTACATCCTTAAGAATAAAGAAATCCAAGTATATTCGCCTTTTTTGCTCCATCGAGCATTTTTCCTTGCTAGTATTCTACTTTTTCTTAGCATGATTTTGTTCTTAAACACCGTGTTCTTATTACAAAAAAGGCAATCTAAGTAGCCTTAATTAGAGGAAAAAGCCTACGTAAAAGTGCCCGTTGGATCGATTCAAAAATTAGCGTAAATATTTTCTTAATGTATTTCAAACCAGAAATGCCAGAGGAAAGTTAAATCCAGAGCTTGCATAAGCAAAGATTAAAAGCAAAGGTTTTTACTTTTTCTTCAAGAGTTTGTAGCTTCAATATCAAGTGTTGACATTAAAAGAAAGATAACAACGGTAGTCAGAAAATTTATTGAATTTAAATATACGCCAATGACATTACTAAACTAATTAAAGTAAAATCCTGCGCAATTGAACAATGCACGAGAAAGCAAAGAAAATTAGATTCCGGCGAGAAATAAACAATCCGGTCGACGCGGCAGCAAATGCAAACTATTCAAGGAAATGATTGTGTCTCAAGAGCCCCACCAGTCCCAACAGCCCCACCGTCCCAACAGCCCCACCGTCCCAACAGCCCCACCAATAATCCCAACAGCCCCACCAATAATCCCAACAGCCCCACCAGTCCCAACAGCCCCACCGTCCCAACAGCCCACCAATAATCCCAACAGCCCCACCAGTCCCAACAGCCCCACCGCCCCACTAATAATTTCAACAACCCCACCAATTCCAACAACCCCACCAATCCCAGCAGCCACACCGTCCCAACAGCCCCACCGTCCCAACAGCCCCACTGTCTCAACAGCCCCACTATCCCAACAGCCCCACCGTCCCAAAAGCCCCACCAGCATACGTGGGCAGCAAAAAATTCTGGGGGTGCAAGATTTTTCAAAGGTCAAAAATGGCCGTTAAAATGGTGGTATGGCGAGGAAAATACAATTTTCGACGTTTCTCATCGAGCACTATCCATTGGCATCAACAAATTGCTAAAAAAACAAAAAAATTTCAAAAATTGTATTCTGGGGGTATTTTGGTTTTTTTTGGGGGGGGGTATTTTGTTTTTTTGGGGGGAGGTATTTTGGTTTCTCGGGGAAGGGGGTGCACACCCGCCCCAACCCCCCACGCCTAGTGGGGTAAAGTGACCGAGAAATGTGCTGAAAATAGAATTCTGGGGGTCTACCATAATTTAGGGGATTTCCAGAATTTCGGGTTGGGGGGTTAAACTCAAAACATCCCCTCCCCCCACACTTATGCGTGGTTGGGACAGTGCGACTGTCGAAATGATAGGACTGCTGGAACGGTTGAACTGCTGGGATTGGTGGGCTTTTGGGACTGGTGGGGACGGTGGGGCTGCTGGGATTCGTGGGGCAGTTGGGATTATTGGTGGGCTGTTGGGACCGTGGGGCTGTTGGGACTGGTGGGGCTGTTGGGACGGGTGGGGCTGTTGGGAATTTCGGTGGGGCTGTTGGGACGGTGGGGCTGTTGGGATGGTGGGGCTGTTGGGATAATGGGGCTGTTGGGATTAGTGGGGCTCTTGGGATTGGTGGGGCTGTTGGGATTATTGGTGGGGCTGTTGGGACGGTGGGGCTGTTGGGTCTCGTGGGGCTGTTGGGACGGGTGGGGCTGTTGGGACGGTGGGGCTGTTGGGATGGTGGGGCTGTTGGGATTGGTGGGGCTGTTGAGACATCACCAAGGAAATGTATGAGCCGCATACGTACCAAAAGTGGACAGACATAAATTTGCAGATGGGGGGCCACGGTGCGCTGCCTAGTCCGAGTGCGCTGCCAAGTCCGCATGCGCTGCAAGGTCCGAGTAAGCTGCCATAGTCGAGTGCGCTGACAGGGCCAAGTGCGCTGCCAATTAAACAGCATGTAGTTACGCAAGTACTTAAGTAGGTACATCTGTACAATTATGTTTTTTCCTACCGCTTTGTCCCTGAGTAGGTACGATTGATCAAAGTAAAATCGATAAGCGTTTTTGGGGAGATTTTAAGGAAGATCAAGACCCCAAAATGGCTAACTGATTCCAGCAAAAAAGGATTTTTTCAGACCGACCCACCAGAATTCCCAAGCTTTAAATACATAGTAATACCTTATTTTAGGCAGCCTCTTAGCAGATGTACAATGGTTACATATTACAAACTTTTTGTTAGTAAGAAATATGTACTTATATGTTATTCCAATGCTGCATTTAGCTTAGATATCTATTATGGTTTCCCGTCAACACTTTTCGTTTCAGAATTTTTGCACATAGATAAGTAGGTATGTACATGCAGACAAATGTACGTAACTATTATTCGTGCTAACGAGTGATTCTTGTGCATAAGTGACACAAAACATTCAATTAACCGATAAGTCGTGAAAAAATTAATTAAAAAACACGTAGCACTCGCTCTTCATTCTACATTTAGCACTACTCGACTTTTCTTTCCTATGAGATGACGCATTTGTCTCAGATAATAATGTTCTCCCGTCATCAGAAGCTGAAACTCATAATTTTGTAAAGCACCAGCGTCGAAATTAGGAACATTCCATATATGCGCAGTCGCTCTTTCAAATCGGAATTTCGCAGCATGGATTCAGGCATCTAAAACAACATACGTGAGATCTCTTCCTCTGGGTTGGGCAAGATTGCGCATCTGATATCCTACTCGTATTCATAGGTGGGCAGCACCGAAATTCTGGGAGGGGGGGGGTGAAAAAATTTTTAAAGGTCAAAAAATGGTCTTAAAAGTGGTCGTATGGCAAAAAGACACCATTTTTCGACGTTTCTTATCAAGCTCTATCCAATGGCATCAAAAAATTGCTGAAAAAGCAAAAAAAATTTTTCTGGGGGGTATTTTGATTTCTGGGGGAGGGGGGTATTTCAACTTCTGGGGGGTGTATACCCCCCCAAACCCCACGCCCATGTGTGCTCGTATTTGATCACGATTGTGCAAAGGCTGAAGAACGTGCAAGAATTTCCTAACTGCAAGATTCATGTTCCTGAAATCAACCATATTCAACTTGCTATGATAGCCCTCCGCATGATTCGTGGTCCTTGGTTCACTATTATTCCACTGACTCCATAAGTCCAGAGGAAAATTGCCGTCTAGACACGTAGATTCAAAATATCGACGGAAATTTTCTAATAAGTGAGCTTGATTCGGGTCATCTTCAACAGGTGCCTGTCTCACAGTTGAATTAAAGGCAGGGCGTATCAGGGATTCAAAGCGGTAATATCTATTTGGCAGCGCACTCGGCCCTATCAGCGCACTCGACTATGGCAGCTCCCTGACCTCGGCAGCGCTCTCGGACTTGGCAGCGCACTCGAACTAGGCAGCGCACTCGGCACCAACCCAAATTTGCATGGACAGACATAAATTTTTCTGCAAAAATGGACAGATATGAATTTTTTGAAAAAAATTGGAATCGGTTTTGAAAAAATTGGAATCGGTTCGATAAAGACAGCGCGTAAGAAAGAACTATTATTATTATGAAGTAATTTGCAGGTAGTGTTTTGAAAAATGTTTCTCATTCCACTTAACCTTCAAGTTTGCGAATAAAAATGATTAAAGATGAGTCAAAAATCTTTGAAATAAATCAAAAAATATGCAAAAATATGCAATACAATATTAAATATTGGCATTAGCAAACATGTGCATAATTCAAACTTCACCTCTTCACAGCTGAACAACCACCGGCTGTAGAAAAGTTCAAAGGTCAGATTCGTTATTTTGACGTTACGGAGATCATTTTAAAAAATGAATGACCATACCTAATGCTCTGGGCGGAGGAGTGCTTCTCAGTGTGAATTTTACACTTGCGCTAATAACGCAATATTGGGTGTATAGAAACAAAATAAAGTAGGATGTGTAACGCATTTTAACATATCAGGACACATTTTAGGCCTAAGCAGTATTTTCTGCCTACTTAGCGGAGTAGCTGAAGATATTTCTTCTTTCGTCTCGAACCCTTTACACTAAAACGATCACAGATCAAGAAATCCTGCGTTAAAAAAGAAAAAAATTTGGTTTTGGGTTTTATAACTCTCTACATATAAAAACAATTGGATTGCACAGAGACCGAAATTGAGTTAGGTAAGTTTAAGGACACACAAAGAGTAAAACAACCGTATACTTTACACTTTTGTGCAACAACCATTGAGTGTAAAGAAATTTTAAGGTCAGATTCGTAATCTACAACCCAAGAAGCAACATTTAAAAAAATTGGCTCTCTGCAAATTATTTAATTTTTTGGTTTACATTTTACACACTTATAACTAACTCCTTATTGAGTGTAAACAAAAATAAAAAATAACATCGAGTTTTTCAATTATCTATCGATTAACAAAAACCGCACCTTACAGATGTGTCCCATTATAGCTGTGAGGGGGACATAAAATTCGCACTCGCTGTGATAAACATTTCAGAAAAAAGGGTGGCCAAGTATATTATTGGTACGCGCTGACGCGCTACCTATGATTTACTAGATGATCGTTTTGCTTCTTGATCTGCACTAATTTGATTTCAGAACTATTCGTATGCTTGCTGCATGTGCTTCATTTGGAACCTCAACAGTGTTTTGTTCTTATCATTTTTGGAATTTTTTGCAAGTTGCGTGTTCTGTGGATGACGCATGTTTGTAAACTATCTTATAATCTACTGCTGGTCAACTATTATACCGTGGCTCGCTAAATTTATCCATTGCCCAAGGCAAAGATTTATACGACTGCGTTTTTCGTAACGATCTATAATAGAAATAAGGTACGAGGCCAGTGAATACTAGTTCCAATTCAACCATTCGTAATGTACACGATCGGATTGCTTAGCATTTAAGATTTGGCAGCAATACTGTGATTTATTCAAGGGATTTAATATTCACTTTTTGCAGTTTATTAACTGGTGAAGTGTAACACGTATGCGGTGACAACAAGCTCAGCAAAGCATCACAAAAAATTTTCTATGGGCGAAACTTTAGCTTATTAAGCTTAAACAGAAGACAGATATTTTGCTGCTTAATTTTTAAAAATTTCTTGTCGCTTCTTGAATCCTCTATTGGTAATGCTAGGTCGTTTTTATTGTATTACTGGCTGTTTAATTATAATTGGGCCGTAGTTTAGAGTGCGGGGGACGGCCGCCTCCCTATGACCAAAAAAATTTGAGTGGTAAGATAATGCACGGGAAGATGAAAAAATTACATCCCTTTGTCATAAAATCTTTGAATCTGTAAGGTAATTTCCATAATCTTGCTCCAAGCGGACCTAAAACGACACTTTTTGCAGCCTATCAAGAGGAAAAAGAATTTTTTCGAAAGTACGCATTTTTATGATCTTAATGGATGGAGCATGCTAAAAACGTCGAAAAATGTAGTTTTTACAAGCTATCCTAACGAAGTTTCTGATTCATGAACCTATTTATGTTAGTCCGCTCCTCCCCGCTTTGGTGAATTCTGGAGACGTATAATACAAACCTTATGATTATGCTCTGTGTTCATTTTTGTTCTTTTAAATTAACAGCTAACGTAATCGGTAATGATTTTTGTTATTTTTGGTGAATTGCAATTGTCTTTTGCTTTGTTCCCTTTCGTCCCAAAAATAATTCTTGTATTCGGCTCGTCTGCAGGATGTTTACCATCAATTGATTACTGTTTTTAGCACAATGTCATGTAGTGTGTTAAAAGGATAGTAAATGCATAGTACCACTTGGTGCAAGTCTATTAAACTGGATATCCGACTCCTTCATTCACCTGTTTATAAACACGTCGAACTTATAGAAGGTATGGGCCCCATGCTTCCATTAGGAGCATGTTTATGAAAGGCCGTGTGTTCATCTTCAAAAGCAAATAAATGCTGATTTTCATGTTCAGTACAAACACGGAATTTAAATATGCGGCTAGTTACAGACAGAAGTACTTTTGTTGCACAATTTTTTCTCTGTGCTTTACTGTAAGTTACACGTGTTTTCGGCATCGTGCGATACACATTCTTAGATTTAGTACATTCATGACAACTAAGTGGATGAAATGAAGTATAGCAATGAGCATCTTTGAAGTAATCGTGCTTATTTTAATATTTTGCTTTTAAATTAATAATAGCTTGTCAAATCGTCATTTGTTTGCACATTAACTTATTCGAAAGTTGCAAGAGAACAATGTTCAGAGAATTCGCAAAACATGTAATTTTTGGGAAAGGGTACGAGGGGTGATCTTTGGAAGTATAGCTTTTTACTTCATATTTGTTATAGAATAGCAAAACAAGTTTATCAATGTAATCACTATTCATATTAAAACACTTAAGCCAGCATTCTTGGCGCTTCTTTACGCCCTGTAACCAAAACTCGGTGGTTTGACTGTTCAGCTATGATGAAATGTCACTTTAAATGTCCTCATCACTATCAAAACGTTTTTCTTTGAAGTCCAATTTGATTTTTCTAAATGCATAGAAGTCACTAGAGGCTAAATCCGGAGAATAGGGCGGATGGCTGATTTGTTGGAAGTAACAGTTGGCCAGGTCTGCTGTGCAATACTGGCTTAGTGAGGAGGCGCATTGTTGTGCAAAATCAAGACATCCTTCCCCAATTTAGCACATCTGTTTTGCCTAGTTGAGTTACACACTTACATCAGCAATGAAGAGTAGCATTGGCCGTTTATTGTTAACTTTGTTGGGAAGAAGTCGATCCACAGAGGCCCATTGAAATCCCAAAAAAGCGACAGCATTACTTTTCAGCTGATTCGCCGACCCTTGCTCTGATTGAAGGACCGACACCCTGTTCCAGCCAGTGCATTGACTGTCGTTTTATTCCTGGATCATAACCATACATGCACAGTATGGGAATTCTGGGGGGGTGAAAACCTGAAGTGCCTTTTTTGGGCCCAAAAATGGTTGGAATGCGTTAAAAAACATCGTTTTTTGGCGTTTCTGACGATACTCTATCCTTCTAGAGCACGAAATCATGAAAATAATTTCGAAAAAAAGTCGAATAAATTGACCAATATATAGCTTAAAACATGAATATATGGCGCGAAGCGCCGAAAATTTGGTGATTTTGAGCAAATAGATAGCCAAAAACCCTTAAAAAGACACTTTTTCTACCAATTTTCAGGTAAGTTTAGGAAACTTTTGAAAAATCGCCAATTCTGGGGGGGTGAAAAATGCGGGGGGTGAAAAATGATTCTGCGGGGGGGTGAAAACCCCCCCAAACCCCCAAGATCATGTATGATCATAACAATAGACCCAACTTTCATCACCTGTGACTAATCGTTGGATAAAATTAGGCGGATCAGTAGCAAACATGTGGGGAAGGATCAAAGTTCTTATCGCATAAACGTGCTTTTGTTCGATTGTCAACAAATGGGGGACCGATCAGGCAGAGACCTTTGACAAGCCCAAATTTTTGGTTAAATCGAATGTGCTGGGTGATAACTGATGTTCAAGGAGATGGCTATCAGGCTCACTTTGATTCGACGGTCAGCTATCATCATGCATGCACAGCATGGGAATTCTGGAGGGGGTGAAAACCTAAAGTGCCTTTTTTGGGCCCAAAAATGGCCGGTTCTCGTTAAAAAACATCGTTTTTTGGCGTTTCTGACGATACTCTATCCTTCTAGAGCATAAAATCATGAAAAAAATTTCGAAAAAAGTCGGATAAATTGACCAATATATCGCTTAAAACATGAATATATGGCGCGAAGCGCCGAAAATTTGGCGATTTTGAGCTAATAGATAGCCAAAAACCCTTAAAAAGACTTTTTCTACCAATTTTCAGGTAACTTTAGGAAACTTTTGAAAAATCGCCAATTCTGGGGGGGGGGTGAAAAATTTTTTTCGGGGGGCTGAAAAATGATTCTGCGGGGGGGGGGGTGAAACCCTCCAAACCCCAAGATCATGTATGGCTATCACTAGGTCGTGAACAGCCACCATCATATTCGGAAAGGTCACAATGGGCTCAGGGCCAAGATTTTCCATCATCAAATGACTCCACACCAGCTCGAAATAAAGCGATCCACTTTTTAATGGTACTGAAGCCTAAGACATTATCTTCATAGAATCTACGCAATTCAACATGAAAATCCGAAGCCTGCTTCCCTTTACGCATCAGATAACAAATAACTGCTCGTTGCTCGAAATTTAAATTTTTTGACATTTTAATGAGTAAGTTTTGTTAAAAAAGTAATAATTCCTAAGATATAGAAGCGATTTACTTAAAATTTTGCATATCACCATTAAAAAGGACGCTTAACAATAATAAACAACAATAGACATGCAAATGCTGTTTGGGCTTAAAAAGCTATACTTCCAAAGATCACCCCTCGTAGTGTTTGTTAAAAAGTAGATCTTATGATCCAAAATTGATCCATTCCATTTCTTCTCTCGACTGATCGATTCTGTAATTGATTTTTCAAAATAAGTGATATCGCTGGTCAATGTCATCCAGTGTGATATTAAATCAGCTCAAGGAAGATATTTTGACCATAAGTAGCATGAAAAATCAACTTCATTGCTTAGGTAGGTTTTTACTTTCTTGATGTTCACATTGTTTTTATCGTTTATCTCTCACTACCTACTTTATACATTTTAGCTAGCCTACTTAAGCGATTTTCAAAGCAATACTCATGTGCAGGGCCGTATTTAGGGAGGTAGGGGGGCGGCCGCCGAAAAAAATTCGAAAGGTAAGATAATGTACAGAACGATGAAAAAATCTCTTGTCTTTGTCGTCAACTTCAAATTTTCAACGCTCCGCGCCGTATGCGTGCGAAGTATTTTCCATAATTTGAGTTTAAGCGTGGCCAAAAAATGACACTTTTATAGCATAGGTGCACAAAGTCAGGATCGGCAGGGGGGGGTGAAAAAATAAAACGTTTTTTCGTGGTCGCATTTTTAAACCATTTTTAGTCCATTTTGATTGCATTATATTACTTTGAACGCTAAAAAATGCAAAAATTGATGAATTTTGCGCGGTTTTTGAGTAAAAAGTACATCAAAATACTAGAAATAATTTTAACATCTCTACTGCTTTTGACCTTAAAAATGATGCAAAAATACTCCATTAGCTCAAAATTGCTGGACAGTACCTGTCCGGCTGACCCTTCAGTCACCTCTATGTGCCTGTTTGTTTTATAGCGTTTCGAGTGAAAAAAATTTTGGCTCAAGCTAATTTGGGGGAGGGGGCACGCCGCCTATCATTAAATTGTTCCGATGAGAACAATAGAGAGGCGAACGCAAATACAAGTAATTGGACGATTGGTTGACCTCGCCGTCGCTTCCTTTACCTTCTTTCGTTACCGTTAAATAGTCAAGTAACGGTTCGAACTTTGAAATACTAAGTCTTCGGACGAACGGTTCGAACTTTGAAATAGTAAGTCTGCGAGTTTACTTTTTTTGCGAAATAATTTTTAAACTTTCGAACTCGTCGTTAAATTTTGAGTCGGAACCATACATGATCTTGGGGGGTTGGGGGTTTTTCACCCCCTGCAGAATCATTTTTCACCCCCCGCAAAAAATTTTTACCCCCCCAGAATTGGCGATTTTTCAAAAGTTTACCAAACTTACCTGAAAATTGGTAGAAAAAGTGTCTTTTTAAGGGTTTTTGGCTATCTATTTGCTCAAAATCGCCAAATTGTCGGCGCTTCGCGCCATATATTCATGTTTTAAGCGATATATTGGTCAATTTATTCGATTTTTTTCGAAATTTTTTTCATGATTTCATGCACTAGAAGGATAGAGTATCGTCAGAAACGCCAAAAAACGATGTTTTTTTAACGCGTACCGGCCATTTTGGGCCCAAAAAAGGCACTCTAGGTTTTCACCCCCCAGAATTCCCATACTGTGCATGTATGGTCGGAGCATATGTAATTTTATATGATTTATTCTACTTTTAGTCCGACAAGATGCCTTTAAATTTAATTCCGAATTGTGGTCCCAACATTTACGTCGTATCTTGCAATAATGATCTTTCAAGGTGCTTGAGGCTTAGTAAATGCGAAAAGAAAATTCTAAGGTTGATTACTCTTGCGTTTATTGCTAATGATAAACAAGAAAAGGCAGTTTGTAAGATCATCGGATTCACATGCATCTTATAGCTACATGATGCTAACTACTAATTCAAACTTAATCGTTGTATTCTGAATCCTTTTTCAGCATTCATTAAGTCTAAACAAGAAGTAAGGATCAGGCATATAGGTGGGCCGCATCGAAATTCTGGAGGGGTGTGAGGGTGCAAGATTTTTCAGAGGTCAAAAATAGTATTAAAAACGGTGGTATGGCAAAAGACGCCATTTTTCGACGTTTCTCATCGAGCACTATCCTTTGGCATCAAAAATCGCGAAAAAAAATTTCAAAAATGGAATTCTGGGGGTATTTGGTTTTTTGTGAGGGGAGATTCGGCCTTCGGGGTTGCATACCCCTTAACCCTTCCTTCCCCTCACGCCCAAGTGTGATCAATCACCTTGAAAGATCATTTTTGGAAGAAATAAGCTAGAAACGTAGATCTTGAAACCACACTACGGAATTAATTTTTGATGCATCTTGTCAGTCTATAACTAAAATAAATCATATAAAATTACCCATGTCCCGACTAGAAATTTAACGACGAGCTCGAAAGTTTTAAAATTATTTAGCGAAAAGTAAACTCGCAGAATTAGTATTACAAAGTTCACTGTTAGTTGACTAGTTTACGGTAACGAAAGGTAAACAAAGCGACGCTGAGGTCAACCAATCGTCCAATAATTGTATTTACGTTCGTTTCTCTATTGCTTTCATCGGACCAATTTAATGGCCCCTAAAATCAACTTGAACCAAAAATTTTTCCGAACATTTAGAATTTTTTGATTTCAATGGGTAGAGCATGTCGAAAAACGTCGAAAAATGCTCTTTTTGCCAGCTCCTTACAAATTTTTTTAGATATAGACTAATTTATGTTGGGTCTGCCCCGCCTCCTCCTCTTTGTCCGAATCCAGAAGACGGACCTGCGCATGTGCTATCATTTCGCTTATGTAAACTCGACAAAATTATTATTAATTGTTTGCCAAAAAGAAAAATAATTTGCTTATCTAGGTCCAAATTCAGGATTCGCCGAAGGGGCGGATGCAGTATATTGGAAATTTTCTGGGAAAAACGAGGCAAGCTGAAGGTAAAAATATATGAAAATTGACAATGTTGTTCAAAAGTGCTTTAAATTGACCAGAAACTGTTGAATAAGGTAGCTTTAAAGGTATTTTAACCTTTATATTAGTTTTTGAGGTCGTTTTGACCCAAAAAAGCTCGTTAAATGACCCTTAGACCGGTTGACGCCCCTCAGATCGGTCATGCTATGCGTCTATGGTTACTAGTCGATTATACTTGCTTTCCGACTTTTGACATTGTCTTAAATTTTTGACATTTTCATACATCAGCCTTTACTTTTAATTAGCCCCTATTTTTTCTGTGCGAATTATGCGAATTATGAATTAAGAATTACGAATTATGCTATCTGTGTGCAAACTTATTGCTGTCACTGCAAAGTCCATAAAGTATAAGGGATAGTCCTTATTATTTTTTCTCAAAAAAGCAGCTTTTGTATGATTCTTTTACAGGTTGCTGTTTGATCAGGAACAAATTCATTATGTGCTAACTTGGATTTCATAAGCTTCGCCATCATAACTACACATATGCATCATCTACTAAGTAGCTAAAATAGTATGATCTAAATCACACATGCACATTGGGGGTATGGGGTTATCCTCCTACCAGGACTTTTGAAAGGCATACCAAAACCTATTGTTGGAATTACGAAACAGCGCCAAACGATGCCCAGCAGGATAATCTGAATTTTTTTTCGAGTATTTCTCTGTCTATTATTTCTTCGGACATTTTTTGTCCGTTATTTTGGGCATATTATATAGCCGAAGTCATTCTATCGTTCTCATTATCTCATTATCATCTGTGTTCATGCAAACTTGATCACGAATATATAAGAAGAGTACAACAACGAATTAATGCGTTTTTCAGTTTATGGGAGGGGGTTAGGAATGACAAAATATCTGATAAATCAACATGAACTCATCATTTTAGCGCCATAATTAGCCGTAAAAATTAATCATTCACACCCTTCCCCCAAGGAAACTCGTTTACCCCCTCCCTTCCAGAGCTTTGGACCTTGTGCATAAATGATTTAAATTTTGATGTAAATAAATGTAAACGAATCATGAATCTTCGTAATGGTTTATTTGGTCGCTTTATTGCCTTACCTTACTTTTCCATTGTGCGGAGTGCAGAATATTGATCAATGTAATATTGCGGCGTGGCCGACCATCTAATAACCCATTTCTCTTCGTAAGTGCATTCTTTCATTTTGGTTAAACGTCCTAAAAGCCGATATAAGTACCCATCTGATGATGATGACCTTGCGCATCACATCTCTATATGCAAATTTTTCCTACGTCTTGTCATTTTTACTCTGTGAATACTGAATGATATTCTCGTTACTATAGGGCGTAAGGGAATGTTAGGTTACTAAGGTTTCTCTTTTAGTATGTGGATTTTATTAAATCGCAAGTTTCCTTCTTACTCAATTGTGCATTTTTCGTTTATCAGTACATTTTTCATACTCAGCTCTTTGTGCTATTGACATTCGTAAATATTTATACCTTGAGTTATTGCATGTTTATGTTATGTACTGGAAAAGTCTGTGAGCAGATTCGTGACAAATTGTTCAGTTTTTTTTGAATAGTTACTGCTACATTTCGGCTCATCTACCTTATGTCTGAAATGAAAGATGAGGAAAGCCTAGTCCTCTTAGTGTTCTATTCACTTATCTTTTCCCTTTATTAGTTTGACCAGAAAATTCGATATTGGACGCATCCAAGGAAGTTTATTATACAGTTTCCACCATACACAGTGGCGGATCTAGGATTTTCCTAAGGGGGCGGTACCCCTGGGGGAGGGGGGCGGAACCCTGACTTGGGCGGAAAAAATAGCCGTTTTAATCTGAAAATCGCTAAAAATCACTCAAAAGTCCTTAATTTTGCGCACTATTTTGGGCCAATGGGGGGGCGGCCGCCCCGCCGCCCCCCCCTAAATCCGCCCCTGACCATACATGCACAGCATATGCATTTTGGGGGAGGGTGAAATTATAAAGTGCCTTTTTTGGGTCTAAAAATGGTAGGTTCGCGTCAAAACATCGTTTTTCAGCGTCTCTGACGATGCTCTATCTTTCTGTAGCATAAAAACATGAAAAACTTTCGAAAAATTTAAAAAGTCTGAAGAAATTGAACAAAATATAGTCAAAACATGAGTATAATGGCGTGAAGCGCCGAAAATTAGACACTTTTGAGCAAACAGATAGCTAAAAACGCATAAAAAAGCATCTTCTCTACAAATATTAAGAAAATTATCTATGGTTACCCACCACCAGTGAGGGATCTAAAATTCTCCCAAGGAAACGGTACGGTACCCCAGATTTTTCAAAAATAGCTCAAAATGGGTACAAAAATTTGCTCTTCACGTGCGAAACATAGTTTTTTCGGCGTTTTGCGATGTCTACTGTTTTTTAGAATCGCATTAGAAAAATTTTGAAGTTTCTGACAATTTCGCTCGGAAAAATCATTGAACTTCTTTCATTATATCGAAAACCTGGTGCGATGTGCCGGAAAATTTGTGAAATTAAAGCAGAAGAACCTTTAGTAGCTTGAATTCCTGCTCGATCTTCTATATTTTATATATAGCATTTGGCGCAGAACAACATCGAAAATTTTGAAAAGCCATGCTTAAAATAGAAAAAAACTATGCTGAAAAAGTTGTTTGTGCTATTA
Organism: Mermis nigrescens; assembly: GCA_036768485.1. Taxonomy (NCBI): domain Eukaryota; kingdom Metazoa; phylum Nematoda; class Enoplea; order Mermithida; family Mermithidae; genus Mermis; species Mermis nigrescens. The sequence continues at coordinate 4,654,952 of JAVLUZ010000141.1, forward strand.
AAATCGTCTAAAACCTATTCCCTGAGCACAAATATTGCTTTCGGACTGACTGCCAAGAAAGTAAATAATGTAGTTAGTAGGTATCATCCGCGCGGAGCGCGGAAAAATTTGAGAAATTATGATTACTGACGGCCAAAAATCATTGCAAATTACATATACTTTTTTTATCTCGCCAAATGTTTTTGGTCAACCGCTTAAATCCGCCCATGCCCACTACGAAGATTTAGCGCTCGTGCGAAATTTAGGAGGAATCGTTTGATTACGTAAGCATGCAAGTAACGGATGAAAAAAGCCGGTCAGATAATCGAAGTTGGCCTCCAAGGTTTTTTACTGCTATTTGCATACGTTTACTTCAAAAATCGAGTAGGTTGTAACGTGGGTGTCATACGCAGATACTAAACAGAGCTTATATCGTCACTTTTTGCTTCAGAAATTTTTGCACGGGCATATATCGTCGCCGCTATGCAAAATAGTGCTAGATCCACTTTTTGCAATTTTGAGAAAAACGCATTTAAAGTTTTATGCGGGGTCTGAAATCTGTGTACTTTGCAACAAATGGATGCTCATTTCTCAATTAATATTTGAGATTTGGGGCTAGAATTTTTTTAGTAAACATGAAATAGTCTGGAGTAATCAAAAATGCATGTAACTCATTTTTCACAAAAAGTGGATGTAGCACGTTTTTGCATAGCGGCGACGATATAAAATCTTCATTGACCATAAAAAATATTTTTGACGCAAAAATGTGTTCTTTTGCCGTCAATAAAGTAAACTGTATTTATATATTATATTTAATGCTTAATAGTCCATGAATGATATCATGTATATAAGGGCGCGCAAAAACTTTCCATTTTCAACTGGAAAAAATACTTTTGCCTCTGGTCTCGCTTAGCGCTTATGAAAATTATTGCGCTTATGAATTCTGTCTTGCATTGCTAGTAAATATCGTTGCACTTGTGAATTCCATCGTGCTGTACTCGAATCGCAGAAAATACTAGACAGAATCAGCGAAAGCTGGAAACGCCAGACAGAATCAGCGAAAGCTGATTCTGTCTGGCGTTTCTTTTATGCATTTTTGATTCACGTACCAATCGTTACTTTCGCTCGTACTGTCTGGATCTGGACGACTATTAGTTGTAATTTATTTTACCTAATTCTTATATCATCTTACAGTCAAATAAAAATAACTCGTGTATGCATTATTCTGTGAAAATACGAATGGAACGCAGCACTGTCATGCTGTTATGCAATAGTGAATACAAGGTAGTAAAAAATATTAAATGGATATACCTACTTGAAAAATTTAGACTTAAAATTGTACCTACTTAATGTCTTTTCCTAGTGTTGGCGCAGTCATACTGAATTGCTTTCAACTCATGACTTTAAATTTGTACTTACATTTGTCGACTTATTCGCTTTACCGACCGACTAGGGCCCACGTGTACCAACTTAGAAGTTCAGTAGTTTATGAGTTAACTCAAGGAGTCCAGAAGGTTCTGCTTGCAAGAAAAAGTAGAGAAGTTCATTTTTCAGGCATCAAAGAATCGCGAAAAAAAATTTCAAAAATTGAATTCTGGGGGGAGTATTTTGGTTTCTGGGGGTTGCATACCCCCAACCCCCACGCCCAGATATAGTCTGCAGGCTTCGGCTCAATTCATTCTTTGTGTTTTTCTTAAAAGTTTTCTCACTTTTCACCTTTGACTCATCGTGTTTGTCTTTCAATTCGCAGATAATCACTCCCCAAAGCAATCATATAAATTTTTTGATTCATTCTTCGATCCTAACTTGTTTTTTTTGAAGGTGAAGCTGTTCTCATTCACACTAAAATGAACTCAATAAAGCGTTCTAGATATAATAATATCGACCTAATAATTCACTACAAAAAACGATTTTATGTAAGATAATTCTAGCAAGGGCTACAGGTTTAGGTGCTCAAGTCATGAGACGCCTAAAATCGAAAAATATGTACGAATACATCAGTCGATATTCACACAAAAATTTAAAAAAACATGAAGAAAAGATGGAGAATCGCAAAATTGTAAGACATTCAAGTATTTCAAGAAATCAGGAGTCGCTTCTAGGAGTTCAGGAGTGCTTACAACGAACACTTATTCCTAAATGTAGTTATCGGAATTATCGCTTTTAAATTGGCCGTTTCTATTTTAAGTGGCCTTTTAGAATTTTTGTTCGTACTATTGATTCTTGTGGGGTTTGAGCATCTTCAACTTATTGCGTAACTGCACGCAAAAATTGGCGTTTAGGGCCGAGTAAAAATTTTATATCAGAATTTTACTTTGATTTGTGGTTACACTCAATCGATTTAATACTGATGCCTTATTTTGTGACTTATTCTAGACGTTTCACTGAAATCATCTATATCGAAATTTATTGGGCGAGAAAACCGCTTTCTAAAATTTGATAAATATTTCTTGTCACTACTTCTTGAAATCATATTAGACAATAGAAATGAATCGGAATTGAGGGAATATTCAGTAAAAGCTGAAAATACACTACTTCCGACTCCTAGAATAGTACACATTGAAGCTCGAATCTACCAACTCTTATTTTTTGTGCAAACTAGTCTCTTCTAGGAGTAAACCCTAGGACTCCCAGAAATGCTGGGTTTGCTGCTTTAGGAGTTGAGAAATCCTTGCGTTGATGCAAGGAAATTACTGAATGCTTAAACTCCTAGAGTAGTGCAGGAGTCGTTGGTGCAAGCGAAGCAACCTCAGGCGTTTTTCGTCAAAATCGCTTTATCAGGTACTTTCTAATATTAATTATCAATCTCAACAATAAATTTATTTTTCAAGACTCGAAGCTGATGAGCCTTATGATCAGCTGTCCTCAGTTAAGATAATTTACCTTTTGTCCTGTCATTGTTTTAAATGAGTTCATATCTACTCATTCGTAATAGAGTTTTGGACCTGTCTTTATTCGAAATCAGAATCACAGGATTATGAGTGGAAACATTGAATCGGGATTGCGGTGAGAAAAATGGAGGTCGTCTTAAATCATGAAATTATTTGTTTCATAGTAGGTAATTAACTTTTTTCAATCAGAGACGCGATAGGGTTTAAAATTTTTCTGATTCAATTTAATTATATTTTGTGCAATCGACCCTGAACTTTTTGCCGATCGTCACCTGACGAGCAACACAGCGTTTCATTGTTAATTAATTTAAACAAGATTACATTTTATAACATAAATAACTTATTTCCAATATGAAAATTTCTAGATGTCAATACGCATGAAATATGCTGGCAGATGCATCCATTTACTATGTCAGTAATTTCTGATGCATATTCGTATATTGGTTTGACAATAAAAATTTTCGACGCGCTGTAGCTCACAACAACAGGTTAATGTATTATTTAGATTCTTTTGTCCCTAAGTTTGTCACGCTTCTTTCATAATCGTCACTTTAGTATTTATTTCAAGATTGTCTTCCCAACGCCGACTAAATAACAGAGTACCCAATGTAACAAATGCTATGCCTTTATGAATACTCAATGGCAAGCTTATATTCCCATATTATTAATTGATTACTTTTTCAGGCATTCATGAGTTCATTATTGCTATGTTTGTTGTGTTTGTTTCTTATCCTATATTGCCTCTTTATCTTATGCTTGTAGGTCTGATCAATGAGGAGCCTAAGCCACCCTTAAAATTTTTCGAAGCACGAGAGTCTATAATCAGCAGAAATGCTCAGATGACAGCTTATATTGAACTGCACAGAATTTTTTGTGGTGGACTATCCGGTAATTTCGGAGGATCTTCCCAAGTTTTTAGCAGAAACGGCAAAAGGAACTTAATGAGAGACTTCAAAAATTTTGTTCTAAGTTTTGGACGAGGGAGTTAGTGAAAATAAGTGCGACATGGGATGCATGCAATATTATTTTAGTTTGTGACAACTGTAGCTGCCCCCTCCATCCATTGACGCTGTCCCCATCCCTTGCTATTTCTGGTTATGACTCGAAATCGCCGATAAACCTACTTTCGCTGAGATTTCCGGCTGCACTGTTTGTAATTGAAAAGGTCAAATTTATTTGAAACGGTGAAAATGCTAAAATTTCTTGACTTTTTGTCCGGATTTAATGAAATTTTTAGCGTCGAAGTGGAGACCCCTGGAACTACGCACCCTGGATCGCTTGAGATTTCTTATTTTTACCGAACTTGTGGTGAAAAAGTCATTGTTGAACATTTTATCAGTTTTCATCAAAGATGAGGATAATCAAAACTCAAAGGGAAGTGTTAAACAAATAATAGTTTAAATTTTGATAAAATTCATGTGTGACATTATTTAGAAAAACCACGTCGACTGCATTCCCTATGCTAAACTAATTGAAATACTGCTGCTCACTGCATGGAGTGTGTCTGCAGTATTCTTTTTCGTGCTCAATCGAGCAGCTTTGAATTTGCCGGCCGCTTCAGCTTGTTCACTCCTCAGCTCAGAATAGCGTGTTTACTTTTTGTTCGCTTGTTCTATTCATTTTTGTCCTTTAGACAGACTTTGTATAAGGCTAAATCGCCAGATTCATGTTTTGCTCGTTATTTCGCTATTCTTATGGCCCATATGCTTTGGACCCATAGTGACAATTGTTAGCTTACAGCTTAAGATGCTGCGGCTATTTGCTTCGCTGTTCTTTGCACAATGAAAATCTTTGGTAGGCATAGCGGAGTCACGTTTTGAATAGATAAGCTCGACAGAAGTCGCATTTGCCATTTGGATTTTTCGACTTTAATGGCTATGGTGAATGCTCAAACGCCGTTTTAAGGTCGTTTCCGGCCATTTGATTGATGTAAATTACTTGCCTTACTTCAATCAAAGTGGACTTCTGTCCTTTTCGTGAACGGATTTATCGCACTTATTCCTCGTAAACAAACATGCTACTCGCTCATTAATTAATTTGTTTCAAGTTAATACACAGATTTATAAAATCTGAAAAAATTTGTTACTCGATATGAATCTTGTAGATCGCTAGTTCACTCTTCGCCTGATGCTTTCTTGGTATGAGTTGAGATTTTTTTTAATTCCAGAAGATGTGTTTCCTCGTATTTTTTTATAGCTTTCGGATCTGATTTTTCGGAACTGTTAATCATCGATAATAAGTTTTATGCAAGTATTTTAACTAAGGTTCCAGTATTCGCAACTTTGTCTTTATTAGCGCTAGCTTATGTGACATCCGCTCTTTTGTATGATTTCTCCATATTCTTGTTATGCGTTTACAAATGGGGATCCGCAACTCAAAGTCAGATGTCGTCACTGCTTGAAAATATGATTTTCACTCCGTCCGTCATGTTTCGGCAAAATGTGAGATTTTAATCTTTTCAGTCAAGGTATTCTGCAGTTTTTAATCAAAGACTAAACTACTCCTTCGGTTTATGCATATTATTCAATGATCCATGTTAATGTCTTCACTAAATAGGTGTATATATACATCACTTCCCTAACCGTTTATCTTGAACAATTATCTCGGTATCGATATAGTACAGATTGTTTGTACTTACTGGATCTGCGTGTTTTTTAACGAAATCCTTGCCGAAGAGGATAATTATTTTGGTTCGATATAGTACAGAGTGTTTGTACATACCGGATCTGCATATTTTTTAAAATTAAATACCAATCGAAAAAATCAACTATTGTCTTAATTTTAGATGTTCCGACTTCCACGTTGGTTGCATCTGGTGCTTGATATAAAGAATCGACGAAATTCGGTTATCGGTATCTGCTCTTAGCCTGACTTTTAGGGCTAGCAACTCATTTTTCGATTTAGAATGATGAATCTCGAGAAACATCGTTAATTAGCGGAGTGGTCAATTTTAAATTCCGACCTTTATTCGACGAAACGAAATGCTTTCCGATAATTTTGCATCTCCGAGCGACGCCTCTACACCGAATAATCCTGGTGTAAAACGGCGAAATTCAATGCGGAAATCGTTCACGTGGAAAGGAGATATTAGTGCTGATTTGGTGAATTCGAACGGCGTTAAAAAATCGAGGTCGATCGATTACTCCTTTGAATTATCAAACAGCGCAATAGACGGTTCATCTTTGTACGAATGGCGCACTTTTAATGAAAACTATGCAGCGCTGGTACAAAATAAGAACATGGTATGTCGTCAGCTATCAAATGAATCTTTGCCGTAACAAGTTTTCTTTTACTGATGTTGACTTAATATGTCGAAAACTTCAAACAGATGATTATATGGGGTGAGCCAAAAAAGGCTACACCGCAATAATGCGTCATAACTTGGGCTAATCTTAACATAAAATTTTGAGACTTCTTGCGTTCGACAGATAAAAATATCTTTGTTTTAACTGCAAAATTTTTTGCCGTTTTCAGTCGTTCATGCGCTATAGCGATTTGTTTACACCTTACTCTGATAGGTCTTAAACCCCATGGTTTCTGCATTGTGTGTTAGTACTGACTATTTGGTGCCATTTTTTTGACAATGTCTCCAGTCAAAAAAATTAATAACACATTGGCTGAACTCTAGAGTGGGTACTCCTTCTTGCTAAATGCAAAAACTGCTAAATATCGTTTAAAGGGTAAGCAAATTGATGACACAACCGAAAAAGCTTTGAGGGTTTCAACAAAATCGAGGTAGGGTGCAAACAAATGGCTATAGCACCTGAATCGCTTATAGGTGGCCAAAATTTTTAAGACGATTTAAACAAACTCATTTTTATCTATCTGATGACATTAAACATAGAATTATTTCATGTCCAGAATTACCAAAGTTATGGCCGGTTATATTTGGGTAGAGCCTTTTTTGACCCACTCTGTATATACGAGGTTGTGGAGTAAGATATTATCGTGATCAAAGGCTTAAAATTAGAAGAAAAATGCAAAAATCGAAAGTTCTCCGTTAAACTGTTAGAAATCGTACTCAAATTACGAGTGTAAATGCTGTCTCCTTTAAAGTTGTTTTCAGGCTATCTTAAAAAGCGAGGTCTATCTACCAGCTTCCATTTAGCGTTGCGTTCGTTTTACGAGCTGTTCTAATTAAAACCAGGATTTTCATGAAAATTTTTCACGCATGTGTTAGTCGAATCATTAAATTTAATATTCAAAATTATTCAAATGTTTGAGTTCGAAGTTCGAATTATTTCATAGGTAGCGATCAAAATAAGACGATACAAAATTTACTTATTAACTTTATAATTATAGCGTACAAATGTTCATCTTTCTAGCTAAAGAAATCTGACATGATGAAACGCCAAAGGTATTGCTTTTTCAAATAGCTTGTCTCTTATTTTTTTAAGTAGGAAATTTTATCTGATAGCACGTGTTTATTTGACTACTACTAGGTTTGTTGGTGAGTGGAGCCACTAAATGCTTTAACTAGATGCGTTTTCAATCTAGGTTTCTTTCTAGATTTCCTGTACAAAGATTTCAATCATTATCGGTTATGGAGCGTGCACGTTTTTATGAAAAACGAAGATTTTGAGTAGGCCGAATCATATTCATCATTTTTTGATTATTTCAGCGAAAATTTCAATAATTATTGACACATTGAATTTTAAAAGCATTATTCAGCTCCAAATACGCCTTTATCAACTTTTGCACAGTCTCAAAATTTCACACAGGACCGCACAAGCGTTTAAGGTTTTAGCCCCCACAATAAAAAGCCGCTGCGGACTTCCCCGTCGGCTGGGGATCGTTCTCCTATTGTATGTGTAATTCCACCCAAGTGTAAATATACAGCCTGATTGGTCTGAGGGTCCGCCTGGGTTAATTGACATAGCTTTTTAGATTCAGCTACGTCAGCATCATAATCTATTGAATTAAAATTAATTAAATGCTTTTAGATGATTGCAAGCACGTCTGTAAAAGAAACTCATTACTTTGTACCCGCTTTTCGCCCTGATTTTACTTTATTTAGTCGACAAAACTAGCGTTTTCCAAGCGTCTTGACTCCGGACCTCACATTTATGCATGACCTATATATATGTTATGGCATGCGCAATTGTGCTTAATCTTAGCATTTTTATGCATATGATTCGCTCTTTTAATGGTGTACATTATTTTCTAGTGCTTGCTCGATTATATTATAGCATATTTTTTGAAGGAATTCGGCGGAAAATCTTTAAGCAAGTGCCTTAATTCTGTATTTATGGCGCACCCTCGAAGATGACGTACGGTGTTAATGCTTTAAACGGGTTTATGTACATGAGAATAATTATAGAATCGATTCTTAATGTCTGTAAATCCGTGCGACGACTGCAATTTAAATGCCATATGGTCGTAAATTACTATATACATTCGCCGAATTAAGGTGTGGCGTCCCACTGTTCAACAAAAAGTCAGTCAGATAAAAAATGATGATTTTTTTAACACTTAGTCTGGCTTTGTGGAAATCTTTCGGCGTTTTTTTGCATTTAACACTTCTTGACGTTGATTGATTTCGCAGTCCACGCACCTTTCGGTCACATTTTCTTTTAATGACTTCAAATAAGGGTAGAAAAGATCAATCCACATCTCTAAAAGTCATCTTAAGGTTGAGGATGAAATAAAATGGCGCATTCGAGACAGAATAAGAGGAAAATGGCGAATTCGAGACGTAATGCGGAACTCGATAGGTAATTGGCGACAAGGCGATGCAAGGGCAAACGGATTTTCTAAAATTGGGCTAAAAAGAACAAGGGAAAAGTTAAGATTGCTGTGTTTTGGTGAAAGCTTTGTCTAAGTCTCAAAATCTTCGTCCTAAATTATACTTCGTGTACAAAACAAAAAATTGAAAGGCGCGAAGCGTTGAAAACAGGTAAATTTGCGCTAATAGGTGACCAAAAATATCTGTTGCTTATTCCGTCAATTATAAATTTTAAACCGTTATATGCCCTCTGAAGTCCATTTACCATACAGATTGTATTTCTGAGCTAAGTTTGATTCCCATTTTTTCAGTTTCTCTGCGACCAGTCTAGCGCAGCATCGCCTCATGCACAGGAACGCCTCAGTCATTTCGAAGAATTGTTTCGTGAAAACGTCAACGTACTTTATAGCGAAGTACTGAATGCCCTGAATAACTCCGAGGTAAATAAGCATACATTTGTTACGAATTACGCATTCATATCACATGCACATTGGAGGTATGAGGAGAGGCATCTCGGTATCCCCTACCAGAAATTTCAAAAAAGCAGACTGATTAAACATTTATCAAAGCCCTTTTTTCTTTATTTCATGCACAGCCGGAGCTCCAAGTCATTCACAAGTTCTTATTGCTTGACATTTTAAAGGGAAAATAATCACATATCTTATTGAGGATAAAATATAACCGATTCAGTCAATTTTAGAGAGTTATTTTTTCACGCTTTATGGGTTTATCAGCCCTACACATACGAGAAAGGTTGAAATGCTTGAATGGCATGAGGCTCAAAAACAATGGATACCTATGCGTCGAAAACACCTTTTAGCGTTTTAGATGATGGTTCTTATTCTTAACCGATAAAAACAAAAAATTTAATACAATGAAACATAGTAAAAAGTGACTGGCGCATGTGGAACACCAAAAAAATTGGTACTTTTGAAGTAAAAGATTGCTGAAAACGCGGGAAACGGGGCCTTTTCCACGAAGTTAAGGAAAATCAAAAATTCTGGGGGTCGGCAATTACTTGCGGAGGGTGTAAAACTTTTTCCTGGGGAAGCCCCCAAGATCATGATCATGTAAAATACCATCTTTGAGGCAACTAATGTGAAACGAAAGTAAGTAAAGCGAAACTATCGCTCTAAATTTGAAAAAAGCATTTGACTGATGGATTTTAACACACTATAAAATTAACAATTCTGTAACCAGGAACAATTAGTAGCAAAGTGGAGACTTATGGCTTTTTTAGATTTTAGATAACAACGAATTGAATAATTGTAAAAATGGCAATAAAATTTTTTCAGATAGGTATCTTACAAATTTTAGATTGACGCTTCAAGTAGCAGTTCACTAATTAAAATTACTAGCTGACACCCTTTTTTGTTTTAACTTTGCCAAACATAATGTTTACACAAGTATTAATCAAAATTCAATAACAGGGATAAGCCGATGAAACTTTGCGATCTTATCCTAGATTTGTTCTTTCAAAAGACGTTTACTGTCTCGCGATGTTCAACAAAGTCATAGTTATGATCAAAACATTTTGTAACCTTTTGTGGTTCATCATTTACGTTGGTTGTGAACAAAAACCGCTTCTTGATGCAGTGCATTCTTCGTAAATTTTAGTTCAATATATTGTTCATACATGCGTTTTATGTATCAGTTTTCAAGGTTTTGGATAGGAATAGACTGCCTTTCTTTGAAGGATCACTGCTATTTATAGTCAAAAACGACTGAAGACGTCACCTAAAAGGCATAAGAGCAACTTTTTTTGTCAAAAAGTCGAAAAATGTAAAAACAGTCTTAACTTTCGAAAGGATGAGAAGCACGGCTTTTTTTGTATTAGGCAAAAATTTTTCCCGATGTACAAAGACTTTTGGCAGCCTTCTTTGTACATGTACAAAGATTTTTGGGAAGACAAAAAGTGCAAAAAAAGGTTTGAAATTCGCAAAAGTTTTCGGCGCTTCGCGCCGAATTGATTAATTGTATGTTCTATAGATCTTTATAATGTCAGATATTGCATTTTGAAAGGATAAATGTCAAATTTTTCGACGCTTTGCGCCGTTTTGAGACGATTATTAGTGATTTTTGCCCTCCGAAACCCCGAAATTGGCTAAAATACTCTACCAATGGCAGTGGCGGATCTAGGATTTTCTAAGGTTGGGCGGTATTCTAACTATTCCAAAAACAGTCAAAAATAAGTCCAAAAATTTGCCCTTAACGCGCGAAATATCTTTGTTTTCGGTGTTTTACATTGTATATATACTTTTACATAAAATCTTTTTCGACGCAATACTTTTTCTTGAAATTTTAAAATTTTCTACAATTTTGTGCGAAAAAATCATTAAATTTCTGTGACTTTAACAAAAATCTGGCGCGAAGTGCCGGGAAATTTGTGAAATTAAGGCGGATAGACGTCTAGAAGCATGATTCACGGCTTGATTTCGTGTATTTATAGCATTTGATGCGAAACATCGAAATTTTTATTGAAAATAGAAGAAAACTATTCAAAAATAGCTGTTTCTGCTGTAAAAATTGCTTTGAAACCTACATGAACAGAAAATGGCCATCAGGTCGCTAAGAAAAGTAAGTAAATGTCATTCATAGGTATCATCCAGCGCGTAGCGTCGGAAAAATTTGAGAAATTATGGTCACTGACGGCCAAAAAACATCGAAAATTGCATATACATTCTTTATCTCGCCAAATATTTTTGACCAATGAGGGCGGCCACGCCCCCCTCCCCCGCCCTCCTTAAATCCGCACCTGACTTAAGGTCGAACGCCATACTAAAATCGCTACTGTACCATATTATAAGACCCAAAATTTGTGTGCATAAAATGTACAAAGACTTTTAGGGACCATCTTTGTACATGTACAAACGGACCTTGAACAAAAAAACACTAATGGAAAGGCCGACTATGTATTGTTAATCCCCATTTTCTCACTAAGATCAATATTTGTAAAGCAATTAGCCTGTTTCTACGACCTCAACGAAAGCTGATAAGAGATAAACAATTCGAATGAAGTACAGCAATATTTATTAGTGACTAATTTTGTATCATTGCACGTGTAATATCCCCAGTTTTTCAATGCTCAACTGTTCAGGTATCTCAAGATGCTATAGATAGTTTCAACCAGCGACATACTCACTTGATGGAATGCGTTGAAAAAATTTTATCTATAAGGCTACCTCATCTGGCCAAAGAAGTGTCCAGCAGACTTGACTCAGTTAAAGCTTTATTAAAAGCATTGCACGATGAATTCGCCCGTTATTTGTCTTGTTACGATGGTAAATTTAACACAAGAGCATGGGGGTGAAGGGGTATCATCTCCCCTGAGCTATAAACAATTGATAGCTGTACAGTCATTTTGGCCGAAAAAATATTGCTAAATAGCTTTTTTGGGCTCTGAAAACTAGCTACAATGCAACCTTTTTTGACTCAGAAACATACCAGTCAGGAATGCTATATAGTTCTTTTTCTGAATTTCAAAAGGATATATAACTATAGGACTTCAAAAAGGTCTAAATAGCTATTTTTAGTCCAAAAAGCTAACTAGCTATGTTTCTGAATTCTTAAAGGCTACATATTGACAAAAATGCTCAAAAACGGTGCTTTTAAAGCGATACCATCGTTTTTTCGCTATAGAAGCGTTTTTTGTAAAGCACTTAGCTATCTATCAATTTTTGATTTTCTTTCCTCCGGAAAGTTTGACCTTGCGCACCTATTGTCAATTTTCTGTTCCGTGTATGTAAACGGTGCATTTTTATTGAATCTGTTTTAGGTTCCTAAGACAGACTTTTTAATCGGGGTCGGGCTTCACTTAAGGTAATCAAAATCATTTTCTGCAGTAATGCTCATTGCTATACTTAAACCGTATATACTTATGTATGAATGAATGCGATTCATAATGTTCAATCCTAAGTGTGTCTGTGATCTTCATATTTTGGGAGGTTTTCTAGAAATTTTGGACGAAATCAAGGAGTCACGGCAAATTTTTGATTTCAGCTGTAGAATATTAAAATTCGTTTTGCAGTTTCACAGTCAATATTGTTAGTTTTCTAGATAAATAGAGATTTTTTTATCAGACTATTCGCTTTCCGTGACTACTTTACCGTGAACCCTCAGTTATCGGCGTTAAAATAATACATTAGAAGGATCTTATTCAGTAAGATACATGTTTAAATTTGATTCATCTGTTTCATATAAACTGGAACTTTTAAACGTTTTGAAAGATAACGATGCAGTTTTAAATTGTAAAAAACATTTTATTTATTATTGATTACCATTCTTTGATTTGGCATGCTCTGTGGCCACCTGCAACTTGTTCTAGTATACGGTTATTCAAGCTTTGTTCCTAAAAGTCCGTGAAATCGTAAATAGTAAAATCAAAAAAAATATTGCTTCGCGCGTTACACTGACATCTTAGTTGATTTTATGTAAAAAACTTGCATTCGTAGTATTTCAGTTTCATTCAAAGCTAATATTCAATTTATTTTGGTACATTGGTTCTGATCAGGGTAAATAGATCGTACGAACTTCGCTAACATGATCTTACAAAGTAATCTGAAAACAAGATCTTACAAAGTAATCTGAAAATTTACGCGTAATGTTCGATATTTATTTTACTTGAACTAAAAGGGTGTCAAACCGACGATACAAAGCTGTTCATTTGTCATAATTTGATTTTCTCTCAGTCTGTGACAAGCAGTGTTTTTTTTTGCACAGTGCAAACTTTTTTGGGCCCGTGCAAAGAAAAAATTTGGTGATTTTTGCACGGTGCAAAGAAAAATTTGGGCAAAAATAATGTAAAATATGTCGATTTTTGAACGCCCAGGTCACTTTAAAATCAAATTTTCAAAAAATTTTCGGCGCTTCGCGCCGGATAACACCAAAATATCTTATTTTCTTTCCAGCGCGCCCACTGAGTTCAATTTTTCATCCTATTTTCATTTCTGATGCAGACAGGCTTATTCTACTTTGCGTATTCCATTACCGAATTAGCAAGACGTGGATCTTGTTTTAGCTTGTTTTACTTTTTTCAAAGGTCACCCAATTTTAAAAGTGCAAAAAGTTTCAAATGAGCACTTATTGGAAAAAATGCAAAGATTTTCGGTACTAGTGCTTGATGTCCCATGCCTTTTTTCGACACTTTTCCCTAATGTAGTAAATTTCTAGACCAGGTTAAACGAATCATTAGGTTTTTGTTTTACTTTACAGTGCCTACAAATTGTTAATTAAGTTTTCTGCGTCATGTTAATAGGTAATTACGCTATTTTTTCATTTTTTGCTCATGCCATTTTCAGAGCTTTCATATGTTTTTAAACAGGATTTCGATAATTATGACGATTGAAGCCCTATTTTAATTTTAGCATTACAGTGTTGTTTTGTACACATTTTTCAGTGCTAGAAAGTGAAAAATCTGAAGTGCTTTTTTTGGAAAATCCCAATAAAGTTTCGCGCTTCGCGCGATTTCTTCACTTTTATAGATATTTTCAGCATAAACATTTCAAATAAAATTTTACATTTGATCATTTTTAAGATTTTCTGGCTCGAAAATAGGAAAAAATTTTCGCGCTTCGCGCGACTTATTATATTTATCCACTTATAACATGAATCGCTAGAAAAATATGTCATTTTATTTTTTGAGCATTAAATTCCTGCAGAAACTATTAAATGTGCTGAAAATTTGTTACAGAAATCGCAAATCTGTCGTTTTTCTCAGGGTAAACATAGTGTGAAAGATATAACGGCTAAACCTACAGTATCCTACCGCGCGAAGCGCGGAAAATTTTTGTATATGAAATACATTGTACAAAAAAATTTTCGGTCGTGCAAAAGGATTTTGGGAGGTTTTTTGCACGGTGCAAAGAGGCCCGTGCAAAAAAAACACTGGTGTCAAGTAATGAATTAATACGTTGCATGGAGGTGAATTGCTTAAACTAGATGCAAATTTACTTTTTTGCAATAAAACAGTTCAACAACAAAAGTTTCTATTTGAAGTCATTAGTTTGATTTAAATCGTAATGCTTCTCTCGACATTTTATTGGTATATTTATATTTATTATTTATATTTATGTTTACCAAACATACACATGGGGGTAGGTCCACACTAGGCTTTTCACCTAAATTTGAGTATTGCCTACACACCAGAACCGTGTGTTTTCTCGCTTGAATACCGCAAGGGGTCGCTACCCCCTAGGGTTGACCTCCGCCACACAAATGCAGCTTCCCATTTATCGACTCCGGAGGGATTAAAGGCTGGGTTGACCTGAGCCGAATACCTGTGAAAACCCTCGAATCAAGGTCGGAGTCGAACCCGGGTCGATGCGTTTAGGGGTAGAAGCGATACCAACTAGCATCGAGGCTCTAAAAGGGCCAGACAGGCAGGTATATACTGTCCAGCGATTTTGAGCTGATGGAACATTTTCTGCATAATTTATGAGGACAAAAGCAGTATTAATGTCAAAATTTTCCTGATTAATAATTCAACGTGTTCTTTACTCAAAAAGCACCCAAAATCGTCTCAAAATAATCTGGAAAAATTCGAAATTTCATCTCCAAATTGATCAATTTCTATATTTTTAGTCTTAAAAGCGATATAACAGTCGAAATCGACTAGACATGCTAAAACGATGCGGACTTATAGGGATGCAACGGGTAGTGAATTTTAGTACATTCGGGTTCGGGTAGTTCACTTTAATTATTCAGGTTCGGGTAATCAAGTTCAGTTTATTAGGGTTCGGGTATCAAAATCAACACCCGATCGGGTTCGGGTAGTTCATAAACATATACCTACAATAAACTATTGTACATAGGTAAAAGTACGTACAATAAAATAGCGCATTTATTTGGTTTTAGTACACCTTAATCTTGCATATCAATATCAATCTTGCATAGTTCAATGCCTACTATGCAGTGCCTAGTGTAGTCATATATATGGGGGCTTGGGGATCTTTTTTGACCATCAGCAAGAGAAAATATAAAATTGTATAGAGTACAGGAAGCCCAGAATAGGACAGAAAAATGGGTGAAAAAAGTTATCCTAGAGCAGTGAAAAGGTAGCTTTGGTGCTTTAATGTTTACTCCACATTTTGAGGCCATTGGAGATGGATAAAGCTTTGAATTTTAGGTCTTTCTTCCTATCTGACTCTCTAGGCTGAACTGACCTCCAAAACCATCCGTCCTTTGCAACTATGGTGCCTTCTATTTCTATTGAATGTCAAAACTTTGTTTTACGACTTTTAGTAACAGTGGATTTTCTGACGGGGCGGAACTCAAGATTTTCATGAAAGTACCTAACAAACATTGTCCAAGGATTGGTATATTTTGCTTAAAGTACTGGTTTTTTTGCTGTCTTTTGATAGGCAGCAGAATTATTTCTGATGCAAAAAAGTACAAATTGATCGGAATTTTTCAAAGTTTTATTATGAAAAACTCGCAAAATTAATTCAGAAAGTGACTCAGATCACCGAAAGACACGCGAGAAATCATTGTAAGAGCTACAAAATCTTTGTTATGTGCAAAAACTACTCTTCTAACGTAAATTTAGGTTTTTCAGAGTGCCAAGAGAGTCAATAGATGTCATTAATGAGTAAACCGGAAAAATTTGAAAAATCATGACAAAATGGCTAAAATCATCAAAAAAATACACATCTATCCTTCAGTGCGTCCGAATTTTTTTATGACGACAAGGGCGGCCGCCCCCTCTAAATCCGTCAGTGCTTAGTAGTGCAATTTAGCTATTTCTGGTTCTCTGACAATAAAAAAATAATTTGTCAACACAGCGCGAAACGCTCGAAAATTTTTCATATTTTTAGCGTTTTTTAGTTCGAATTTGAGGTTTTTTTGATGATAAACTCGTACTTTAGAAAATTGAATTCGCTAAAGCGCAAAACAATTTTGTCATTCTCATTGTCTGAAACAAAGCTATCAGGTTTTGTAGTTACGAATAAGGTAGAAAATTGCCAAACTTATCAAAATAATTTGCATATCTTGCTTGAGCTGCGCGTCCCTTTTTGACTTAAATATTAATCTGTGCTGCCATTGGAAAAATCTTTTTTATTGTTCGCGTCTCGCATCAAGCGTTTTTCTCATTCAGTGATATATTTTACATATATTCTTAAGGATAGAATTATATTTTTCAAGCATTTGTTCAATTTTTTACTAGCTGCCTTAATTTAATCAATTAGCTAAAACATATGTGTACGCGGGCGAACGCAGGATTCTTTAAGAGTGGGGGTGGGGGCGCCAGGCGATCCGTAAATTGGTGACCCTTTATTTTGGGACATGTTAGGCGTACGCAAAATAATGTGCATTTTCTTACGTTTCCAAATAAGCTATCCATTAAGCTCATAAAATTCGAGATTTTAAAATAAGTTATATTTTCTTTTGTTTTTTAACCGTGCTTGAGCCAAAGTTATAGGAAACAAGAATCCTACGGTGCGAAGCGCCGAAGATTTTGAGATTTTTCGATGAAAAATGCCAATTTTCGTTATTTTCCATGCATTTTCTTTACCTTTCCAAAATTATTTTAGGGCTAACTGGGGTCCTAACCTCCCCTTGTTCCCATTTATATGTAAATGCCAAAATACTGCCAAAGAAGCGCCTAGGATCATTTTGAGATTAGACCTAGTCAGTGTTTTCTTTGTACAAGGTCCCTTTGTGCATGTACAAAGATGGTCCCCAAAAGTCTTTGCACATTTTTTATATGCAAATTTTTGTGCATTATAATATAATACAGTAGCAATTTTATTCAGGTAAAACAGGGTTTTTCGACCTTTGGTAGTGTATTTTAGCTAATTTTTGGATTTCTGACGCCAAAAATTACTAAAAATTGTCTCAAAACGGATGTGACATTTTGTAATTTTAAATGCAAATTGTGCCATTAAATATTATAAAAGACAGACAATTACTCATTCCGGCGCGAAGCGCCTAAAATTTCAGAGAATTTTGCACCTTTTTACAGTTTTTGTCTCCCAAAAAATCTTAGTACATGTACAAAGACGGTTCCGAGAAGTCTTTGTACATTTGGAAAAATCTTTGCCGAATACGAAAAAACCGTGGACCCAGTAATGATTTCAACCGCAAAGCTTGCTCAGTTTATCCCGAAAGCGCTTGCTAATTGGCCAAAAAAACTGCTATTTATGAAGCTTAACATGATTTAAACAAATTCTATCACGAATGACGAAGCAGTTTTCAAGCGGAATTTCATTTGACAATCATTGTGTGAAAAAAAAGTTAAAAGCTAACGTTAGAAGATTGAGAGAAAAAAACCGGCGCGAAGCGCCGAAAAATTTCGAAGTTTTGACATGGAATAGTGGCGTTTTAGTGCTTAAAAATTTCCGAATAGACCCGGATAAAGTGTAAAAACATTCGGGTTCGGGTTCAGGTAGTCAAAATGAATTTATTCGGGTTCGAGTAGTCGAGTTCAGTTTATTCGGGTTCGGGTTCGGGTCCTGAATTTTGTTCGGGTACCCGAGTATGCGGGTTCGGGTACTCGTTGCATCCCTGGACTTCTCACGTAAAAGCAATTTATATAGACTATTTTGACCATTCTCGTCATTTAATTGGCAAAAAGTGATCTGGATTTCTGGAACTTTGCTCCCCAAGCCGGCCCTAACTTTGATCATCTATAAGTTATACGCATCTTAGATTAACCCGGCCCATGGCAAGTTCTGCTACTACTTGGGAATCGGGTTTGGATGGGACATCCCTAATATTTTATTACTGTTGCTTGCTGATTCGTGGTAGGTTTTAATGGCTAAGTGAGAACATGAGGCAGCTATACATAGATACAAACGCAGGAGTAAATCTCCACTTATGTATCAAACGGAAAGTAAGGGGTCAATCTGCAGATAGCATACGAGGATTCTTGAGGTCCAGTGCAGACATATAATGTGGGTTTTGGGATCGAGCAGGTGGACCCTATAGAAGGCAACAGGGAAAAATTTTCTGGGGAAATTTAGACCAAATTAAGGTTATATTTGGATTAAAATCAAACTATTTGAACTTATTTGGAATCAAGGTAACTTAGCTCTCCATCTGATTTCAAGATTTTGCAGATCCTAAGTCTACTGTATGGCTGTGTTGGATAGCCTGCCTCCATCTGAATATTAGCAGTTTCAGCGTATAGTAAATTAAAAAGTTGAATAATTTATTTTAAAAAAATTTTGGCTTAACGGGAGCTTTGTTAAGCGATAAATTTATCGCTTATTTTTCTTTCCAGAATAGTCAGCTCATAAAATTGAAGGATCATTGACTGATTTTAAACAAAATTTCTGATTATAAATGGCAATTGCTCATATTTTAATGATTAGTCGATTAATGCGCTCGAATCATTTGTTAGGACAGGATAAGAAACGATTGTTATTAAGGGCATGTTTGATTACTAACAATTTTTTCAGTTTCAATTAATGCCTCGTAATAATTTTTTTCAGGCGGCACCTGTCTGCAACAATTTCGAAAATGGCTGCAGGACATGGACCATCTATTAAATAGAATGAACGCTCTTTACGAACCGATGCTGACCTCCGAACAGATAAATATGCTGTCGCTGAAGCAGCAGGTATTTTGCATCCATGCGAGTTTACGTCATTTACTCATTTGTTTAAACTTAAAGTTTGATATTAATGTTTAAAATTAAAGATTCCTTAAGTAGACGTACATTTTTGGAAGTTTGAATCACAAAAGGAAAAATAGAAAAAATTACTGGAAGGCCTTTTCTAATACGACATTATGTGACGTCATCTCTAAACAGAAAGTTCAGTTAGATCTTCTATTTTTGAACGATTAAACGATATTTGTAGCTTTGTAGCTCGATAAGATTCAAAATTATTTGGCGATAAAATCAAAAATTATTTGGATGACCACAAAGCTTGTCCATGCTGCGCATCTGTGCTCGTTGCCGTCTTTATAGAAAAGTTATTCAATGGTTTTATTTGTATTTCAGTATTCATTAGAATTCGCGAAATTTTCGTGCTGACAGCTCGGAGTTTGGTCCGGAATTATCGACTCCAGTTGGGCGGACTTTTGAATTATAAAAAACAGCTAAAAATTGACCAATATTTTACGATTTGTTAACTTCTCTATAAATAAGCCTTACTTTTTCACTAAAAAGGCGGAAGACATATTATAGTTTGGTTTGTGACGGAAAATGGTAGAATAAAATGCATAAATATGGCTGTTATATATTGACGTTCCGTCTAAAATTCGAGAAATAATTTGATAATTTAGCTTCGAATATTCAGCGCGCACCATATGAATTCTTTTTTCTCGTAACTTTACATCAGCGATTTGCATGGGCATAGAGGAGATAATAATGTTACATTACCCCTTCCTAAAACTTCGGGAAATAGATTAGGTACTGTGAGGCGATTTGGGAAAAATGTAGTGTAAATAAACCCGTTCAATTATTCCGATTTTGAATTAACTTGGTCAGTCCTTAAGCTAAAAACATGTAGCATAATCTGGTGCTTGTTCAGTAACGCAAAGAATGGGAAATAATACATGGTTGTAATTCACAAGTTTTTAATTAGTAGTCAGTGGAGCAGTTTGAAATTATCTTGAAGTATTCAAGTTTACCTTACTTACGAAATATTCGCGATGTTGGAATTTTCAGTACATTGACGAAAAATTAACTTTAGCATAAACTCATTTGTATATTATCAATCAGCCGCATCACACTTTGAGGTGTCTGCGTAGAAATGGTTGAAAAACATTGGGTCGATCAAATGCATTTGTAAATTTAATTCAACCCTCTTTCATGTGAAACGACCTTTCAGGAAGCTGTAGAACAATCATAAACGCATTTTAAATGATAAAAATGGTATCTGCTAACAGCACTATTTTCTTTTTTTTTGTACGAAAACTTCGATTCTCTTTGTACAATCGAAAATCGGCCAAAAACTGCCTAAACTCTGTGTGCGAAGATGTACAAAGATCGTTCCATAAATCTTTGTACGAGCCCCAAAATCTTGTCCCGTACAAAAAAGAAAAACAGTGGTTAACAGTGTTTTTTTGTGTTCGGCAAAGATTTTTCCCGATGTACAAAGACTTTAGGGGACCGTCTTTGTACATGTACAAAGATTTTTGAGAAAGATAAAAACTGCTAAAAAGGTTTGAAATTCGCAAACGAAATGAGTAATTGTGTGTTCTATATATCGTTATAATGTCAGAAATTGCATTTTGAAAGGAAAAATGTCAAATTTTTCGGCGCTTCGCGCCGTTTTGAGACGATTATCAGTGAATTTTACACTCAGAAACCCAGAATTTAGCTAAAATACACTACCAAAGGTCGAACAAGTCTGTTTTGCCGCACTAAAATCGCTACTGTACCATAATATAATAGAGTATCCAAAAATTTGTGTGTACAAAATGTACAAAGACTTTTAGGGACCATCTTTGTAAATGTACAAACGGACCTTGTACAAAAAAAACACTGTCTGTCATAGCCGTGCCTAGGGGGGTGTGAACTGTGCGGCCGCACAGGGCCGCTAAAAAAGTTATAGTGCATGCCGTATAGAATTCATTTTTTTGGCGGCCCCCTTACAATAATTCGATACATACGTTCAAAAGGATCGATTTTTCGACGTTCTAATGCAAACACAGTCAGTTAAAAATCTTTACTTGCATTTTTAAGAGAACGCTGACTGAGCTATACTTGTTCTCATTTTTCAGACATATTGTTGATTTTTCTGTTGCAATAATGTGTGTCCAGAGAAGATTGAGTTCGGAAAGGCTAAAATGTCAAAATTTTCCGGCGCTTTGCACCGATCCATAGATCAAATGAATTTAAAAGCTTGAATCAGCTGAAATAATCTAGCACTTCACATCACTAGTAATTTAATGCACTATTTGTTCATTGAATGAAAGTGCGCATGCTTGTTGAGCATAAAACTAAAAGTGCGAAAATGATTGTGTACCAGTTTGTCTATTCTTTGCTTCTTTGTCTTTCTTTACAAGGACACAATCCTATTTTGAATGAAAGAAATGATGTCAGAATTTTCTGTATGTTTTTGTGCATTTCCTGTTTTCTGAAGTGCATCTTTTTCAATAAGAAGGCCACAAATGGGCCTGAAAAGGGTGAGAACAAAAACTTCAATTTATACATTTTTCTATATCTTATTGGCAGCGACCCGTTGCTGCACTATGTAATTAGCAGAGGTCGAAAAACGCATTTCAGCTCAGAAGTTTTGTGAGATGTAAGAGTTCATCAATTTTGAGTGTTTTGGGCTCCATTCAGGACCGAAATTCGGCCGTTTTTGCGAAAATTTTAACGTTATTATTTGACATTAAAATGCTTTTTTACAAAATTTGTAGGGACTCTGTCCGGACCCCGCAGGGAACGCTTGACCGCGCCACCTAAGACTCCCGCAGCTATGTGGGCAGCAAAAAATCCAGGGGGGTGGGTGCAAGGTTTTTAGAGGTCGAAAAATGGTCTTAAAAATGATGGTATGGCTAAGAAATACCGTTTTCGAGGTTTCTCATTGAGCACTACCCACGAATACCAGCTTTAAAAACATGGGAAGATGATGAATCGCTCAAGTCATGCACATGGACCAGACATGTACACTGAGCTAAAAGTACTTGCTCGATCAAGTCCAAATGAATTAACTTCGCCACTAGCTACTCTTAAATATCTATCAAATGACTTCCAGGATGTTTTCCCGAACCTTAATTGATTTCAGAATTTTACTTACAATACCTATTGCTGTGGCCATCAGCAGAACGTTCCTTCTCGGAACTGAAATTAATAAAGACATATTTGCGGTCAACTATGACTGATTCTCGTCTAAGTGCACTAGGGATTATTTCAATTGAAAAGAATTTATCATCTTCGTTAGATTTTTTGCAATTGATTGACCAGTTTGCCGCTCAGAAAGCTAGGCAAGTTATTTTGTAATAAAGCATGTCATCATTCACGAAATAGGTAATTTATTTGAGAAAAACATACGATACCTACTAAAAATAATGTAGCACAATATTTTGTTAGTAAATTTACAGTAAGATGCTAACTGCGATCATATAGGTACATATGTAAAGGATATACATAAGTGATAATTATGATGCCTATAATACCAGTTTTAAAATTATGGGGGCCGCCTAAAATAAGTTTCGCCCAGGGCCGCTAAACCTCTAAGCACGGCCCTGCTGTCTGTTAACCACTATTTACGATTTGGTCAATCAGTTCCGGATTTCACCCTTGCTGACCACCTCGATCTTTCCCATATATGTATGCCCAACAAACGAAAACAAGATTAGTAATCAATTGAGGGAAAAGTACGGATACCTATGGCAGGTTTATTAAGCAACGTTTTCCTTGCATTTACTGTTCGCATCTCCTTGAAATCATGCACTATCTGAATTTGCCGAAAAATAATTTCGAAATGTTATTTAAATTCCTCGAAAAGACAGAAACTACGACTACGTCGCTACTCTTTAATCCTAAAGTTACAATCCTAATATCTCAGTAATGCTTTTTTGAAGCTTAGGATTTTGTGGAGAAAACGGTCAATCTTTCATTGATTACATACGGTGGTTTTAGTGGGACTTTTAGTGAGACTAGAGGCAAAATAGTAAACGAATACATTGTAGCGCTCTTATCGTTGATTGTGAACTCCACTGCGTAATGAATAGGCTATATACGTACGTGCCGATCAGACACGCACAGCATAGAAATTGGAGGGGAGGTAGATATTCTAAAGTGCTTTCAGGGCCCAAAAATAGTGGATAGGCATGAAAAACATCGTTTTTCGACTTTTTTGACGATCCTCTATCTTTCTAGAGCATAAAAACCGAAAAACTTTCGAGAAAAAATCAAAAATTTCGAATAAATTTAACGAAATATAGTCAAAAAATGAATATGTGGCGCGAATCGCCGAAAATCTGACTGTTTCGTTTCAAATAGATAGCCAGCCGATCCATTACGCTGCTAATTCATCGCTTGTTCCAAATTCATTTTAATGTAACCTAGAGTTTCGTGTAAATTTTGGTTTCCTTAATTGCTCATCAATTTTTAATACATCGATTCGCTCAAGGTGCGAAATGAAATCTTTGCTTTGTCCCGCTCTAATTGACACGTTTTAGCTTCGATTTCGGATGCAGAACTGCATCATTGCTGTGCAAACAATAACACGGCCGATAATGGGCGCGGTTTTGGTGAAAATTTTATCGCTTTTCATATTATTTCGTGTCCCTGAGCATATGCGTGACCGACTAACGTACAATTGATATTTTGGTTCATATTGTTCGGCTATTATTAACCCATTTTCATGTAATGCGTGTCTTTTGAAACATCCGTGGCGTATTCCTACACTAATATTCTAACCATATGTTCCATTCAAGCTTTGTGCATATTTTAAGTAGTGTTGCATTACCTATCGTTGCTCCGATTATCCAGCAACCAGCTGTTCGTTACCTGTAAATCCGCGATCCGCATTAATATTCGTGTTTTGTTGGCTAGCTAGTCTTTTTTCTATTGCTTTCAAACACTTTCTTGCTTTACCCGCTGCTTCCACTCCATTAGGATACATTAGCTAAGAATGTAGAAGTCTGAGTGTGCTTTCATGTGTTTCACTGACAGTTTGATTCAACTTGTGAAATTTCAGATATACGGATCCAGACCAGGCTCGTATCTAGGATTCGCTCATGGAAGGGCGTGCTCAAGATAAACTGGCTTACATCTCTGAAACTAAGCTGGGTTGGCTAGTAAAAACAGCATTTTTCCAGTTTTTTCCAACATGCTTTATTAATTAAGATAATAAAATTCAAACTTTTCGAAAAATATTGTCTTTCAGTAGGTTGTGAAAAGTGTCGTTTTTTGATTGCGCTTGAGGCGGAATTATTAAAATTACTTCGTATGGCACGAAGCCCGTGAAATTTTGGAGCTTCTGTAACAAATAGTGATTTCTTTATATTTTCAGGGGCAGCTGCTCCTTCAATCACTTCTTATTACGGTCCTGCATGTATATTCATGAATTAATCCGTAATAATGACTTTATTTGATCCTGAATCGGGATACATGTCAAAATTGGTTAAAATGAAAGTTGACAATTGCTACACTCTTTCTTTTTGTTCACTTTTTTGAGGGTAAAGGTACTCTCGGAATTTCCTGACGCTTCGCGCAGGGTTTTTGTCCTCATTACTGAGGAAAAGTCTAAAGAGAAACAAACTAGATTAATGAATCAAAAAATTTTTTGACTGATGAATAAAAAACGCCCAAACGCCGTCAAATTGGATTTAAAAGCATTAAGACAGTCTACTTCATAGAAACATTTTGTATTGGCTACTGTTATTCAATCTGGGGTGAAAAATTTCTGGGGATGTAAACTTTTCTAAAGGCTTCACACACCCCTTCCCAGCCCTCTTAATTTCATGTATGCTCAAAATGTAAAAGTATAAAGGAATTTCGAAAAAGTATGAAATAAATTGAACAAAATAGGTATAGTCAAAAAATGGGTGCATGGCGCGAAGCGCCGAAAATCTTACTTTTGAGCGGATAGATAGCTGAAAACGCTTCGAACACTACCTTTTCTACGAATTTTTTTGGAAAATCGCAAATTCTAGGCTGGGTGAAAAATTTCTGAGGGTGTGAAATTTCTGGAGGGCTGAAACCCCTCCCCAACTCTCCAAAATCATGTATGCTCCTTATCGTTTTATCCCATGAATAGTAGCTTAGTTACTCCAGTTGCTTATGTACTTGGTCACTCGATCACTAGTTCGATTACTCTTGCACTCTTGTACTTAAAACCGGCAGCAAATTGCATTTTTAGACAAAGCAGTTATATAATGACCGTCCTCATCCAATGTTTTGATATTTTATTTTAAAATGTTTCTTCCTTTCCCACAAAATGCGTCGAAATTACATAATCGATCGATGAATTCCGCTTCATGCTTGGAATATGTTTACTTTATTATCGTCACGCCCGAAATTTATTTACTTGGTCGGTTAGGAGAAAAAGTTGTATGACGATTACTTCTTTCTGCATGTTGGCTGAAAATCTGCAGTCGATGCAGTTAAAAGTTTATTCGTTGTGTTTTACTACATTAACGTGGCTCTAGATTGAGTAGTAATGCAGTACAATGTTGGATACCTTTAGGTGAAAATTGCGAGTGGTTGAATGGAACCGGATTTTTAGAAAAGTTGCTAATACACATTGCACTCTCTATGCTTTTGCATTGAAAATTTGTTCATTTTCGACTTGTCCTTTAATCTCGACCCCATAGCTTTTCATTGCGCAGCAACATGCCTAAAAATCGAGTTATCTATTACGACTGATTTATCTGTTATTACGCTGCATGAAATATGATCGAACTAATCAACCTTGATTTTGTCCAGTATAAATCCTACGCTACATTTTGTTATTTGCTCGGATAATAGACTTTTGTTTCCATTAAAGTTTGTTGCTTTCTGATAATTTGATGAATAGATTTACTATAATTGGCTTTTTGTCTCGAATTCTTTATTATTATCATATTTTGCGATTGACTTGAAAAATCATGGGCAAAAGGCTCATCATAGGTTTGGTTGGAATACCTATCTGATGCTTTCTTTGCTCTCCTAAAACTCTCAGTCAGAAGGCAATCTTCTACTGACGTCGCAGATCATCTCTATTCTCTATTATAATTGCTCGGTCATATTTTTCCTTAAAAAAAGATTCAAAACTAGCGAAAGTTCAAAAATCACTAAATTGAGAATCTGTTGCTAAACTAACTAGATGTTGATTTCAAATTGTTTGTTGCTTTACACCGTAAAACAAGATTTCGTCCATTTTTTATCTTAAGATTGACATCAGTTTTTTAAGTTGTTTTGGAAAATTTTTAAACTTTCTATCGTTAAAGGGGTCGTACATTGTTTTTCTAAAATATTAGATTTCATTCTTGCATTGCATCCGTATGGTGAAGAACATCCACTCCTTTGAGACATGGTCTGCTGTCACATTGATGATAATCACATTTGCATGCTAGTCATATTAATCAGATGTCGCTTTGTGTTTACATGGCAACTGTTTAATTTATCTGGTTGAGTCAAAATTTTATTGATATAAACAGTAGAATATATTTATCAAGTCTTTTGCTCAATCTCTATCGCTTATGGGTGTGCCTTTCCGGATTTGCGTCATGACTAATAAAATTAGGCCACTTTTTCGGCTCATAGCTAAAGCATCATTTTACGTAGCATGAAATTCATATCATTTATTTAACGATAGAGTACCCCTTCGAATGTGTCATTTTATTGCAGTGTCGCGTGGGAAAAGTAGACAAGCTGGTGGCGCAACTGTCCGTTTATTTAAGCAGGTATCCGAAGCGGATTGTGTTCGCTTATTTAATCTTTCATACGGCTTACAAGTTAAATAGCACCCGTTTTGTTTACGTTCACGCTATATGCATTTGATTCGGTCTAGTATTTGCTCATTTTTATATTAAACAGCCTTTTTGTCAATTATTTCTCTATTTTCTAAAAGTGAACAAGAGCGATCAGTACAGTAATTTGCTACGTTTTTTGTCAAGCTTTTGATATACTGGCACACTGTGCCTTTACGGGGTTTGGAAATGGTCTGGGTCCGAGTGGTTATGCTCCGCCTGACATGCCTCGTGGTCAGGCGATGCTAAAGGTCTATATTTTTATTTATTTATCCAAAAATTTTCATTCACTGTTTCGCTTCGCTTAATTGTTTAACTTTTCTGCCAAAATTTGTGTTTCCGTTCATCTCGTTCTAACCATCTCTAAGTCTGTAGCGCAAAATTTACAACATGTGCTTCATCTAAAAAACAAGAAGCCTCATCTGAATGTTTGTTATGGTTGTCTTTTCAAAATGTGAGTATAGTGCGCATTTAGGTTGGGCCATTGATCATGACAGTGCGACTTGCCATGTTTGTTTTCCTCTGAATGCCGTATCAAATAAAAAACGCGAGGGAGTGATTGTCGTATTTTCTACATTCCGTACTTTACGAGGGAATTTGCGTACGAGACTTTAGTTTGTCTGTGCACTGCTGTACAGTAAGACACTGTGGCTTTAGCAAAGTAACACTCGCGAGAACATTACTTTTTACGTTGACTCGACCCACTACCAACACTGTGCACTCTGCGATCGCTTTCGATCACAATCTTGTTTGCCATTCAATTTTTTTACAGAATGTATCTTACGTTGAGACTCTTTCACCTTAACTGTTGTTTTATGACGGAGAAGGCATTTCTACCAATATACGATGTTGGAATCTTGATTTTTTCCTCATCGTACTTACATGAAATTCGGCAGTAATGGGGATTACTGTCTTATCTAGTTTTGCTTAAAATTTTTATTTGCTCATCATCTTTTGGGATGGATTAGCGCGTTCTTTCCGATTCTGGGCGCTTATCAATCAAATAAGTATTACGGACGCTTTGTATAATACTTCCTGTTCCTGTCTTGGTTCTCGTTCTAGACAGTGTTTTTTTTGTACTCGGCAAAGATTTTTCCCGATCAGGCTTTTTAGCGCCACCCCCATTTGCGCAGCCGCTAATGGAGGGCGTCGGACGTTTGCGCAGAGAAGCTCATATTTGCACAATAAAATATTTTATGCTTAGAAACTAAAATGCAATATCAATACACTAAGCGTAAGATTATAAGTATTTATCTGCTCATTTTTGTTAGATGCTGTAGCGTTCACTATGCAGGCGATGCAAAACTGGCTACTACGCGTATTTTTTATGCGCCTATATGATCCGCCTTCTGCATTCTATTTCCGGAATGAATATCTAATGAGCTTCATTTCGTACAACTTTCAAGCACGTGTGAACGAGGTTTAACATTGTACATTGTTGAGTGAAACAACGATCCTTGAATCTGAATCCGATTTGCAGTTTCATGCTACGAGCATAGTACAGTTTTACTGTCCATGCAGCTATATATTGCGAATTTGTTAAATAATTACTGACATTTTTGTCTTCTAATTCTAAGATCAATTAATAATAATTTGAAATGATTCATTTCAGGTCATTTGCGATGTGATTTGCGATGTTTTAATAAAGAATGTACCAGTGCTTTGCTGTGATGATAGTAATAAAATGTTAAATGACTATATGGAACAACACTTATTTGTTCGAAAAAGAAAGTTTCAATTCACTTCAACTCCTTCAATCATTTTCTCATTCATTTCTCTTCATTTTTCTTATTTTCGATGGTCAGAATTTTTCCTTTGCGCACTGCGCAAATGTCCGAAAATTCTCATTTGCGCGCGGCCACTTTTCTTTGCGCTGCGCTAAAAAACAGTGTTCCCGATATACAAAGACTTTTCGGGACCGCCTTTGTACATGTACAAAGATTTTAGGGAAGACAAAAATTGCAAAAAAAGGTCTGAGATTAGCAAAAATTTTCGGCGCTTCGCGCCGAAATGAGTAATTATGTGTTCTATATATCTTTATAATGACAGAAATTGCATTTCAAAAGGAAAAATGTCAAATTTTTCAGCGCTTCGCGCCGTTTCCAGACGGTTCTTAGTGATTTGTGCCCTAAGAGACCCAGAAATTAAGTAAAATACACTACCAAAAGTCGAACAATTCTGTTTTTGCCACACTAAAATCGCTACTGTACCATATTACAGTACCCAAAAATTTGTGTGTACAAAATGTACAAAGTTTTTTTGGGATTGACAAAAACTGTAAAAAGGTGCAAAATACTCAAAAAATTTTGGCGCTTCGCCCCGAAATGAGTAATTGTTTGTCCTATGTATCATTAAAATGGCAGACTTTGCATTTAGAATGGAAAAATGTCAAAGTTTTCGGCGGTTCGCGCCGTTTTGAGCCAATTTTTAATAATTTTTGGCGTCAGAAAGCCAGAAATTAGCTAAAAATACACTACCAAAAGATCGAAAACCCTGTTTTACCACACTAAAATCGCTACTGTACTATATTATAGTACACAAAAATTTGCATGTACAAAATGTACAAAGACTTTTGGGGACCATCTTTGTACATGTACAAAGGGACCTTGTACAAAAAAACACTAGTTCTAGATCACTGAACATCGTATTTCTCTTGACATAATAGGTATATTGCTATGTGTACATATTTGGCAACTTCTTCTTTTTTCTAACAGAGAATGATA
Source organism: Mermis nigrescens (assembly GCA_036768485.1). NCBI lineage: Eukaryota > Metazoa > Nematoda > Enoplea > Mermithida > Mermithidae > Mermis > Mermis nigrescens. Next base: position 4,684,624 of record JAVLUZ010000141.1, read on the forward strand.
CAATATTTTGAGCATTTGTTGCATTACTGCTGAATTTTGAAAATTGTGGAAATTGTACTATTTCAGACAGCCTTATCTATATTTTATGCTTACCAGAACGATTTTTAAATGCATATCTTGTCTTTTTGACATGCCAACGTGCCCATCTCCCACTTTAATTCCCTTACATCAGCAAATTATGTAATTTAGGAGCTAGCGTCTTAATTAAAGTGGAATTGATTGCGATATGATCTTGTTTCTTTTTGTGATGGTACCTACTTTTGCACGTTTACTGTATTTAATAGAAATCCAGAATAGCATTCATCAGTTTTTATTGCAAGCCTGTCAAATAGCGTTTACGATGGCAGTTTGTGCACTTTTTGCGCTTTATTCGAAGGAAAAAGGCTTTTCGGGATTTTTTTCAGTACTAGGCACTACTGCTGCAATTATCGCTGCTTACGATTCTTTCACAACGTATGAAAAATGAAATATTGCAGATTATTATCGGAGATCGTAGAAAAAACTATGCGACCGGCTTATCAGCGTTTGCTTTATTAAGTCGCCATTTATATATCTGCGTGTAGTATTTCGCGATCAATTTGGACATTTATTCACGTTTTAATTTACGGTATCGCAAATTCGTTCAGGTTTTACTTGGCGAAATTGAGTGCCGGGGCAGGTTTTTGTTGAACAATGCGCGAAATGAGTTATTGAGAGACCAACAAAACCAAGGACAACAAGATCGTATTGAGTTCAAAAATCCACCTGACTCTATTGATGGCCATTTTTACCACCAGCGGTTGGATGGTGGTAATGGCCAATCGGCTCTGACGAATTGCAATTCCGAGAGAAGGCAGCGCATTTTGTTTTCGCTGGAAAATCGCTGGAAACGCTTGAGATTGAAAGCATTGGAATCTGCGATACAACTCGATTCGCATTTTGATTCGAATGATCAGGTTAGCCTCTTATAAAATTCGTCAAGCATTCGTACTGTGTAAAGAATATATTTTTGAAGAGTTATGTCGTGAAATTTGGGAATCTGGTAAGATGCACGGGAATAAAATTTTGGCGCAAAAGCACTGTTCAGTTTTTAAACAAATCTCAAGATTTAACCTAAACTTTCTCTTTTTTGTGGGCTTACAATTTTCGGTATTCACCAATTCCCTCATCGATCTATATCCTAGCTTCTACATTAAATTGCATTCCTTTCATCTAATTTATGAATACGCTGAATTCATTGAAACGATATTTAGTGAAGCTCAATTTTCGACCTTTGTAAGAAAAATCGAAACCGATAAATTGAAAGCAATATTAATTTTCCTCTTTGTTATGTATCCATTAATTTCGATGCGATTTGGTTTATTGTACTAAGTTCATATACGCACAAACATTAAGCTGTAAAAGGGCACTAACAAAACCCTCCGGGAATGGTAAAATCGGAAAATTTGTTAAGAGGAGGATTATATATGTAACGGCTCGAAATTTTGGGGGTCCCGGCCAATTTTAGGGGGGGGTAAATGACCACCTATTTTTGGCCAAAAATGTCCAAAAAACGCCTAAAGACGGCCAAAAAATTCGAATTTATCCAAAAATGGGGGGTCAAAAATTATCTGGCTTTTGGGGGATGGGGAAACGTCCGACTTTGGGTGGGGGATCCGCTATCTTCCCCTCTTACAGGTATGAGGAGAATGCATCTGCTTAGAAAATTAGATAACTGCAGTTTTCAAGCATAGTTTCTGGCCAATTTCAAGCGCTGCTGCTATTGAACAGTTTTTATTTTCGTTCATTTTTGGTTGATTTTACCCTATTTTTCCTAGAAAATTTCTCCTCCTTCCTTTCTAGGGATTTAAATCTCCAACCGTTCCGTATACTTGTCTGAACGTGGCCACAAAAATTATGTCCAAGATGCTAAAGTAGTACCATTTCATGCCTTAAAGCTTTTGGTCGCTTACATTGTTTATAGCTGCATTTTGCTCTTTCTAGCTAATATTTCAGCCAGACATTTCATCTGAGCCTCCCAGCGGTCTCATTGCATTATGAATGACTTTTATCTAACAATCGCAGTGTGCTTTTGCTAAGCTGCTATGATTGATTGATCAGGGTTTTGACAATACTTGGAGGGTTCGAATCGAAAAATATTTATCTGTAAACAAGATTTATTACCAGTAGGGCATAAGTTTACCTTGATAAATAGCTTATATAATTTAAGGTGTATTTTGTTGTTAACCGATCAGAAGAACGGTAAACATATAAATGCGTCTGGAAAAGATGGAATGGGATTTATGCTACGCCGTTTTTCATTTAAATCCCTTAGTCCGCGTATTCGATTGCATACGCTCAGCACTTTCATTTTTAAATGATCAAAATTATTATTCAGACGCAGTTCTTATCAGCTAGTGTTACTTTGTTATGTTCGCATCACATATTTTTGACGTACCTATGAGCAGATAAGCGTGTTTTAGTATACAATCGTAATCTGGAAACGGCACGGTCTGTCGTTACGCAGCTTTTAGGTTTACCAAAGTTGTATTATTTTTCGCTTATAGTTCAACTTTGATGCTTTTTACAAATTCATGCAAAACTTGTTTAATTTACGACTGAAAAATAATGAGGAAACGTTTATTGCTTTTCAAATATACTATCTCTTAAAAGCTTCCTCCGCTTTTTTGCTTATAAAGTAGCGAAACGATGTTAAAGTCGATTCTTTAGATTCCAAATCATCTGTTATTGCATTTCTAATCACCGTTTTATGTTTACGACTTTGTTCTGCTTCTTTGTTATTTTTTAAGCAGATATTTGAAAGTAACACTGATACCTTCCACGTATTTACACTGGTGTATTTAGGTTTTTCGGTGCTCACTGTTCAGGTGTTTTTTAATTACTTGACTTACTTGCAGGAAAATAAGTAATAGCTCCCCTTTGCATGATTGCTAGGATACATTTTTAAAAAACCTCTGTGAATTTATATAAGCATTTAAATAAGTAAACGTTTGTATGATTGCACATATTATATGTACATGTTAACATGAACATACATTTTTTGATCAGGTGAATACTACATAACTTACGAGATCATAGTTTTGAATCTGCTTTTTGAACCGTTTTGCTATTTTTCTAGCTGTACTCGTATAATCGAATAAATTGAATTTTCTTTCTTTAGCTTAATTAATCATTGTATTCTTACTTTGTCGTGTAAAAAATCTTAGACCTTGAATAGGTCTGACTAGTCATTGACGATGTTGAGCAGTTACAGGTCTTGCTGCTAATACTTTTACACCACCTCTGAGATCATTATAGCCTAGTTGAGCTATTTATTCTAGATTTCTATCCCCGGCGGAACCCTCAAATCGGTCAGGCTGTGCACATAGAAGTGTGAATTCTATTTGTATATGAGAAATATGGGGAAAGGTCCACTGCAAGCATAATTTGCCTACCGTTGTGTAAACACTTTCTTTTCAGTCGAAAGGATCCATCCCTTCAGTTTATTATTTTTTCGACATTTTGAATATAATTTTGCTTTAGGGAAGCTGAAATTTCGAGGAATCTGTTTTAGGCAAGTTCTTCCTCTATAAGCTACGAGCCGCCCGTCAAACGCACGAGATTCGCTCAGAATATGAATAGCGATCGGCTCGATACGCCCCTGAAAACATCGGTCGATCAACCATTGATCAGCAGTCTCGTTTCTTCGGTATGCTCCGACGTATTACCGTTCGGGGATTCCGAATACGAATCGATAGAAACCGAAAAACCGGATACCCTTCCGCCCTTAATCGATATTCAAAGACACTCTGATAATGGCTATTCGAGTGAATGCGAAAACGATTCGGCTCAAAAATTAAAAGCAGAATTCGTTCCGCGTTCTAATACCGATTTACGCCGAAAAACGTCGCAATTCAACGATACTCAGGGAAACGCTTCGCTTTGGAAAAATCAGGATAAAAGCGCGAAGTTTACGGAATCGAGCGCAGCGACCCGTAAATTTGGTGCTATAAAATGTCGATCGACCGGAACGAGCCCCGGATCGTCTCGACGCAATATCGTCAGTCGCTTCGACGACTCACCCGTTAAAGAATATTACAAAATGTTACCCGATGACGTCACTGATTCGGAAACGGCTTACGTCATCAAGGCGCAGCATCGGCGCAGCGACAGCGAAAACGGCGGCGCCATCGTCTCGTCGTTTAATCGATATTTTTCGCGCAATATTGACGATTTTCACAATCCGGCGGTCGAAATGACCGACAGCCTAATGGTCAACGTGAGCGCATCGAAGGAAAATTTAAACGACGAATCGTTGCACGACGTCATCGCCCTATTGGACGAAAACGTCGGGGAGCAAGAACAACAGGGTCTCGGGGGCCACGCCAACTTTTTGGCCCTCCAATTGGAACGAGAGATGCAGGAATTGTTTCCGTTCGAAATAGGCACTACTTGGAAGCCGTTCGGAGGTGGATCAACGAAAAATATCTTCAAAAAGTTGGAAGAGGAAAATGTGGGACGACAACGACGACGGTTGGACTTTCCAGTTGATTCTACGCGTCATCAATCGTTCAGCGACGCTAGCAGCGAAATGAGCGCCGACGAGAATAGGGAAAACGTTTCGCGGTTGATAGACACTGAAAAAATCGCTTTGAAAAGACGTCTTCCCAGCCGTGGCATCAAGTTGCATTTGGATCAGAAAGTAATTTGTTGGTATATTTAAAACCCTTAACGCTTCAGAATTTAATGTTTCCAACCACACCTGACAATACCACATTTTCCCCGTCCCTGGACGGACAGAGCCAAAAAATTGAACGTGGAGAAGGGACCATTTGGACGGGGATTAGTTTTGTACAGTAAAGCCTGAAAATCTACATTTGGGCGTAGACGACTTTTTAACGTAAAAAACCACTTTTTTGGACCTGTCAAACCCATTTTTAGATCTGGACACACTGTTTTCCCTTTTGTACAAATTCTTCGATTTTTTGTACAATCGATAAATCAGCCAAAAGCTGCCTATACTTTGTGTACAAAGATAAACAAAGATTCCAAAAATCATTGCTCAAGCCTCAAAATCTTTCTCCCGTACAAAAATTTAAGAAACAGTGCCTGGAAAACTACTTTTTAGTTAAACCAACCACTTTTCCAAACTTCTTAACCATTTTTTGAACCACGACAGTCAATTTTCAAAGCTGGACAGGAAGTTTTTAACCTTGTAATTGGATAACCCCTTTTTGAACCAAGACAACCACCTGTTATTTGAAAGGTTGGACGGGGAGAACCATTGACCATTATTCAGATATGTTTCCAACAACGTTGTCTTGAACGTTCAAATCATTAATATATGAAGTAATGCCAAAACGAAAATGGCTTAATTTTCACCTAAATGCTGGAAAATGTGGATAAATTTTCATTCAAACTTAGTAAAGTCCTTGGCTAAATATGTCATTACGAATATTTTGGCGTTTTATTAAATCGTCAGTTTTTTGAAGTTGGTGTCGCTTTGCCTCTCAAAATTCTTCTTGTATGTTTACAGTAAAGTTAGGTACTTAGTGATCGAAGTAGCGTAATGCAATAAGCCTAAAACACTTCATCGAAAAAATTTTTTAGCATGAATAATACTAAATGTTAATTTCAGATTTATCAAGCCTGAAATACAAAAACAAATTTGATGTTTGGTCAGAAATCAGACTTTTTATCAAATTTCGATTGAATTTTAAAGGATACCTACTCTAAAATTTGACTAGATTCCAGTTTATTTCTTTCTCCTCTAAAATGCTTGGAAACTTTCTTATTTTTAGGCTGCTAGCTGTGCTTCTGTTCATTATTGCTTTATTGTGTTGTCTGTGCATGATAATCTCTTCAAAATATGTATATTGCTTCAGATTTACTATTTTACTCTTCGAACAGAGTGCATATTGACGCGGCTTTATTGCCAGAGCCAGCGCCTATATTCAAATTATACCTTGTTGTCATACATAGCAGTTTTATTCCTATAGACTTTATATTCTGACAAGAAACGTCTTTATTGGTAGGGCAGGAATCAAAAATGTATTAACGTACCACAAGAGTTATGAGCAAATTTCATGCTATGAAACAATCGGGCGTAAATTGCTATAATTGAATTTGTCTATCACATTACACTAACATAAGCAGAGACGTCGTCTTGTTCAGCTTTGGTGAAAAATAAGCGTTTTTTGACAAGTAAAATACGTTTATAGTAAAAGGGTATACTTGTTAGTTGGTTGAATCTAGACACCGACTCAATTCTTTAGAATTTTGACTTTGTTCCAAAATTGAGTCAGAGTCAATGAACACGACATTCAAAAAATGCTAATATAATTGGTCTTCTCCGTTTAGCTTATTGGTCATTCGTTCGGGCATTCAGCGCGCCGATGTGATTCGTTAAATAATTGCTTGGAGCACAGTCGTCCACTGAGGACGCCAAATCGTCGCACACACAAAGGCAAATCGGTCCGTAAATCACATTCATGCAGTCGTGCCTTATCCGAGTCGCCCAATTTTTTCGCAATGAAGTCACGTGATTCCGATTGCGTTAAGATCCAATACGACACAACTTCATCATTGGCTGACGTCATTGAGCTCAGTGCTATTTCACCCATTACCAATCATGGAAAAACCAATGATGCTGAGCAGTTTATACTCTACAGTACCCCAAACGCCACTCCTGATGCTTATTCTCTTGAAAACCGCTGCGAAACGGATATATTTTCGTTGGGTGCTCGATCGTGCACAGAAAGCGACCGATCAGATTCATTGTATTATGAATGGGACGATTATAAGGTAACCTGACTTATTGACTCAGTGCTGAGATTGTAGCAATTTTGAATTTGTACCCTTTTCCATTCTTTTTGGCAAACACGGCGTTCAGTTAATTTTAAATATTGTGGATTCAAATGAATAATATGCATACTGTGTAGATGTCAGGAAGAAGCGCATGCTAGGACCATACATGGGCAGCACCAAAATTCTGGGGTGCAAGATTTGGACCGTACATGGGCAGCACCAAAATTTTGGGGGCGCAAGATTTTTCAAAGGTCAAAAAATGGTCTTAAAAATGGTGGTATGGCGAAAACAACACAATTTTTCAACGTTTCTCATCGAGCACTATCCAGTAGCATCACAAAATTGCGAAAAAACAATTGAATTCTGGAGGGTGTTTTGGTTTCTGGGGAGTGTGCAAACCTCTAATCCCTCCGCCCATGTGTGGCTAGGACTCCAGTTGGCACATAGTAAATATTAAAATAGTAATTTTTTTGGCAGATATTTCCTAATGAAATTAATTTAATCTGTAATATTGGTTTTTATCATTTTCTCAGGTTTATGCTTCCAAAAATAGATGAAAAAGTAAAAAAGTATTTGTGGGCTCGGAGTCGCTGTCAAGTTTTCGAAGTGACCTCTCTATAAACGTACATTGTATGTATTTGGGTCTAAAACTATAGATATCTTTAGACAGAAATACGCTATATTAGTAAGCTGCAGTCTGCATCACGCTTTCTTTGAGTTAATGCCCTAAATGTACTCCTTAATTTACAGACTTTGTAGTGGAGCACTTAAACTACGATGAACTTGTACAAAAGCTAGAACGATTTAAAATACAACTCAGAAAGCTATTTGGGTGTGATACGGCCCAAACTGTCATTGCAGTTTGTAGGATTCCGCCACATCTTGACCAAAAACGTCAAAATAAGAACTATATGTAGCAGGAATGCAGAAAGATAAGATACATAATTTTATTTTATGCTTGATGAAATTTTCAGAATTTCAGCCACAAAAGGCGTGTAAAACATTTAATTTGCTATATCTTCGGCTTAGGTGCACAATGTCAAACTTTCAGGGAAACCAAAAATTACTAGATATCTTTGTGCTTCGCAAAAGCGGCTCTATAGTCCTTCCTTTTGGGATCAGAAAATTAGCTATATAGCCTGTTTGGTCTCAGAAAACTAGCTATATAGCCTTTTTGATTCACAAACATAGCTATGTAGTCTTTTTGGACTAAAATAGCTATTAATCCCTTTTTGAAGTCGAGAAAATAGCTATATATCCTTTTGGAACTCAAAAAAGACAACTAAATAGCATTTCTGAGCTCAAAAAAGACTATATAGCTAGTTTTCTGAGCCCAAAACAGGATGTACAGCTAATTTTCTGAGCCCAAAAAAGGCTATACAGCAATAGTTTTTAGGCCCAAAATCGCTATATAGCTATCAGTTTTTCAAAGCACAGGGGGGTAATGCCCCTCCTCACCCCTATGCTCATATATGATCTTCGCCCTATAAATCATTGTGTATAGTCCAAATGTGACCACTAAAATCATTTTACAAATGTCAAAATCTCAGTCTCATATGAAAATAAAAGTTTGCTCGGAGTAAACCTTCGTCATAATTTTATTTCTCCATTGCCTAGTTTGAGATCAACCATGATTTTTTAAAATGTATTTTCAATCTTAACATGAAACAGTTTATGAGTCCGTTTTATTTAATTCATCCTGAACGGTATTCTTATCACCTAAAAACAGTGTTTTTTGCTCAGTGCAAATTTGTTTGGCCTCGTGCATAGAAAATTCTGGCAATTCATGACGGCGCAACTGAGGTTAAGTCGTGTAAGAGATGTTGATTTTTAAACAACAAAACGACTTTTAATGATCAGATATCCCGAAATTCCAGCACTTCGCGCCGGTAATGTTAAAATATTTAATTTTCTTTACATTAGCGACTACCTGTATAAATTTTTAGTGTCGTTCATCACTTTTGTACTGACATGCTTATTCCATTACAAAATTAACATAATCAGATTTGGTTTCGCTTTTTAATTTTTTCAAAATAGTCCACTAAAGTTTGAACCTTCGATTCCACACAATTCCGTTCTCATGGGATGCACAACAACCTTCGAACGCGCAGTAGTGGCATCACTTTTTCTTCAACAAAGATTGGGTGAATGCTGACTGAATCATATGAAAATGCATCAAAATGAAGTCTTTCATGGATGGAAAGTCTATACAGGCAGGCACGTAGCTGTGGGGGAATGGGGGGTCCGGACCCCCACAATTCAGAAAAAAAACGGAAAAATAGGTTTGGTGTTGGTCACACGCCACCCCGAAATAGTATCAAGCATAGACCCCCCAAAATTGGTGTTGGTCTCCCCCCCAAAAATAGGAGGGCCAGCTACTTGCCTGTATACAGGCATGCGTAGTTTGAGAATTTAATGGGTGAAATCGAAAACATTTATATAAAGTGCCTTTGTTTGACTCAAAAACGATTGTTATGCGTCAAAACCGTCGTTTTTTGGCGTTCTGTCCTAGGACGTAAAAACTTGAAAAATGAAAATGTCAAAAAAGTGTTTTAAAAATTCGAATGAATTGAGCTAAATATTGTCAGAAAGGGACGAAAATTTGACACTTTTGAGCAAACAGGCAGCTAAACACGCTTAAAACAGCACCTTTTCTGCGAATTTTTTTAGAAAATCGCGAATTTCGGGGAAAATCTCCCAAGATCATCTATCGTTCCTATATCTTAAGAACGTTAGGAGATGCCCGAAAATAATGAAATTTTTTAAACTCTTCTTTACGTGATCTATACCACGGTGGAAAAAATTTCAAAAAAATCGATATTTTTCTACTCGATTTGAGACTTGGATATGAAAAACTGTCGTTTAATCTAGCTGCATGACTATAATCTATTTGCATGACTAATTGTAAAAAAATGCAAAAAAATAATCCGGTAATTTTGACATATTTACCATTTTTAAGTCAATTCTGGGCTTCTGTGATAAGAAATATACTAAAAAATAAGAATCCTGGAAAGTTTTTAGTTTAGAACCTCAAAAATGTGCTAAAAACTTGTCTTGGCTGTCTTTTTAGTGGACTTCAAGAATTGTTAATTTTTTCCTCTGGGGGACCCTTGTGGAAAATGAAAATATTTTTCATCTCATAATATTGAAAAAATTTTTGGTGAATGTCTGACGGAAAATGTCCGAGAAAAACGTTAAAGAAAGGCGTCTTGTATATGTAAGACGAGTATACGATACGATAAATGTGTAGTCTTGCTTGGCGAAGTTTTGAATCCCATTTTTTCTCTTAAGCCTCCTAAGCACTGCGAATATGGCAGACCAGAACGCAAACTCGAAGATTCTAATTTGACTGATTTCGGCGATGATTACAGAATATGGATAGATTCAACACCGCCCAGTGCTCGGAGCGATTTCAATGGAAAGCTTCGTGTTGCTAGAGCACATTCATTTGCTTGTCCATCAGTAAGATAAATGAATTCATCTGATATTCTGTACCTACTCGGTTAGCATGTATTAAAAAATACCTTATTTATTGCCATACGTTTTGAAGTGAAAAGTGTTTCTTTTATCATACGACAGATCAGTCCCAGAATAATTTGTCTGCTTTTTGTTGTGTTGGCTTCGGTTGATCCGTGCTTAAAATCTCTTACTAGTCGAATGATTGGTTTTTTACCGTTCTTTAATATGTTATAATTGCTGTTGTATGCTTTATTACGTTTTTTACACTCTTATCCATACATCCATACATGCATAGGATGGGAATTCTGGGAGGAATTATAAAGTGCCTTTTGAGCCCAAAAATGGTAGGTGCGCGTCAAAAACATCGTTTTCAGCGTTTCTGACGATGCTCTATCTTTCTAGACGTAAAAAATTTCGGAAAAAAAACAAAAAAAGTCGAACAAAATGTAGTCACAACATGAGTGTAATGGCGCGAAGCGCCCAAAATTTGGCTCTTTTGAGCAAATAGATAGCTAAAAACCATTAAAAAACATCTTTTCAACAAATTTTTAGAAAATCATTGGTAAATTTCGAAAAATCGCTATTTCGGGGGAGTGAAAAATTCTGGGGGATGAAACCTCCCCCAAATCCTCTCTTCAAGATCATGTATACTCGCATCTATTACATATATTTTTAAGGAAATTTCATTTGCACTGGTTAGCCATTTTGCTTATTTTGACTGCTCTTACTTTATACCTGGTTGAACGTATTCAAACTCCTAGCATTACCTAAGCTTTTTCGCTAGTTAAAGTGTCTGCATTGCATTATCTTTTCGTGAATTTCGTTTTGCTACTAGCATAGTATTTCCAATCCTTTTCTACGACTTCTAACGATTTTATTGGTTTTCAAGATTTGTCATGTAGCAATTTATGACAGAAAACGAGGATTCAGTCAGCTTTAATCACGAGTTTAGTACGCTCCAGATAACTTAACTTAAATTCTAATGCTGATCGCTTTCTTTGTTTCTATGCCTCAAGTTGTGCAGCCCGCTGAATTGGCTGATAACTGGTTTGCATCTGCGTGTAAGTTAAGGCAATATGTGATAGATACATAATTATTAAATAAGTAGAATTCGCTTATGATTTTATGAGTGGTACGCAAGAATGTTAATATATTTGAGTTTATACATATTGTCACACATGCACACTGGGGGTGTCCCCTTTGCCACGACTTTTTGAAAGCCATACCTCTCTCAGGCCGGTTAGGGACCAAACCTATTGTTCGAACCACGAAAAAGCGTAAAATGACGCTTTTTCGTTGTTGGAGCAAAAGATTTGGTGTATATATATATATATACAGGCCCGTATCCAGGGGGGCAGGGGGGCTGCCCCCCCCGAAATGTGAAAAAATTTTGTTTTTCCCAAGGGTCCCCCAAAGGGAAAAATGAAAAATTGGCGAAGTTGGTCTGAAACACCGCCAAAACAGGTTTTTAGCATACTTTTGAGCTAGAAAACACAAAATTTTCCGGCGCTTCGCGCCGGATTAGTGTTTATGTAAGGTTTTGTCTTCTAAACCGCTGAAAATCGCTCAAATTTGAGTTAGACATAGAAAGTATGTCAATTTTTTCTAACGCTTTGCGCCAGATTCATTGTTTAGCTATAGTTTTTGCCTTCTAGCTTACTCAAAACAGCTCAAATTTGAGTTATGACATGGGAACAGGCCTGTATCCAGGGGGCGGGGGCCTGCCCCCCCCGAAACGGGGAAAAAATGTTTGTTTCTCTCAAGGGTCCCCGAAGGTAAAAATGAAAAATTGGCGAAGTGCGTCTGAAACAGCGCCTAAACAGGTTTTTAGCGTACTTTCGAGCTAGTAAACTCAAAATTTTCCGGCGATTCGCGCCGGATTTATTATTACGTATAGTTTTGTCTTCTGAACCGCTAAAAATCGCTCAAATTAGAGTTAGATATAGAGAGCATGTCAATTTTTTCTAGCGCTGTGCGCCGGATTCATTGTTTAGTTATAGTTTTTGCCTTTTAGCTCACTCAAAACAGCTCAAATTTGAGTTATGACATGGGAAACATGAAATTTTTCCGGCGTTTCGCGCCGTATCTATTGCTTATACATGTTTTTTTGTCTTCTAGTCCGCTCAAAACCGCTCAAATTTGAGCTTGATATGCAGAGAATGTCAATTTTTTATGCGCTTCGCGCCGAATTATTAATTATCCGTATTGTTTTTCTCTGTAAAGCACAATGATTAAGTACAAAATCAAGAGATAAGAAATAATTCGCCGATTAGGTGATGAGAAATCAGCTTAAATGATAAATTTGCTGTATATCAAAATGGAATAAAGTGAAAATTTTTAATTTTTCTGTTGAAATTTTTCTTCACCGTTGTATAGAGCTCGCCGAGATACGCTCAAAACTGTCTTTATTTTTGCCTATCTCCTAATGGTTCTCGAGATATCTGGTCTCAAAAATTTTCGGCCCCACCCGAAATAAAATCCTGGATACGGGCCTGTATATATATATATATATATATATATATATATATATATATATATATATATATATATATATATATATATATATATATATATATATATATATATATATATATATATATATATATATATATATATATATTAGTGATGTCTTGGGCACCGGCGCCGGTGCCGGTGCCTAAGCACCGGCACCGGGCCGGTGCTAAGGCTAATTTACCGGCGCCGGTGCCGGTGCTAGATAAAAGAGAAAAAATTAGTGTAAAAAGAATAATTGAAGCTCATTTATCACCAATTTAATGAATAAAGGCGCTAAAAGGTAGAACTTTGTTAATAAAATCTTCTGATTAGCATAGTGAAGCATATTGACTGAACTTCAGAACAAGTCTTCGAGCTTTAAAAATATATTATTCATTCAACGAAACACATCTTATTGAAAACATCAATTAACAGCAAGAATCGTGGACACTAATAAATAAAGTAAATTAAAATTAAAAACATGGACATATAGAGTGGAAAGTTCTTCTAATTTTACCATCTATAGGCAAGAAGGATGAGTACTACAGAGTAGTTTTCAACTTACTTTCATCAAATCCATTTTTTATTTTCCCATTTCGTGAGCAGAAGACCGTAAAACGCAGCTAGAATTTTAAATAAATTTTATGCAAAACTTTTTCCTGCAAATTATGTTTGTTTTCAGAGGCTTTTGAAAATGTGAAATGATAAACTCAAATAATTTAACCTCAAAAAGTTTTTGTGGCTATTTTCATGTTTGTCTCTTACTAGTTGAATATTTAACTAATGCACTAAAACCAAATTTCGATTTGACAAAAGAATCAACTACTGCACAAGCCAATCTTGATTGCGCTACACTTAAACTTATAATACACTATATTAACTTTTATTTCTCTTCGAATTTCAATTTTATTACAATTTTTTGTTTGTTTAATGCTTAAGTGAGCAAATTAATATGTATTCATAAATTAAAAATAATTAAGTCGTTATTAGCCAAATGAAATTTTGCCCTTTATATGTATATCCGGTGAAAAATAGGTACAAATTTAACCCTTTTTGAAGAAGTATAGTACACTATATAATATGCTAATGTGCAGCACCGGCACCGGTAAAAAAAGCGGCACCGGGACATCACTAACATATATATATATATATATATATATATATATATATATATATATATATATATATATATATATATATATATATATATATATATATATATATCGATACACTTTTATTCCACAATTTCGTATATATTTGATCTTATAGGTCATCCCATCGTCCTTATTTTAATTTGTTTTTTACAAATTAAAATAAGTATCAAAATTTGACATAAAAATAGCAAAATTAAGTATTCGTTTATCCCGCCCTCCTATAAACAATCTATGTAGGTTTCCAAGAACTTTTGACCTTGTGCATGTTCGCATATCGTCTCATGCTGCAATTATTCTAGAGTATGTCTTTTCAATTCAAATACAATTTTTTGTCTCTATTATCCTAAAGTCATAAATTGTCGTCCTTCTTTGAACCAACAAATATTCTTTAAAGTCGAATAAATATACTCTTCGCATAGCAATTCATCCTTATCTTTAATTTAGGATATGAATTTTTAAGTCTTAATTAGCCTTAGTTTTGGCTTGTTTCGAATATGGGAAGACGATTAAGACAGGTTTTATTCATAAAAGCTCTTTATTATCGAGCTTTATGGATTCGAGAGTGATTTAGTATGTGAATAATTTCTGTTTTATTGTTTTATAAGTAGGTTTCTCTGAATAAACATCGGTATTTTACATCCGAAATAATGATTAGCTGACGGACGTATAAGTAATTAGAGTTAGCGTATCCAAGACTTTTTACTTTAGCGTTTAAAACTAGCATTTTCATTTAGTTTGAAATTTCATACGCTGTGCTTGGTTGCGTTGGATGATTGAAATTTTTTGTTGACAGGACTAGTTAAATTACATCCATTTGACGTTACTATTGACTGCCTATTTACTATGCTGGCTAAAACAAACAAACATCTGCATAAAACTTTCGCTAGTCTTATTGCAGTAATTAAGTCAATAATGTCGCGCGTTTTAAATTCAGCTGGTTTTTCGTGATACACCAGTTTCTTCTCTGGTTACGCTGCAAATGCTGTTAATTCATTTTTTCTGGATATGTTTGATTTTGGCTTTAGCTTCTTCGAGAGTAAACTTGTGAAACATTAATGTTTTAAAAGTCTGCATTAGCTGTAATCCAGCAATTTGTTGTGAATATGCCTACGAATATTATTCGTTTAATTTGCCAAGATTTGATTACGTGTAAGATCGATTTCAAGAATAGAAGTTTAAATTTATGATTTTGAATGAACGTTAAATGTTTTGTAAAAGGTCATCAATGGGTTAAATTAAATATTTCAAACGAACTTATTGCATTCTTTGCCTCTGAATGTAATGCACCTATTTTCTTAGCCAATCTACCAATCATCTTGACATTTCTTTCCTGTTAGAAAAGCACGTCTATTTATATCCGATTTTGCATTTTGTTTGTCTTCCCTTCTTGGTTGCAGGCAAAACTGCTTATTAACTTACGTTCTTTATTTTGATCGCATTCCTTATTTGATTTGTTTTCTAATTTATGCTTTCCACAACAAAAAAGCTGTCATACCTGCTGTAGAATGAACTTTACGTCAACTTTAGTCAAGTTTCTGATATTTTACTTATTATTTAGGCAATCACAAGTGAAACTGTAAACATTTTCTCCTTATTTTTGAATTTCGTCATTTAATCTATAAATTAGATTCGATTTGATATCTCAACGTCAACTGGTCCTTTGGTAAATAGAAAATCTAAAAATCGCTTGAAGGTCGTTCAGAAAAGATTTGGCCGTGGTTACATCAAAAATTTGGTACGCTACGTTTTTGTAAGTAAATGGTGATTGGAAGGACCTATTTACCATGTTGTTTTCTTTAATCACAGAACAAATTATGTATTCGATGTCATAAAGAACTTGGTTTGCCCAGACTTTGTTGGCGGAATAAATGTCATAGCGCCGATGCCATATATCGCATGGAAAGTATGCGAGACTCTGTTTAGCAATTCATACTTCTTTGACGCTGCTATTCACATTACGATTAAAAAAAAGTTAATTTATGAAGTATTTAAAACTTAGATATTTTTTGGGAGACATTTTTTAGTTTTGTCAGTCCGATCTGAAATATTCAAAATTTCGCTGAGACCTGACGTTTTTCACTTTATTTCAAATGGAAACGATTAAAATTTTCTTAAGTCTTTCAAAGTATTACCTACTTTTTGTATCTTAGAAAAATCTGTATGTAAATGTATTATCGTTCTTTCGACATTATCTTTCGTTAAATCCTTTTTTCATGTAATTTTTTATTGCATTTTCTACGGTAGTAATTGGCTAACAAATATGATATGATTATATCATTATATTATTAATGTACGTAAAAGCTAGATTTTTTCGGAGAGGTTAGTCATTATGGTTAAGCACAGGAATAGACCTAAGGGGAGAGCGACCGAGAGTAGAAGTATAATTTTATTGTATATTATTAAGTTTCCATTCTAATGATCCATGATCTCCTTGAAGCATTTTAGTGCAATATTCGACAAAATGCGATTTTTAATATCTATGACTGACAGTATTTTAGTGTTAAAAGAGGCAAAAACTGCAAGCTTCTTGCGAAGATTCGTGAAAAAATTCTAGTTTGACTTTTTATGTCGTTTTCCCGGCGAAAATTCTCAGAGTTTCCGATGTTTTGCGTGGAATAAACTTAAAATTCTGCTCTGTTGCATTGCAAACGTAAATTTTCACATTTAAATTCGTAAATTTCACTATTGTTCTCGTAAATAATATTTAAATAATTTTTGACTGTTATTTCCAAATCAACGTGAGGTACTTTACGAACTTACGGAAGAACCTCGAAACGGACTGTCATCTCAGATGAGATCTTGTTGGCAAGTCCGATTTTAAAAAGTCTAGAAATTTAGAAATGCTTTTTTTGTACAGAATTCCTGATTGAGTGGAAGATGGAATCAGGGAAACGAAAACGCGCTGAAACTTTGCAGACTGAAATTCTCCAAGATATTATTAAACAATTTAAGGATTCGCTAACTGATTGGCATCAGAAAATTTTAGAAAATTCCGAGAAAAGTCAATGCATTCCGAATTTGGAGGCAAGGCTAAAGAATAACATATCAGAGTTGAAGGTAATTTTTATGTTCTACTAAAAGTCTTCATCTGTCATCTAATTTTCTTATTTTTCCAAAACTTTGATTTTCAAAAGGACATGAAATCACGTATTCATTGCATAGATTCATAAGTTTTAATAGAATTTGTTGCATGCTTGCGTGCATTTCTCATCTTTTGCAGATCATATATATAAATCATCTTTGAAAAAGTAATGTTTGATACAATTAAATGGATTATCTGAGAATTAGAAAGATTATTCAATTTCAGAGGACTAAATGAGCAGAATTTCTCGAAATCGATTAACTTTTACGCATAAAATTGTTGCATGCCACGCCATTCTATGTTTTATACATAGAAGCCGCTTTTGATAAAATTAGCATTATGAAAATTAATTGTTTCAAATTGTTGACTTGTTTCGAAATAATCTGTGAAGAAAACTAAAATAAGTCTTGGATAGTAAGAATCCGAAACATATGAAAGTAACATCAAAATATTGAATTACAAATGGTGTTTAAATACGATTAACTGGACCTTATGTTTGTGATAATCATTTTCTTTACATTTTTTACACCAAGTGCACTGCGCATACATATAAATCGCAAGATGGTAAACGATCCATTTGTACAGCTAGAGGTAAGATAGACTGAATTATATTGGCTCTCCTTTACATACCCTGAAATTAAACATTTTACTGGTACTTACTGTTCATCTTCACGCTTATTCATTTTCTAATGGAAAAGTAATCGGTTGTTCTAAAAATGCACTTGGAAAGTCCAGAATTATATTTATTCCTCCTGACCTTTGAAAGAATTTTCTTTTATCTCAATATACAGATGACATTATGTAATGATTGAAGAACGTAGTATACAGCTATCGTTTCCTTATGTTCTTTTTCGAAATAAGGTTTTCGTGCGTGGATATTATAATTTTAGAAATATACAATTAACGATGTTTACTTTAAAACACTATGCCTAAGTGTATTCATTAAAAAAAGATTTGCATTTTGAAGTTTTGAAATTTTAGTGGAACTCAAATCTCGATTATTTCAAAAACTAAAAACGTAAAGCAATAAAAATTGAAGCGAATTATATCTCGGAAAAACGTTAATCGGAAAATGTCGATAATTTTCTAAATGCGCTTTACGTCTGATAAAAATCTAAAAGGATGAAAGAACTTTGCCAGGCCAGCTAACTTTTGATTTTCTAGCCTGTTCTTGACAACGAAAATTTACGTTTAATTCGTCATAATGGGTCTTCTGTTCGTTTCCTTCTCAGTTAAATTAACAATTTCGCATTTTACATTTCTGATATCTTATTGTAGAGAGGTATATTAAACGGACGGTGTAAACTTTAGGGTCTTTGCCTCACTATAGCGGAGCAGCAAAAAACGTTCCGGGAATGTCTTAAAATCGACGTCTTTTCTCAATGCCCAGATTTAAAGGATATTGAATCTTCGTTCCAGTTTGCCGCTGAAAGGTATGGTCTGTAAGGCATAAAAAATTTTCGTTTGATTTATAAATTTAGGCTTAATGCAAATGTAAAAGCTTTCTGTGTTTTCGAATATGTACATATTGCATTTTTGAAAGGAAAACTCATTGTTTGCGTTATTTTGCAAAGTGATTTCTTACATGACTTGCTAATTGATGTTCTAGCGTTGCTACGAGGTAAGTTCTGTTTTATTAGTGGGAAATTATAATTGATTCTATTTAAAATATATTTTTCCCCCGCTTTATGCTACTCTATACGAACCTGTCCTCTATTTATGTTCTCCTTAGGTTTTCTTGAGCTCGAATGCAATCCTGAGGTTGAGCATGACCTTCTAGCGATGGTACATATGATAGTCGATATCAGACATGCACTCGGGGAAATTCGGGGAACAGATCCCCGGAGTGGAATAATTGAAATTTTCAAGGTGAAATGAGGCAAAATGAAGGCCAAAACAAGATGTAAATTGAACATTTTCTTCAAAAGTCTTAAAATTGACCAGCGATTGTGGAACAACGTTGTTTTAAAGCTACTTTAGCATTTATACTAGTTTTTGATGCAATTTTGATCCAAAAACCTCAATTTTTTAGCCTCCCGCTCTCTAAATTTGCTGACCCCACAGATCGGACACACTGTGGTGCGTCTATGGTCGACATATGTATTGCGCTTTTCGGTATTATTTTTCTAATTTTTGATATAGTTTTTCATTCTATGGTATTGTTTTCTGGAGGCATATTGTATTCTGTTTATTATTGCGCATTTTAGCTTGTACTATATACTTATTATTATTGATTATCTTACCTATTCACTCAACGTGTAGCGCATCTTGCTTAACTGAATGTGTGCTCAGCTGTCAGTGTCAACTGAAGGCACTGGAGGATGTGCAAAATGTGCTTTTGGATTGGAAAATCAATGAAGCGAGTTTCAAGGACTTGTCGAGCAAATTGAAGGTGCGCTTGGCCGACTGTGGCAGTTTGGATTCTTTATTAGATGGCGGTTCCTTTTGCAGTGGTGATTCATCGCATTCAGATGATATGAAAGTAAAATATCTGGTGCTAATAATGAATATTAGTTTTTTTAAGTTTGAACATACTTTTGGGGCTGATTTCAAAATTGAGCTACTTTTATAAGTGCCGTTGATAGTTAAAAAGTTCGACTGCCTCGAATATGGCTGTGATAACGAAATATTCCGGCGCTTCATGATGATTTATTTATTTTCTTCATTATTATCTTTACAAAGCTACAAAACTTTTTGAATATCCTACAATATTTAAATTTTTAGAAGTTGAGTTCGGTTTGAAAATTGAGAAATCGATAGCCTACATTGGTTGAATGCTAGATTTGCCGTGCGAGTGGATATCGCATGCCTACTCAATTTTATTTCAAAATTAGAGCTTATCGAGAAATGCTCAAAATCTTGTATCTCTACCTGTTAGCGGTCTCGAGATATTTGACCTCAAAAATTTGCTCCTGGACGTGGGCCTACTCTGTGCTTATGTTATGCATATGCTGCTCACACTAATGATTGTTTAGATATCACCTTCCCCTCTGAGTAACGATGTGTTACTTCTTTGTTGAAACCGAGATAATATAATTAGCCTAGTATGAAGTCTTGCTTGAGTTCTTGGCCTTTTTCGGTTTTCTGTCATCGTTTTATCAGAAATCAGATTGAACGAATCTAAGAAGTTTTTGACTACATATTCCTATGCTTTAATCATGTTTTTTTTGATAAGTGATCCATCTAAAACTGGTTGCGTCTTCAAAAAACATTGATCAAGTTCATTTTATTTGGAAACTTTTAAAAAAACATTCGGCAGCTTACTGCATGCCGGGCAATTTCATAATTGTTTCATCCTTTACAATGCATCGAGTGTAAACTAATCGTTATTGTCCTTTGCTACCATTTACATATCTACAGGGTGTTGCGTAATGATTGGCACTACCCCTGCAGTGATATGAGTGGGTGCTACAAAAAATAGCAATATACCGTCTTGTAAAGAATTTAATTCTGCATCAGGTTGTTTATATTAAAAAATTTACAATGTAAATTTACAGTTTACACACAAGTTAGAATAGAACTTGTCCGAAAATCTTCTTGATAATTCAATTTTCGACATGAAAATAAGTTTTGATTTGGAAACTGCTCCCCTTATTGATCTATTTCAAGTTTCTGCATTTCATCAAGCGAAATTAAGACAATGGCCGGGCAATAGCCTGGACTTGAATCGGACCGAAACTCTGGGCAAAGGCGCTATAGATCGAGTGGAGCATTTGATGCATTTGGCGGAAGGTTCCGGACACTATTCTAAGGGAAAACTTGGAAAAATTTGTAAATGGTTTTGGCCGAATAAGAATTCGATACTGAACTGTTTGAGAAGTTTTTGTTCTTTATGCTAGATCAATTTTGACAAGTTATAGGCGCAAATGGTGGTAAAATAGATTATTTATTGGTTGAAAATCATCGATTTTTGTGAATTTTTTGGGTACTTCTTGTTGTTGGCCCATAAAACGACTCCGGAACAATATTCTAATTTGAAAAAGTGTTCACTTCACTCAAAATTAAATTCTCTACAAAGTGGTATATGATAATTTATTTTAGCATTCATACACCCATGGCTGCAGGGGTATTGCCAATCATTATGCAACACCCTGTACACTATATTAGCTTATAATGTCAGTTAATAGAATTCTAGTTGACTCCTTTACGATAAAGTATGAGGGTCGGTCTATAATATCACTGATCATAATTAATGGGTTTTATGTTTGTTAATTATTTTAATTTGAAACTGCAATTTAATTTGGCAAGCTGCCTTAAAATATGCAAAGCTTCGTCAGACTGGTAATCTTTTGCGGGAGAAATTCCTAAAACCATTTAGAATCGGCTGACTAAAAGTAATTTTTTGACGCGAATGGCTAGAAAAGGGTGAAATGCATACATGTATGGGCTCGAAATTTTGGTTGGGGGTCCCTGGGAGCTCCAATTTTTGACCGAAAACGGCCAAAAAACACCTAAAGCAGCCGAAAAATTCAATTTTTTTCTCAAAAATCGGGGGTGGATTAAAAATTTCCTGTCTTTGGGGGATGGGGGACGACCAACTTTGGGTGAGTGGATCCCCATCCGTCTGTAACACGTATGGTAAACTGGTTTAAAAAACGAAGTAAATAAACGTGAATCATCACAACATGATTAAGAAACTCATTTCGTTAGTAATTCAATCTAATGAATCATCGGCATGAACAAAAAGGATAAGATATATTTATATTATTTTCCTCGTTTATTAATATTTTGTTAAAGGCTATCAATAATGATGTCCAGTGTTGTAAACAACGCTTGGCTGCTCTGGAGCGTCTCTGTAGCCGCCTGGCTGACGTGCAAAGCACTGAATTGACCTTGAAAGATGACCTGCTGGCCGACTATCGCTGCCAACTGGCTCAGTACAAAAAAGAGCTGGTCTCGTTGATGTCGCCCTGCGGCACTTCGCGGTTGATCGAAAAGACGGCTCTCGTCGGCGACAAAAGCAAAAGCGCCGATGTTGACTTAGAATTCGAATTAATTGATACCGAAACACTGTCGAAACGCAAAACTGACGGGTTGACCTCAATGTAATTAATTAACAACTACTTAATTAGTTTTAAAAATTGTATTGTATTTCGAAGCATTCAAAACCGTTTCGTTTGATTCTAATCGTTCTCAAGGTTCTTAAAGATTACCTATTTATAAATTTAAAGCACGTACGGGTGGGTATGTAGTAAATGTTACGTAGGAGTCGTAATGCATCTTATTTAATCTTATAACAGCCTCATAATATTATAATCGTAATCAGGCCCGTATCCAGGATCCGGCCAAGGGTAAGGGGGGAACGGACCTAACATAAATTGGTCTATATCTCGGGAAATTCGCCGGGATAGCTCGCAAAAACCGCGTTTTACGACGTGCTCTATCCATTAAGATCATAAAATTCAAACTTTGCGTTAAAACAATTTTTTGAAAACAGTCGTTTTTTTGGTCGCGCTTGAGCCAAAATTATGAGAAATACTTCATCTAGTGCGAAGCGCCGAAAATTCGTAGATTATACGTCGACGACGGGCAATTTTCCAATATTGTCCGTGCTTTATCTTACCTTTCAAAATTTTTTTTCCGGCCAAGGGGGAGGGGCGGCCGCCATCCCCCAAATACGGCCCTGATCGTAATCTTATAATCTTATTTCGGATAAATTTCCATTTAATCACATTCGTTTGCCAAAATTAGTTTTATAAGGGCACAAAACTACGAATATGCGGCATTGCTCTATTTAATTGCCTTTTACCGCTGTTGTGCTGAATTATCAAATAGGGCTGTTACCAAACATGCACATGTGAAGGGAATATAAACTACCAGAATGGAAAAAATGAGAAATTTTCTGGTAAAAATTAGGCGAAATGGCCAAAAATAATGTAAATCAGAAATTTCCCGCAAAATTACTCGAAAATTACAGAAAATGCTGATTAACACTGCTTCAATGTTATCCTAGCATTTATACCAGTTTTCCAGGTCATTTTGGCTCATAAAAGCTCTTTAGCTACCACCAGGCCTTCCACGCTGTACATCTGTGGCTGTTCTATTAACCACTTGGCTCTGCAGATATTTGTTGCATAGAAAATGTTCTATTGGTAAAATAAATACTGCATGATAAATATATGAAAAATAAGTACGCTCAGCAGCTCTTAGTGCGTTTTAGTTTGTATTACTTTGATTTATAATATATTCTAGAGACGAGTCGAGGCGCAAACGTGTCGCTCGATTGAAAAATGCCTTCTTGTTCGCTTTGCCCCTTCCAATTTGCGTGCTGATAGTTTGTTTGGTGGCCCTTTACCTTGCTCACATTGACGTCACGTGCCAGGGAGATTCGTGGAACTGGTTTTGGGGTTTTCGTCTGGACTACATAAACGGCCCTCCGCCGACTTGAACCTAAATGAATAACAAAAAACCAAGCCGTCGAAGCTACATACGTTTCTGCCAAAGTCAATTCCGTATTTTCTCAATCTCGATTGATCTAGTTTTACGTTAAAAATCGATCCATTAATTTATGTATAATTTAACGCTTAACAAATGCTAGACTTGGCTAGCTTAAAGTACGTTGAATTAACGCATTTGCGTTTTAGTGTAATTTTTTTATTCCGCTGCCGTAATCTTCAAATCAAGCACCTATATGCCAGGCATGTAGCTGGCCGTCCGTCCTATTTTGGGGGGACCAACACAAATTTTGGGGGACTAAGCCAAAAAAGGCCAAAAATAGCACAAAATAACGTTTAAAAAGTCATATTTTCCCGATTTTTCTGAATTTTTGGGGGTCCGAACCCCCCCCCCCCCCCACTTCCCCCCAGAGATACGTGCCTGCTATATGCACACATGGGCGTGAGGGAGAGGGGGTTTGTACAACGAATCCGGTAGACCTCCAAACTCGATAGACCCCCAGAATTAAATTTTCGAAATATTTTTTTGGTATTTTTGCCAGTTTTACACCGCCCGGACTTCAAAATAATTTAGTCGCTGCCCATGTATTGCCTATATGTACGTAACGTATTAATAGAAAAGAAAACGTCAGTTTGGCTTTGTCTCTTACCAAGCCCAGTCAACAGTCTAGCCCTCAAACAGGGAAACACGCTTAAATTTAGCCGAAATACGAATTCCGCTTACAAATCTGAAGATCGCGGAAAACGGTTTTCAGCAATTTTTCAACGAAAGTCATAAAAATTATGAATAAAAATCTATAAAAATTAGATCGATTGAAATAAAGATTAAAATTATAAAATAAGTCGAAAAAAATTTGGTTGAAATGTTAGTCGAATCAACAACGAAGGCGACTGGCTTACGCCAAAGAATCTCCAGATCGTTTCCCATTTGTCTGGTTGTGATCAAAGGATTTAATGCGGGATTATATTCTGGCATTAAGTTATGCGCCATTCCTTATTGAGGGAAAAAGATTTTTTTATCATGACTTTTTGTTTTTTAAATATTTTTATTTGGATAATCTTTTTAAATATTGCTTTAATGTGCGTCTTCACTTTATCAAGCACAATAAATAAAACTTTATTTAACAGATGACCACTTTAGGAGTACAAAAGTTAACTCGCTCGATTAAATTATTTTAAATCGTAATCATGTTTAATTTTTTTGATCCGTTTTCTTTCGATATTGTGCCTTTGTCGTAATAAAATCGTCGTACGATTAGTGCGTTTGTCACATAACTAATTCGGAGCTTGATATTCTGTTCTCTTTTGACTTATGAGGCTTATTATGCATACGTGTTCTTGGGGGCGGGGGTTTGACCCCCAGAATGGCAACTGATCTTCCGCTTAATGGCTGCGACCCCCCAGGAATCGTCGAGTTTTTTGTAAAAGTTGTAAAGAGTGTGCCTTTTTAAGCATTTCTGGCTCAAAAATCTAAAATTTTGGCGCTTTGTGTCATATACAAATTTTTTGACTATATTCTGTTCAATTAATTTGATTTTTTTCAAATTTTTTCGAATTTTTTTAACGTTTTTATGTTCTAGCAAGAACGAGCATTGTCTGAAACGTCAAAAAACAGTGTTTTTGACGTGTACCCATCGTTTTTAATCCGAAAAAGGCACTTTGTAAAAAATTTTCGGGTCTGACTCCCGCTCCTGAATTCCCATGCTGTGCATATGTGTTAATATGTCATATTTTAAAAAAGTTTCATCAGATTTTTTGTCTATATTCATAATCTGATTGAACTTCAGTTTTTGACGTTTCTTTTTTTCATTGTTTCCAGCTAAATGTTTTTCTCGTATAGATTTCGAACAGCATATCAGTCCCCTGTATTTACGTGCATAATGTTCACTTTGGCTTGGCAATCCTTATTTTCTGTTAGGTATCGACTGTTTATAAATTGTTGTATTCTGAGGCAATCTTTTGTCGTGCTGAGTTATTTACACTGGATTTAATTTCGCCTTCTCTGCCGTATACTTCAATCGCCTGTTTTAAGAACAATGTGTAGTTTAAATACGAAGACTTTTTATAAAGTTTTTGTTTTAGCGGTATTCTCTTTGCAAAGTCTGTTTTTTGCTTTAATTTCAGTTTCGGAAACCTGCTTTGAAAATCTATAATTTTCTACGGCTGATTTAGGTGACTCACTCAGTGAGTCTAGATAGACATATTTTTGAATAATTGCATTCCTGCGTTTGCACCGCGTCAATTTTGTTTTATCGCCATGAATAAATTTGCATTGCGGATGGTTTATATCTATCACCCAGAAAAATTGTGACTCAGGAAGCGCAATTTATGATATCGCTTGCGTTACATTGTATCATTTTCGCAACCAAATATTTCATTTTTCCTATAAATCAAGCATTCCTATTTTTCATATTTTACAGTACTATGCTTGCGGCCAGGGGCGTAACCAGCCGGGGGCGGGTCCAGGCCCCCCGAAATGAAAAAACATTTTTATCTTCCAGAGGAAAAAATTAAAAATCTCAAAGTCAACTAAAAGGACAGCCGAAATACGTTTTTAGCTTAATTTTAAGCTTCTAAACTCAAAATTTTCCGGCGCTTCGCGCCGGATTCCTTATTTTCTATCTTTTTTCTTACCTTAGTAGCCCAGATTTGACTTAAAGATAGCGAATATGTCAAAAAATTTCGGCGCTTCGCGCCAATTTATTATTTTTTGCATTACTTTTCTTTGCAAAACCGCAAAATTAAATGCAAAGAAAAGAATTTCGAAATGTTTTGGAGTCAAGCTTCAACTTGATATTGAGAAATTAGTCATACCGATAGGTTAAAAGATAGATTTTTGATATCCAAGTTTGAAATCAAGCTAGAAAATTTTAAAATTTTTCACTTCACTATGGCATAGATCTCGTCGAGAAACGCTCAAAAATGCCATTATTTTCGCGTATCTCCTAATGGTTTACGATTGCCCCCCCACAAGAAATAAAATACTGGTTACGCCCCTGCTTGCAGCTATCTGAAATAATTGTGCACCCTTTTCAGAAGTACGATTAGTCACAAAAGTGCGTCGGGAAAGATCTACGTTAGTGCCGTCTTGCTCGAATAGACTACTTTTATATCTAATTCACTCGGTTAAAGTACATACGTAGTTATGGGCTTTCAAAGTGAAATGATGAAACAGTACAAATTAACCTTCTAACCTCGGAAGAAAGTTTGATCTTTTGTAAGTCTTTGAAACGGACTGGCCTAATTGATTTTTCTCATTGATTATTGCTTTAACGAAACTGAAACGTATAATATTAATCGTTGAGATACATAGTTCAGGTAACGACGACCAAACATGCACATAGGGCTCTAAATCCCCAGACCGGAAAAGTCGAATTTATGAGGCAAAATGACCAGAAACGGATGAAAATTTAAATTTGCATTAGAAAGTGCCTAGAATTGACGAAATACAGTGAATGAACGTGACACTATCTTTATCGTATACACTAATTTTTGAGGCAATTTTGGCTGAAAAAAGCGCTATGGTTGACTCCCTCTAGAAATCGGTCACGCTGTGCATCTATGGTCACGATCAGACATGCACGTGAAGGGGTTTGGGTGGAGGGTCTAGATCCCAGAATGAAAAAATTGGGAATTTTCTCGAGAAAATGAAGATTTAAAATGGATGAAAATTGAAAATTTTCTTCAAAAGTGCTTTAAATTTATCAGAAACTGCGTAATACGTAGTTTTAACGCCGTTTGTCTCTTATACCACTTTTTGAGGTCGTTTTGGACCAATAAAGCTCAATTTTTGATCCTCACACGGACCGGCTAATCCCTTCCTGAGGTCGGCCATGCTGTGAGATTATAAAATTACTTTGTCTTCGTTTTTTTGGTTTTGTTTTGGCCAAAAACTGCCCAAAACAAGTTTTTGTCCAAAAGTCTGGGGATAAAAAATTTCAGTCTTCGGGGGCAACCAACTTTGAGTTAAGTGGGATGCTCTCCCATCTCCTAACGCGTATGGTCTAGATAACTAAAAGGACAACCCGGAAACTGGATAAAATGAGGCGACTTTAAGGCCAAAAAATTACAATTTTTTCATAAAATTGCTCGAAATCGTCCAGAAACTGTCGAAGTAAAAAGCGTAGATGCACAGCACGGCCGATCTGGAAGGGGGTGACTTGTTCTTCTGGAGGTATCAATAATTGAACTTTTTTGGGCCAAAATGACCTTAAAAACTGGTATATGTGCTAAAATAGCGTTAAAACTACGTTATTACACAGTTTCTGGTCAATTAAATTGTCGATTTTCATTAATTTTTGGCCTTCCTTTTCCCAAGAAAATTGTCAATTTATCCATTCTGGTGGTCTAGACCCCAACTCCCTACGTTCATGTCTGGTCAAAAGGCTCTGGCTGATTTTGTCTAGATCGGGTTGATCCCCCTGACTGGCTTCGCTCGTCGTGCTTCTACGCACATGAGTTGGTCTCGCTTAGTTACATATATGTAGGTACATCGCGTAAGAAATTCTTTATTAGGTATGTTAGTTTACTGCTGACCATGCATGCAAAATTGGAAACTTCGCTTAGGAAAATGAGGTAAGATGAAGGCTAAAAATTAATAATTATTGAAAGTTTTCTTCAAAAGTGTTTGAAATTGACCACAAACTGTCAAGGTAAAACATTTCAAACGATATTTTAGCATTTACTCGTACATCGATTTTTTAAAACATAGTCACAAGGCTCTGGCTGATCTTCCCCAGATCGTATTGACCCCCCTGACTAGCTTCGCCGTGCTTCATTTGAGCTGATCTCGCTGCGTTACATCGCGTAAGAAATTCTTTATTATGTTTAATGCACAGACATGCAAAATCGTAAATTTTGCTTCTGAAAATGAAGCAAAATGAAGGCTAAAAATAGATGAACATTGAAAGTTTTCTTCAAAAGTGCTTAAAATTGACCAGAAACTGTTTAATAACGTAGTTTTAACGCTATTTTAGCATTTGCATCAGTTTTAGCGGTCATTTTGGCCCAGAAATGCTCGCTAAATGACCCCCAGATCGGCCATGCTGTAAATCTATGGTTTTGACCATTACGTGGACAGCGATTGAAATTTGGGGTCAGGGGCATGTCTGCTTCCAAAAAAGTTTATCCTCCTCATGAAAAGGTTGGTCGGTTTCCAAAAAAATTGCCCGCTTTCATAAAATAGTTGTTCGGTCCTCAAAAAATGTTCCTGCCTCCGAAAACAGGTTGGTCACTTCTCCAAGCAGATTGCTGTAGGAACAGATTAGCCAATCTGAAGACAATCCTTAATTTGCATGAAGTTTTCATCTACTTTTAGTGCATCCACTACGCATTGCTTTATTTTTTATATTTTATAATCTGTTAAAACTTTTCATGAACAAAACGCAAGTCCGTCCAAATTACCCCTCTAAACCGTCCAGCTTTCGTTTAAACCCGCCTAAGGATGTGCTTCGCTAAAAATTCAAGTCTGGGGGTCTGCTGGATTTTTCTGGAACCGTGCAACGAAACGGCATTATACGATGCTTTTTTGGATATTTATTTAAGCTGGGCTTCCACTAATCCTACAAGTGAGTTAAGTATATTAATGATCACAATTATATTAAATCAAACGGTGATCTAGATCAATCAAAAATGAATTCCATACCAATTATTCTTTTGAATTTTCCAAATAGTTTCCTAAGGTCCAGAGTTGAGGGAGGGGTGAAATCTCAAATTGGAGGACCAGAAAATTGAGTGGTGGACTATTATTACCCGACTCTATTTTGTTGTACGAGCTTCTTGTGCTTGTACAAAGATTTCCGGAAAGGTCTTTGTATGAGCTAACAAATTTTTGTAGCTATATTATATAATATATTTTTAAACATACACATTTTCGCATACTATCAGTATGTGACAGTGTTTTTTGTGTAATGTACCTTTGTATATACTTGAACAAAGATGGTACCCAAAAGTCTTTGTACATTTTGTACCAGTGTTTTTTTTGTACACGGTCCGTTTGTGCATGTACCAAGATGGTCCCCAAAAGTCTTTGTACATTTTGTACACGCAAATTTTTGGTTTACTATAATATGGTACAGTAGCGATTTTAGTGTGGTAAAACAGGGTCTTTTGACTTTTGATTGTATATTTTAGCTGATTTCTGGGTTTCTAACGCCAAAAATTACTAAAATTGTCTCAAAACGGCGCGAAGCGCCTAAAAATTTGACATTTTTCCATTCTAAATACAAATTTTGCCATTTTAAAGATATATAGGACAGACAATTATTCATATCGGAGCGAAGCGCCGAAAATTTTTTGAAATTTTACACCTTTTTACAGTTTTTATCTTCCCAAAAATCTTTGTACATGTACAAAGATAGTCCTGAAAAGTCTTTGTGCATCGGGAAAAATCTTTGGCGAATACAAAAAACACTTTTTGTACATGCAAATTTTTATAGACTTTAATATGGTACAGTAACGATTTCAGTGTGGTAGAACATAGTTTTTCGACCTTTAGTAGTGTATTTGGCTAATTTTTTGGGTTTCTGAATATTTGACATCTTTCCATTTTTCCATTCTAAGCGCAGTGTTGCTTATTACAAGATTTAATTCGCATATTACAATTTTTGTAATATTTCTGATTTTGTAGTACAAGTTGTTTTAGCTTTCTCATTCGAGTTTTATGTGTGAATTCCATCAAAAGCTCATAAAAATTTCGGCACTTCGCGCCGAACTAATATTATCAACTAAATTCTGGCCGAATTATCACATTTAGAAGCACGGTCTTTTTGTATTCGGCGAAGATTTTTGCTATGTACAAAGACGTTTCAGGACCGTCTTTGTACATGTACAAAGATTTTTGAAGAGCAAAAAGTGTGAAAAGGTGAAGAATTCCTTATTGCAAATTCTACCATTTTAAAGATTTTCAGGGGGTAAGCGGCTGCAAAAATGGAGCCGCTTACCCCTTCCCCTGAAAATGGCTGAGAAATATACATATGACAGGGGGTTTGGGCCATTCCCCATCCACGCTTTGAAGCCCCGAACTTCCTTGAAAGTCAGAAGATATTTGACCACCCTCCCTTATTTTTTGGCGAAAACCTGCGCTTTTTTGGCTATTTTTCTGTGTTTTTACCATTTTTGATCTAGTCGCTAACCCCCTCCTTCTTAAAATGGCGAGGGACCCCTACCCTGGATTTCCAGCCGTTACATGTATACTGAGGGAACTAATAAAATTTTAAGCGATTACATGCATGTTTTATAGTGATAGTTTATCTATTTACTCTAGCTCACATTCTAAAATAATGTATCACTTCGTGAAATTCTAATAGTTAGGTACACTTTTGTCAAACTATAAAAATTTACTTAAAAAAATTCAAAAGGTTTTCACCAAAAATCGTCTGACAGTGACTGTGTCTTGTACCCTGAGGGGGTAATACCCCTCCCCTCTTATGGGAATGTGTGATGTCTCATTTATTACATCCAATACCTATTGCATCCAATCGCTACAGCAGCAGTAGCAGTAGCGAAGATTCAAATGATATAGAGTGTGCTAATAGCAGCGACATAGACTTTATTGATGATTCAGACAATGAAACACTGGACTAAATTTGTTTCTTGTGTCATAAATTGTAATAAAACTTGATATGAAAAGGCGCACCTAACTTTGCGCTTGCCGTTTACTACTGAATGAAGCAGTCGCTCATTATTTCTTTTCCTATGCCCACCCCAAGTATGTGTCATGCAATAATATTTTCCTTGTCTGACCCTGGCCAGCCGGGGCCGGGGATTTTTTTCAGCCCCGGTACCGCCCGGCCCCGGCCAGAAAAGTCGCCCCGGTCGATCACTACTTCAGGCCACGTTGTCGATTGATTAAGATGTTCTTTTGGTAGCCGCTTCAGAATCTGAAATTCTCAAATATTGGGGCTTTGTTCTATTCTGTGATATTCGTTTCAAGACAGACTGATCAATGCACCTCTAATGATGAACGTTGATAATATGTATAAGCACGCTAATCTGCTGGTTAAGTTGGTTGCATCGTCTGTCAACATTAGTAAAAGAGCCGGCCAAATTATACGATCGACATTGGGCACTAATTTAGAAATAATACAAAAATCTGTAAGTGTGTATAAATTCTTAGTTCAGTTCTGCTACATAGATGTCGTGGTTATCAAAGTTTTTCTCATTCGGTGCTTCTAGCCGAAATTCTTACGAAGTAGATCTTATTATAGTAGTAATTTTTATGTACCTGCATATAATATTAATATCGGTACCTACCTACTCATTTTCTGGACTGAATTAACATACTAGCGTGCAATCTACGATCCACGTGCTGTCTAAAACTAATCCGTTCTAAAATAAGTCAATCACAGTGTCCGGCGCATAAAACCGAAATTTTTTCCCGTTCCTCAGCTAAACATGACATATAAGCGCACACTACAGATAAGTTGTCACATGGATCTCATTTCCTGAGTGGAAGCTTTAAAAATAATATACATTAAGATACATACAGGCCCGTATCCAGGATTCGGCCAGGGGGATGGCGGACCCAAATATAAATTGGTCTATATCTCGGAAAATTAGTCGGATTAGCTCGTAAAAACTGCATTTTCGACGTTTTTCGATATGCTCTATCCATTAAGATCATAAAATTTGAACTTTTCGTGGAAAACATTTTATTCATACTATAAACGCTATAGAAAATGTCGTTTTTTTGATCGCGCTTGAGCCAAAATTATGGACAATACTTCGCATCTGGCGCGAAGCGCCGAAAATTCGAAGATTTTACGTCAAAGAAATGCAATTTCTACATATCATTTCGTGCATTATCTTTCCTTTCAAAATTTTTTTCGGCCAGGTGGGGCGGTTTCCCTTGAATACGGCCCTGCATTCACACATAAATGCAAAATGTTTTAGGTTTTACAAAAATTGATCGCGGAGTGTTCAAAGTACACACTTGGGATAAAATACTTGTAGATTTTATTTGAAAAAGTCTCCAATTATTGCTGAAAAACATTAAAATTGGTATCCTTTTGCCACAAAAAGTCTTGTACTTTGTACAAAGTTGATTTCAAAAATCTTAGTATGAATTACAAAATCCTTGTCCCGTACAAACAACCATGACCTCTGTGCACAAAAAGCAGCTGCCTCAAAAATAGAACATCTGTCGTTTTTTAATTGAGTCGACTTTTGGTCCAAGATTTATATTTCTCATAATTTTTTATTATTTTTTTGTAAAATGCTGACGCGTTTGATTCTTTGAACTAGTTTCATTGTGTGCTAGCTCCGTAGTTTACTGCATCAACCATCTGAATCAGCTGATTTTCAGGCTGCTAACGATTTGCAAACAATAGCTGATCGTCGCTCGCAAAATTGTATCATCTCTAGTTTGAAGCACAAGTTCGGAAACGATTTGATCATAATTGGTGAAGAGGTAAACTATACTATATAATGCTAGATTAAGATTACTTTTTAATCTCATTTATTTGTGATATTTAGTTTTTAAATGCTCAAAAATGGGGTTTATTTTCGTTGAACGTACATTTCTGTTTAATCATTTTGCAAGTGTAGTGAAGTGTTAAACTTAATACTCAGCTCAACTTGTTGTCTATTTACTTGTCAAATTTTCTTATTGTAGTCTGAAATTAATAAACCTATGTGTGAAATCCCATTGCGTAATATGCATAAATTACTGCTAAATATTTTCTATTTTGTGTGAAGATGATTTTTGTTTTATATTTATATGCTAGAACATATTTTTGCCTTAATCAGATTTTTTAGCTTAAATGTCTTTTCTTCATGAAAACGAAAATCTTTGTTCATAATTACGGATTTCTATTGTCTCTTCTGTCGAATGTTACTGAATGAATAAGTGAAAATAAGTGAAATCATTGAATAAGTCGCGAGAGATGGACATACTTGTTATTGAGGGGGGGTTTGGGTGTTTTATTGACCCCAAAATGGCAACTGATCCCCGCACAATGGCTGCGAGCCCCCGAATTGTCGATTTGTCGTAAAAAGTGTGAAAAGTGTGCCTTTTTAGGCGTTTTTAGCTCATTTTTGGCTCAAAAGTCTCACATTTTTGGCACTTCGCGCCATATACACATTCTTTGACTATATTCTGTTCAGTTTACTCGATTTTTTCAATTTTTCGATTTTTTCTGTTTTTTAAACGAGCATTGTCCGGAACGTCAAAAAATAGTGTTTTTGACGTATACCTTCTTTAGCCTCAAAAAGGTTTGTAAAACTTTTATTGGGCCTGACCTACCCCCAGAATTCCCATGCTATATATATATATATATATATATATATATATATATATATATATATATATATATATATATATATATATATATATATATATAGCTGCTTTTTAGGATGAGGATGTGGACAGTGGAATCGCTCAAGAAGCGCTTGAAAATTCCTTCGATCCTGACGTTCTTGCATACGATCATTCGTGTTCAAAGCAACATAAAGAAATAGATAGAAAAGATGTAAGTGGCGCAGTTAGTCGCTATTGAAACAATGGTTTTTTGTCTTATTTTGCGTCTCATTCTCGAAAATTACTTTGTCAATACCAGTGTTATATCCAGATTTAAGTTGAGAGGACGGTGCAGTACCCCTGCTTTTTCCGTGAAGGAAAAAAGTTATAAAAAGTCATTAACCAAAATTACTGCTTCAGCGCAATCTATTTGCCTGTGTGTCCAGGGCATTTCGCATTTTACACTATGCTATTTTATTTTCCTTGCGACTTTGTTTTACCCTTGTGTTTTTTTCCGAATAAAGTATTAGTATTAGTATAGTATTCTTTACACTTGTGCGCATGGAACAAAATATATGACCTAAAGAGTTTGCGGTGAAAATCTCAGAAATTTTTTAGGATGAGCCGTATCGAAACCCACTTTTTTCCTCGAAATCTCTATATTTCATTATTGTGGGTTTGAGATCGCTCACTGCCTTCCCGTATTATTTGTCCTTGGCCAGTAAGTACTCAGATGCTTTGTTTTTTTGTAGTGAGCTTCAAAAATTACTCGCTGATTTATACTGATTGGCGTAGCTCCTGTTGTGCAAGTTTGACTTGGGCAAAAATGCCAAAGTATCTGGGGTCTTATAATATTTCTTCCACACGTATATGCGGGTTTTTGGATGTATATAATCTAGTCTAGACAATGTTAGAAACGAATTGAAAATTTTTTGTACAAAGTACGGCAAAATTACGACTGAACTGGATTCTCACCGAAATTTTTCAACAAAAGTATTTAAAATTGAAAAAGTTGAGCATTTATATCGATTTCGGGCCATTTTTTCCACTCGTAGCTCATTCAAAATCTTTATGGTAAATGTCCGCGAGTTTACAAAACTTTTATTGAATAAAAATTTCAAATCATTCCGTTGCGCTTCACGCTTGAATATTTGATGGATAAGGAAGATAATGCTGTAATTTTTTAAGATAGTCGTTTGGGTGGATCCTTTAGACGGAACTTCTGAATTTACGGAAGGTGAGTCAGACATCGTCGTCTTTCTTATCACTTGATACTTACCTCATTTTTACCTTATACTTATCTCTTATAACTTCATATATGTACATTGTATTGTCTTAAAACCAAATTCTTTCTAGGTAACTGTTCTTGCTATTTTTCTCGTCCTTTTGCATTCCTTTCGCTAAATCAACGCTTCATTTTTTTATTTACTTATTTATTATTTGTTTCGTTTCTTCTTTCTATCTTCCTTTGCTCTATTTCCTTATTTCTATTATTGATTTGAATTTTTTGTATAACTATTGTTTTGTAGACTGACTTTTGAGAGCAAAACATCCTTAACGATTTTTCAAAGCTCGCATTCAAGTCACTCTAATGACGTGTAATTTTTGACCTAAAATTGGGGCCTCGACCCCTGTTAGAACGGAAAATTGGAAAATTTTTTGGGGAAAATGAGGCAAAATGAAGGTCGAAAATGGATGGAAATTGAAAATTTTCTTCATAAGTGCTTTAAATTGATCAGTAACGTATTTTAATTGTATTTTCAGCGCTTATACCAGTTTTTGCGGTCATTTTGGACCAAAAAAACATTAATTTTGCACCCCATTACCAGACCGGCTAATCCCCCAAGTCGGCCATGCTGTGCAACTATGATCTGATCTAAACCCCCCCCCCCCGCAAGAATCCGGCGGACCTCCCTCTAAATCGATACAACCCCAGAATTGAATTTTCGGTGCTATTTTTAGCAATTTAGCTCCATCAGACCCCCAGAATTTTGCTGCTGCCCACCTACGGCATCAGGTGCTACGCAGTTCCATGTGTGTTTTTCTTTTCTAACGTTGCTCTTTCACGGAATGTTTCACGCAATTCATTTAGGCTTGCTCGACCATGTTACGGTCCTTATTGGTATAGCAGTTAAAGGAAGAGCCATAGCGGGCGTAATTCATCAGCCATTTTTCGGCTATAACGAAAAGCAGCCAAGTTTGGATAATTTGGGAAGAACTATATGGGCTATTCAGGGCATAGGTGCTCACGGTATTGATCTCAGATCACCACCAGCGGGTAAAAGTTCTAATGATTTTTTTCTGTTCCCGACACGTTAAAGTACGTAACATTTCATAATACCGACAGTAAGATGATGAATTACGTTAATGCATTGAAATTATTCATAAATGCTAGACGTTGTCGGTTTATTTTCAGTAAAAATTCTAAAAATTTTAGACATATCAAACACACTTTTCATATCTGATCAGCATCTGTACGTGATCGGCATTTTACCAAAATCGGTAAATTTATTTTAGGCATTTAGCTGTTGGGCGGGGGACTTGGGTGCTCATTTTCTGAAAAATTTTGCAAGCGCATTTTTGCAAGGTCCCCTTTAAAAATGCTTGATAATGCTTGATGCGCTTTTGAAAGACCGCCACAAATAGATTTTAGTACATTTTTGAGCTGATATATCCGAAATTTTTAGGCGCTTTGCGCCAGGTTTATTGCTTTTGAATTTTTGTCTTTTAAACAGCCTGAGTTTGAAGGATGAGGGATCCCCTACCCAAAGTCGGTCGCTTCCGTATCCTCCCCAAAGCCAGAAAATTTTTGACCCCCTCCACTCGATTTTTGGAAAAAATTGAAATTTTGGCCGTTTTTAAGCGATTTTTGGTTATTTTTGACCAAGAATGGAGGTCATTCCCCCTTCTGAAGATGGCCGAGGACCCCCTCCTAAAATTTCGAGCCGTTACATGTCTGGTTTCACGGTTTTTTTGTATTCGGCAAAGATTTTTAACGGTGTACAGAGACTTTTGGGGACCGTCTTTTTATATGTACAAAGATTTTTTGGAAGACAAAAACTGCAGAAAAGGTTCGAAATTCGCGAAAATTCTCGGCGCTCCGCGCTCGAAATGAGCAATTGTGTGTTCTATATAGCTTTATAATTTCAGAAATTGCATTTTGAAAGGAAAAATGCCAAATTTTTTGGCGCTTCGCGCCGTTTTGAGACGATTATTACTGATTTTGCCCTCAGAAACCTAGAAATTGCTGAAATACGTAGCCAAAGGTCGAACAACTCTGTTTTTGCCACACTAAAATCGCTACTGTACCATATTATAGTACCCAAAAATTTGTGTGTACGAAATGTACAAAGACTTTTAGGGACCATCTTTGTACATGTACAAACGGACCTTGTGCAAAAAAACACTGGGTTTGGAGTAAGACATGATGACTATGTATGTTCACATTATGTGGTGCTTCGCGTCAAATTATTTATTTTCTGTATCATTTTTCTTCGCAATGGACCAGAAATAAATGTAAAGCACATGAAAAATCTTTCAAGTAGAGCTCGAATGGAATGTTAAGAAATCACGTGTGTGTGTGTGTGTGTGTGGGTGTGTGTGTGTGTGTGTGTGTGTGTAGTGTGGTTATTTTAAACGAGATTTTTGTATATGATTATAATGAAGTAATATTCTTTCGTATTTTACTAAAATGTTTCCTTTCTATAGTATAATGTTCGCCAAGAAACTACCAAAAATACTGTACTTCTTATCTATCTCTAGTGGTTGTCGAGTTATCTAACTTCAAAATTTTCGCCTCCTAGAATAAAATCCCGGATATGGGTCTGATTTTTCAAATTAAGAATATAATTTTCGTTGGGGTGATTCGCAAACGTAACAATCTTCAGCTATTGGATCGACCCTTTCGAGACTATTTGAGTTGGAATTTGGACAGTTTCATTTTAATTGTTTTAGCAGAAGGACGATATAATAATTAAAACGGTACGTATCTATTTACTCTTACGTCCTCAGGCAAAATTCGAGAATTGGGGTTATCGGCTATTCTTAGTGGGCGAAATTGACGGAGCTTATTTTCTTGAACGAAAATTAAGGAGCTTTCATATTATTATAATCAGTATCAGTGGCGGATCTAGGATTTTCCTAAGGGGGGGCGGTACCCCTAAGGGGGGGGGCGGAACCCTGACTTGGGCGGAAAAATTAGCCGTTTTAACCCGAAAATCGCAAAAAATCGCTCAAAAATGCTTAATTTTTCGCACTTTTTTGAGCCAATGGGGGGCGCTGCCGCCCCCGCCCCCCTAAATCCGCCCCTGATCAGTATGCATTTCATTGTTATGTATGATTCACAATCACTTGTAGACATGACCAGACTAAAATTACTAAAATTTTCGGTCTCCTTTATTGGATTTTCAAGCGTTAATGTTGTCAAGTTGTTTGTTTTTTCCAGTCCTAAATTTTCATATATTTTTAGAGAATCGTTGCATAAAAAATAATTTCATTTTTCTAGAATGCTTTTGATAAAAAAACCCCCACGAGAAACAATGTGCCTGCTGAAAAGCCCTATCCGATTTTTCTATGCTCATTTCGAACGCATTATAAGCAAGACTATTACGCGCGTTTTTTAAATCATTTATTTGCACGCAGACAGCCGGATTATAACAACGACCCGATCTCATTCAAACAAATTAGTAACATCAGCTGTTGAGGCCGTTAAACCCGACGAGGTCCTTCGAGTGGGAGGAGCCGGACATAAAGTGACTTTTTACCCTTCTAATACGAAATTCATCTCTGGGAAGATGGCATAGTTTGGTTTTTGGAATCAAGTTTCGTCTCGTTCTCCTAGTTTTTGACTCATTTTCCTCCTTACCTAAGTTGTTCTATTTTTGTGTGTCTTAAATCTTTTGTATATAGTTTTTCTCTTTTCCTTTTGTCATTAGAAATGCGATGAAAAAGATAAGGAAAAACATCACCCTTTGCGGCCAACCCCAAGGTGCGATTTTAAGAAGTACATTTTGCTCAAATGTATCAATTTCACATTAATATTTGCAATACCTATCGAGTTTTAGAAATTGCATGTGGTCTTGTTTAATTTTTAAAAAATGACGTTTTTGAAAAGTATATATACAGGGTGGGCCAAAAAGTCCAATCCCCGACGTTACCGGTCATAAATTCGGCAAATCTGGATATAAAATTATAAATTCATTCTCATTAGATGGATAAAAATGTCCTTGTATAAATCGTGCAAAAAATTTTGACCATCTATCAGCGGTTCGGGTGCTACAGCTACTTGTTTACACCCTACCTCGATATTATTTAAGCTCCAAAAGCTGGTTCTGTTAGGTCATCAATTCGCTAAGCCTTTTGACGATGTTTTGCAGTTTTTACATTTAGCAGGAAGGAGTACCCATTCTGTGACTCAAGCAATGCGTGTTATTTTGAAAAATGAGCTTGTTAAGCGAGAGTTGTAAACTAAGAGGAGCTTAGTTTAAACCTACCATTAAATTATAAAGATAATAATAAAGAATAATCTTTTATTATTATCTTTATAATTTAATGGTAGGTTTAAACTTTAAGCTCCTCTTAGTTTACAACTCTCGCTTAGCAAGCTCATTTTTCAAAACTATTCTTTTATGATCAGTCGCTTCTGCTATTAATTTATCTGACTGAAGATGTTGTCAAAAAAGGGCACCAAATACTCGGCAATAAAATTCAATACAGAATCTTTGAGGTTTAAACAGTATCAAAGTGGTGTGTAAACAAATCGCTGTAGTGCACGAAGAACTTGCAACTGGCCGCAATGTTTCGCACAGAAATAACATGCATATTTTTATCTGTAAAATGTAACTAGTCTAAAAATTTTATGTCAAGATTAGTCCCAAGTTATGACACAATATGGGGGTGTAGCGTTTTTTGGCCCATCCTGTATATGTCCTTTAAAAATAGATTGTTCTGCCATAAACTTCATACAATACTTAAACAGTTTCTGAAAATCACTTGTGTGTAGTATACTTTTTTATTGTCGAACTACGCGACAAAACTTCGTATTTTGACGCCTGATTTTTTGTTTACATAGGTCATGCTGCTCATGGAAGGTCGAGCGCATGC
Organism: Mermis nigrescens; assembly: GCA_036768485.1. Taxonomy (NCBI): domain Eukaryota; kingdom Metazoa; phylum Nematoda; class Enoplea; order Mermithida; family Mermithidae; genus Mermis; species Mermis nigrescens. The sequence continues at coordinate 4,724,311 of JAVLUZ010000141.1, forward strand.
ATATGTGTTTGCCAGCAAGGGCTGTAAAAAATGGGATACTTGTGCTCCGGAAGCCGTCCTCGCTGCACTGGGTACTTTTTATCCATTGATTGTTTTTTGAACCTTTTCCTAATTTAAGCACTAGATATGTATGTATGGTGATATCGCTCTCATAACTTAAAAAATGATCTAAAATTAAACTTTTTAATTTAAAATTAACTTTAAAAAATCATTTTTAACTATTAAATTGAAAAATTTAAATGTTTTTGGTTTAGGGAATTTTTATACTGTCTGAAGCGTTTCTGACTTTTGATTGCTTGTTTTGTCATTTTTTAAATTTAATTCGTGGTTTTAATACAATTCAATTGGAATCCCAGTAATTGATTCGCAGCTGTATGCATTTATATCGTTTTGATTTTGACATGCGCAATGTGGATGGTAATTTGGAAAAAATGCACAAAATCTTGTTGCTTATCGATCTACACTGTGAGATTTATAGTATTTCATTTCAAAAAATAATTTCATGGCTTTTTCTTCTTAAGAAATTACAGTAGATATCATACATGTAGGTACAGCATGGGAATTCTGAAGAGTCAGCTTCAAAAGTTTTTTCACGCGTGCCTATTTTCGGCTTGAAGAGTGAAAAATTAATGAAAGTGTTAGTTAAAATGAAAATAATAAAAATAGAAAGAAAATAGTGACATTAATATAATTTTAAAAAGGCCAAAAATACTGTTTTATGTTCCCGACGATGCTCTTTCTTTCTAAGGACCGCTAAAAACGCATAAAACTGCTTCTTTATTCAGGTATTTGGAGTATTGAAACTTCTTGGGGTCTGTAGCATTTTGCGGGGGAGGGGAGTCAGCCAGTAGTCATTATGGAGTCAAAACACCTAGAACGCATACCTTAATCATCCTTCCATAATTTTCCCTTATTTTGACTCTTTGAAACATCATCCAATTATTTATTCAACTTGAGTTAGAAAACATCGGTGCAACAGTGTACGATGTATTGCTTTTTTGTAATAGTTGCATTCCTGTTTTCGGTTGATACTAAAACTTTGAACAGTGTTCGAAGCACGCTTCCTGTTTAATCTGTTAAGTCAATCGATATTTCATTTCTTTGTATCCGTTAGTAAACGCATAATTTTATTTAGGCTTCAAATATCGTCGATTTTTCTAGATTATTGCAACAGAATAGCACATGAATGACATCGAGATTGTATATATTATTATATATTATTATTATTGTTCTATTCTTTTAAATTTTATTTTAATTTTTTCTAAAGTTTTATGAAGTTTATTTTATGAGCATTCATTTCAAGGTGGATGCTTGACCGATTTGTTAGGAAATAATATTGTGTACGAAGCAGCAGTCGAAAAACCCAACTCAAACGGTGTATTAGCTACAGCACCCGGTGTTGATCACAAGTGGTATGTGGACATGATGCCCGAAGATTTAAAGCGATCGCTGCCTTTCACGTGATTGCCGTTCCTCTGTGATTTTTCTGATTGTGAGATATTCAAGATTTTGCTTTCGCAAGCAATTAATTCGAAATTATTTGGTCGTGAAAATGACTCATTATAGATTACTTAAAATTTTCGATGTAATTTTTCGATCTTTAATGTTTGATTGTGTCTCGTTTTTTAAACAAAATTTCCGTTTCCCTGCAACAAATAAAACCCGATTTATATTAGGCACTTACTATTCATTTCCACACAAGTTGAACATAACCTTTGGAAAATGTCAACGAAAGCTGACAGATTGCGACTATTGCATTGATTTGATACACAGTTATTATAATCTGTCGATGAAAATTATTAAAATTTATGTCCAAAGATGCTACTCGAGATTTCGATAAAACTGCGTGGAAAACTTAGAATAAAATAAAAATGTGTTCGTATTATGGGTGCACAGCAGGGTCGGTCTGTGGGTCAGCCGCGAAGTTTTTCGAGTCAAAATGGTCACAAAAACAGTTACAATATATGCTAAAGTAGCGTGAAACTCTGTATGTTAATTTACAATTTTTTTGGTAAACTTCGAGCATTTTTGGAGGAATTTTTTTTCATTTTTTCCAGAATATTTCATATTTTTGTTCTTGAAGGTCTAGACCTCCAAACTCCTCCCGTACTTACATGTCTGCCTATGACTATAGTCTGTTTCATTTTTGAGGTTTTTTAAAGAATTTAGAGCGACTACAAAAGTGGTTTAAACTATTACGATAAATATGATATTTTACAGTGAATTCAGTCATATGGAGACGTATGCCATTGTAAAACCGCATTACTAAATCAGAAATTTTAACCATGTCTGTAGCCCGATTCTTGCGGAAAATTTAAAAGAAAACCGCAAAGTTAAATGAATCAGACTTTAACTGACATGCGAACCAACTATACACCTGAATCACAAATAGTACATTGTACAAAAAATTGAAAAGGCTAAGGCCGACGTTTTTTCTACGAGTTTAATTTTCTTCTCTTCATAGGCATTTGGTCCGGAAGTTCGTGACCTTTTGTTTCTGGTATAAATATTGCCCATGCAACGCACGAAACGAATGAAGCGATAGCGCAGGTTACGTAAGGGCCCGGTTCCCAAACTGTGGACTGAAATAAAAATACTATCAGGACAGGGATATCGATCAGTAAATTTTTTGATATCGTGCAGCATTGAACAGTGAGGTGTGTAGGTACCTACGTATGTACATGTTGGTATAAAACGTAGCTGTGATACGGATAACTCGCCCCACCCCCATATTTTGTCCCCCATACAATTCGCGCTCCTTAATGCCCCCAACTATAACTCGCTCCCACACAACACAATTCGCCCCAACACAATTCGCTCCCCACACAACTCGCCCCCCCACAAGTGACTCTTGGAACTTCACCGAGGGTTCACAATTGATAATGTGATTATACAGGGTGTCCCATCTAACTATCCAATACGTTTTTTTCTTAAAACTTCGTCAATTCTTTTTAATTTTTTAATGATTTTTCGGGTATACTTAGAAGGTCCAATACGAATAACTGACAATATTTGATCGATTTTGCTCATTCGTTGTGTAAACTGCAGAACTTAGTGTAAACCTCAGATTTTTGTTAGTCTTTCCTTTTAAAATTATGTATTTTGCGATCGATGCATAGCCCACGATTCAAGGCACTCAAACCATAAAGGATAATGCATTCTGAGTACCTGAATGCTTGTGAATCAAAAAATTCTCGAATGGGTTTATACAAGTTCATGAGAAATTGTTGTGAAAAGTCATTCAGACAATTTTTGCATAGCTAAGAAAAGTTAGTCCTGAAAAAATGTTACATTTTGAACAGTATATTACTAATTCATGCCAAACTTTGTCAGTTTATGGTAGACATTCAACATTCTATAATCGCTAGAAAAGTTTTTAAAAATATGAAGAATCAAATGAGCTAACGCGATATAATAGTTCGGATACTCAGGTGTTACCGCCTGTAAAAACTAAGGTTTACACAAACTCCTTTAGCTTAAACCATGAACAAGCAAACGCAATAAATTCATGTCATTCCAGTTTTCTATCAAATCTTACAACTATGTCCAAAAATTCATCGAAAAATATTACGAATTAGCGGAGCTCATTATGAAAAAACAGTTGAGATAGTTACTGTTGCTACAGATGATGAGTCTGTTTTAAATCGGCTCTAGGATTCAGTTGTGGGCATGAATGCACGGCATGACAGTTTCTGGTCAATTTCAAGCTCTTTTAAAACAATTTTTACCTGTTTTCTCTGGTTTTTAGCCTCTGATTTTTTCAAAAAATTACACATTTTTTATTCTGGGGGTTTGGATCACAAATGAGCATGGGGGGAGTTTGGGGGTATACACTTATAGGTGGGCGGCATCTGGGGACGGTGCAAGATTTTTTCGAAGGTCGGAAAAATGGCCTTAAAAATGGTGGTATGGCGAAAAACACCATTTTTCAACGTTTCTCATCGAGTACTACCCAGGCATCGAAAAATTGCGAAAAAACTAAAAATATTCAAAACTTGAATTCTGGGGGTATTTTGGTTTCTGGGAGTTATTTTGTTTCTAGGGGTGCAAACCCCCCAACCCCCCACGCCCAGGTATGGTATACACCCCCCCCAGAAGGCCGAATACCCTCTCCCCGAAACCAGAATACCCCCTAGAATTGATTTTTTTGAAATTTTTTTCTGTTATTCTTCGATGCCAATGGATAGTGAGTGCTCGATGAGTAAAGTTGAAAAATGGTAATTTTTTCGCCATACCACCATTTTAAGACCATTTTTTGACCTTTGCACACACCTCTCCAGAATTTTGGTGCTGCCCACGTATGGTCTACAACCATACATGAGCAGCTATAAAATTCTGGGGGTCTGGTTGGGTGAAATTGCCAAAAATATCACTAAAAATAGAATAATCAGTGGGGAGGTTCAACTTCTGGGGGTTAAACCCCTATACCTCCCACGCCGACATGTGGCCTGTGGTTTCAGACCATAAAGGCAAAATATGACATGGTCGATCTGTGGGAGTCAAAATTGAGCTTTTTCGGGCCAAAACGACCTCAAAATCTAGTGTAAATGCTAAAATAGCATTAAAATTACGTTATTCTACAGCTTGTTGAACAATTTCAAGCACTTTTGATGAAATTTTTCGATTTTCATCCTTTTTTCGAATTATCTAGGGCAAGTTATGAGGGGGCGAATGATCCACAAACCACGCAAGTGATTGAGATTGAGTACCTACCTATGTATAACTTTTGGAAATTTGGAAACCCATGATTGCGTTATTGAGAATTAGGATCTATAAAATAGCGAGTGTATAATAGGTTAGCTTTACATGCGATCTAAAAATGAACATTCGTACTATAGGTACAATATATAACTATATATCAAATCAGTGGTCATATCTTTCGCTCACCAAATATAGCAGCTGAGGCGCCAACATTGACGCAACACGGGTCATCATTTGAGTGGAGCCCATTGCCACATTCCTGAAGAAGACAGAACAGTTACAACCACACATAGGCGTGAGAGGGGTTTGGGGGTATACACCTCCAGAAGTTTGAAAAACCCCACAGATTCCTGTTGACCCCCAGAATTCTATTTTAATAACATTTTTGGTGATTTTTGGCAATTTTTGGTGATTTGAGCCCCCCTCAGAATTTTCTCGCTGCCCATGTATGGTTACAAACAACCATATTTCACACAGGTAGACATTTGGTTAGCTGGTAGGTACCTGATCGGAGTAGGAAACAGTTCAGTGATAGAAATCATCAGCGTAATCCAAATTGGTGACGTCAAACACATTGCAAAAAATGAGCAAATGGTAATAATGAGTTTGATGTTATTTGCATCTAAATTGGAAGAAAACAATGTTAATAAAAATAATAGTAAATGCAATAATAATGCATAATCACAAATAACCGAGTAATTATATATATATATTATCTAAAGTAGAAAAAGTAATAGAGGAAACAATATCAATGAACACTTATTCGACCAAAAACAAAAAATAATTATGATAATATTATTTACATAAAAACTAATATTGACCACATCAATAACGATTTCTAACTATTCTTGACGTGAAAACTTTATATCCAGGAAATAAATTTTGTGCACGCATATTCCGACTCTTTTAAGGCTTAAATCTTTACGGCTGAAGACAATCACGACCATAGGTGGGCGGCACCAAAATTCTGGGGGTGCAAGATTTTTCAAAGGTCAAATAGTGGTATGGCGAAAAAACACAATTTTTCAACGTTTCTCATCGAGCACTATCCATTGGCATCAAAAAATTGCGAAAAGAAATAAAAAATTTCTCTGATGAGGATTTTGGCTTCTGGAAGGGGTATTTTGGTTTCTCGGAGGGATGCATACCCCAATACCCCCACGCCCAGGTGTGGTCACAGAATGCATATTTGGGGGTACAGGGTCTCTTGAGTCCCCCAGAATAAAAAAATGAAAAACGTCCTAGGGAACATAAAGCAAAAAAAGCTAAAAAGTGAGAAAATTGAAAACTTTCTTCGAAAGTGCTTTAAATTGACTATTTTTAAGGCAATTTTAGACAATTTTGAGGTCATTTTTGGCCCAAAGAGGCTTACGAACTGACCTTCTACCGCCAGACCTGCTGACACCCTCAGACTAGTATGCTGTGCATCTACGGTCAACGGTCACGATCCCACATGGATATAGGGTTTATACTTTACACGCCCATTAGTTAAAAAAAAAGTGCATAGACCCCAAAACTCAATTCTCAAGTATTTTAAATATTTTTGAATTTTTTATACCAGCACTTGATTCAAAACTTAGGATACTGGGTTTTTCTTCGAATAACCAATTTTTTGCATAATTCTCGGAATTTAATTATAATTTAAATATAATCACAATTCTAGCACTCAAGCGACGCATAATTGAATTTACTCAGTCATTTTTCAATATGCAAAAGAAAGGAATGGAATTGCCAATCACTGTTTCATAAAAATTAATATAAAATTTTAGCCTTCAATCCCTTCCACACCTGGACGTAATAGTTGGGTGTTTATGCTCCCGAAAATTCGGAAGACCCAAAAAATCAATAGGACCCCAGAAATGAATTTTCGGCATGTTTTTTGGATTTAGCTAGTTTTACATCACCCAGACCCCCAGAATTCGGTCACTGCCCATGTACCCTTTGGTTTAACATTGTTGCCAAGTTCTTCGGTATAGCGCTGAATTCAGTCATTTCATTTTTGGAAATTTGCAAAAAGCCAAGAGTTTATAATAAAATTCATATAAAAGTAAGTAAGAATTATTAGGACAAAGTTGAAAGTAGATTGAAAGAAAGATTGAAATCGAAAGATTGAATGTTCACGCACATATGTAAGTTACCAGAGATAAACGCAACAGTTGAAATCCTATATCCCAAAACGAAAAGAGAAAACATTTTCTGGCTGGGAAAACCAGGCAGAACAAAATTGACTATAGACAGTCTCGCGAGGTTGATACCTATAAACTGTAATTTAAGTTTATTTTGTCTTTTTACGTCAGTCAATGATGCTCTTCTCAGCTGACTCTCAAACCGGCCACGTTTTATTTCCGTGATTGCACTTACAACTCACAAGCATTCATAAGCAGCAAGAAAATTCTGGGGGGGCTGGTTGAATATAATCACCAAAAATTTTACTAAAAATCGAATTCTGTGGGTCTACAGTAATCTGCATGGGGTTTTCAACTTCTGGGGAGGTGCAAACCTACCACCCGCCAGCGAGTGCTCACAAGTCACAAATGCATCCGCTTTCGCAACAGATCATCAATTACCCCTTTTCCCTTAGCACTCTGTCAGTTTTATGCGACTCATAAATGAAAAACGTATCAGTGAGAATTTTAATGTATAGGATTTAAGAATCATTTGAAAAACGATGACCTGGTTTTAAAATTATTATATCTTTAAGCTAGCTCAAAATTGGTTCTGTATATAACCTTAAAAGTAATGTATAGCAGCGAATAACTGTTTCACTCCTGCCTCTCTACTCATAAAAAAATTAATTTTCTTACGAAAATACTCCACGAAGCATATGCACACACAGCTGAGACAAATAAGGGCTAGAGGCACAGTTATTAAAATTCGCCTACCAAACGGTTTGAAATATTAAATCGATCAAATCAAGGCAATCGGTTGAGAGCAATTATGTTTAATTCTCACTTGACAAAATAATCGGCCAAAACAGCTGCCAAAGTTGCCAAAAATCTTAGCAACGATGTCATAATAAAAAAATTGACGAAGTGATTACCGGCTAAATTGTCCGAGTCGAACATGAATACGTACGAAATCATGCTGACTGCAAAGCTAAAAAACAATTGCATAAAGAAAAAATTAATGCGAAACCTTATACCGGAGCATTAGAGTAACTATTAATTCATTTCAGCGGTTGTTTTTCAATTTGATTTTTTTAAATTTCCTAATTCAATAAACGCATTCTACTAGTCGATTGACTTGATATGTCAAAGTGTGTACTTTTGTTTATGGTCAACGACACTAAAATCTGATTTAGACACAATTTTGCACAAAACTGGCGCTTGAAAATAAGAAGCCTTACCAGAGTTGAAGTTGATTGACTAAGAAGCTTAGAAACAAATGTATAAAGCACACTTTTTGAGCTAATAAGCCGAAAATACAACATATTTGTTCAATATAATTAAAAAAAATAAATAAATAAAAAATAATCCACGACTTTGGTAAGTAAATTCATACCATTAATAATACAAAAGTTTACAATTATGAAATATGGTTTTGACGATGCTCTAAAGCAAAACATCCGCTTTCCATGGCAAAACTAAAAATTTCAGTCGGCCCAAGCTTTATGAAAAGGTTTTTTCGAATCTTGTTTACCGCAAAGGTTGGTTTTTAGGCTGATAAAAAAGGCACTGACGTTTTCATACTCCTATTTTTGCTAAAACATATTACCGATTCTTAAGGAGCTTACTTGCTAGCGGAGACCACAGTCGTATAAATGGAAAGCTTAGGTGTAGAGAACAAGTGTCGAATATTGTACTGTTTTTTCTTATTTTTTGTCGTTTCGTCTGACGCTAACAAGGTGTCAAGCGCAGCATTGACTCTTGGTACAGATTCCGCTTTGCGACCGTTCATTTTGACAACGAACGAAAGACTTTTTCTGGCCCCCTCGAAATCGTGCTTATGTATGGCCCACCTTGGGCTTTCCTTCATGAAACTAAAGTCAAAAACTGATTTATTAAGACAGAAGAATGTTCCTTGTTTCATTATTACATAGGGAACTGCTAAAAACGGCTACTAAACACTCGCAAATTAGGTATTATTGATTAAGACAGCAGCTTAGCATCATCGACATTAGTTATAAACTCTAAAATATGTACTTCGTTATTACTCATTCTTCATAAAAAGTAGATGAAAATACGAAAATCGCGCATGTTAAAGACGTGTAATTTAATTTTACGAAACTAAAATCATCATCTGGCATGAGATTGACAAAAAATATAGATAAGTTAAATATTGGCGATAAAAAATTCGAAACAAAATATTTAAGAACGTGCTTTCAAATGCAAGAACACTGAACAGGTTTTAAAATAAAATGTTAGCAGTGGGTGACTAAATTAATTAGGTCATGTCCATATATGGGCGTGGAGGGGTTCCCCACATAAGGTCGAATACCCCCCCCCCCAAAAAAACCAAAATGGCCCTCCCAGAATTCAATTTTTGAATTTTTTTTTGTTTTTTCGCAATTTTTGATGCCAATGAATAGTGCTCGATGAGAAACTCTAAGAAATGGCGTTTTTTCGCCATACCACCATTTTTAAGACCATTTTTGGACCTTTGAAAAATCTTGCACCCTCCCCCAGAATTTTGGTGCTGCCCACCTATGGTCATGTTGCCCTTTTTGCCTCGCACATTACTTCCAATTATCTGCATTTTTATTTGAAATAATGCTTAAGCTTTCTGAATAAATTTTGTAATGTGGAGCTTCCCTAGTTCTACTGAAAAGATTTATTGACCCTAAAACCTCCGGAATGACACTGATCGTTTGGACACAAAAAATAAAAATTGTTGTGGCGCCGGAGGTCGGCATTGAAGATATACATCTTAAAAATCTTGAAATTTCTTATTCATTGAGCTAAGAAGATTTTTAAAGTATGGTCGTAGAAACACTAGCGAAAGAGCACCTTTTTTCGCTATTTGTGCTGGCATTTTTGTACAAATTTCTTTAAATCCTTTGCCTTTTTAACACTCTTTCCCATGCGGTATTATCAGATTATTGAAAATGCATGACTGACTCATTATATTTCTGAGTGTTAATGCCTAAATATTTACACTTAAAATAGTTTCAACGTCTGACAACAAATCCTAAAATTAAATAGATTTTTTAATCGACTTTATACATCCTGAAAGTTTGACACTTTAGTTTTAACAGAACACATGAAAATATAAGCGCAAAGACTGTTTAATTAATGCTAATTTTTTGATAATATAAAGCGAGAAAGAAGCGCCAGAAATAAAATTTTTGGGTATATCATTCATTCATTTACTTGTAAAGACTTTCAAAATAAAGTAAACGACTCTGTTGTTCTGACTTGCTGAAAACAATAATAGTCAAACTATGCGTAGCAAAAAGACTGAGAGGCTAAATTTTTACAATTAACTAAACATCGCTAACTTTCACTGATTTCCTACTTTTAATTTCATATTTTTTAGTTGGTTTTCTCCAACTTTATTACTATAAGAGTAGCACGCAGGGCAACGGGACAGTGTTGATTATCCATGTCAATTTGCGCCAGTCCGCCGACAGCCAAGCAAAAAGTGTCAATAATCCTTGGCCTAGCGGGAAACTACCTAAAATTTAAATGAAAAACTTATCCACAACGTTGAAACTGAAATTAATTACATTTCTCTAAGCCAATGTTTGGCTGTCGTTTACACTTTTTGAATAACTTAAATTTTTGAATACTAGGCAGTAACTTATTTGCAAAATTTCTGCAATAAACGCGCATCTTTTATTTTATTGTATATAAGCACGGTATTCAATAACTCACCTACGCTTGTTACCCATAATCTATGTTTCGGCAGCAAAAATTCGGTGAGGTAGACAGCATTGATGACGCTTACCAGTCCACAAGCGAATCCAATGAAAAATCTGTTGTTGATCGAGAAAACTATTAAATTTTCAAGCATTATAATTATGGGATGGTCAGCATAAGTGGGGATTTGCATTATTTGTAATGTATACTTGCATTTTTCAGAATTAACTAATAGTGCGTTCATTTTAAAGGTTAATTAATTTCATCGCCAAACTTTTTATTGTAGCAAATATAGCAATCATTGTCCGAGCACAACTATTTTCTCAAGATGGTAAATGGCGCATGAAAGCTTGAAAATAATAATCACACTGAAGCATTTATCGCAATAAAAACCAAATTGAGAGCGATACTGACGAATAATAGCATATCTTACCAACACTGGCTTTCTAACCTGAATATCAGAAATGCCCAAATATTGGTTGAAAAGGCTGAGGCATTTCCGAAGATCATTAGAGCACTAACTGATATGAGCAAAGTCTGTAAGATGAATCTCTTGAATAAATGGATGAATTCACTAGTACATGTGTACATAATATTCGTGTGTTGTGTGAGCCAAAAAGAGGATATTTAATCATTTGCTTCAGAACATAAAATTAAATAGGACGCATAAATTGTGCCTATCAAGATTTTTCTTCAAATATTTTAGACTACTATAAATTATGAAAAGTAATCATTAGTTGAGGATTTGCTTTCTCAAAAACATATTGAAGCAAATTTTAGTGTGCATTTAATTAATTACTGCGTGATATTTTTAAGCAGGAAAGTTTCTATGCCACGGATGTCATTCGGCTGTTGGAACGAATTGAAAATTTCTCTGGCTCTAAATCCCAGCGGATCTAGCCCTGAAATTTCCCTCATTGTCAAAATAATAAAATATACTTTCATATGCATACTTTTACCTATTATAAATAATATGTAATACACAGTATATTACACAATGATCAGCCAAGTCTCAGTCACAGTTCTGAACATCACTAGCTTTTTTATGAGTTAAATAGAGAAGATTGATTTAGAGACAGCCAAATTATAGATTATAAAATTAAAATGCATTATAAATCAAATACTATAAAATTACAATACTTTTATTAAGATCGACGCTTTTGAAATTCATATTTTCAATAAAGTTCATCAATGACGTCAGACTCTCAATCCTTATGCTTAGGTCATTAAATGAGTCCTTAAAACCATGTTGTCGTACGGAGATATCACAGCGACCACATTCACTATTCTGATGAAACTTTTGCTTAATTTTTATTAAATCGCATGCGAATAGACCTCCGCCTAAGTGCGTTTCAATGGAACTATTTTGCGCGTAACTCACCCATTTTCTTCCAAACCAATCTGAAATTTGTCCACCGATTGGACTTCCAAAGAAGATTCCAGCCATTTGAATTGTAATAGACCAAAATATAAGCGGCGTCCGTCCGCAGATTAAATCCCACTGTAAGTTATACGCAAGCAACGGGTAAAAGCTAGCAATTGGCATCAAATAATAACAAAAAAGTACGATTACGACTAATTAAGAACATAATAATTGTATGTGGATTTTCACCAATTCTCAGAATTCATTTTTAACTACGTTTCAAAGAAAGCATTTATGTAAGGCGTTGAAATCGAACTCTGCTTCACCTTATATTCAAGAGCTCAAACGGAAAAACTACAGAAAGCTTATTTTACCGAATTCTTATACCTGTCAGATATGAGTGATCTAAAACATTACTTTTTGTTTCTTACTCGATTTAGTGGTCTTCAAAAATATGCCTGCTACATATAAACTTTTTGACACCACTTTGTCGTTTTTTCCCTGAAGTTTGGGTATTTCTTATTCTACTTGTCAGATTCTTTGTTCGATGATGTTTTCCTTCTATTTTAACGTCTAAGTGGAAAAGCGTACTTCGTCACTCTGAAATGGAAAATTAATGCGAAATTCACATTTTCGAACAATTCAGAGCAGAGGCGTAGCCAGGATTTTGGTTCGGGGGGGGCATAAACAAAAAATTTTTAAGACTACTTTTGCATTGAATGCCAGTGATGTATGTACAGAAAAACTGAGTTTTTCGATTTTTGGTAGTGTAGTCTAGCTAATTTATGGGTTTTTAACGATCAGAAGTACAAAAAATGTAAAGTGGCACGAAGTGCCGAAAATTTTTGGAATTTACTGTTTTCATAGAGAATTAACGGCCTTTCTATTGACAAACAGTTCGGAAATAATAAGTGGCGCAAAGTGCAGAGAAATTTGGTCATTTTTTACCGCCCTTAACATTTTGTAGCTCTGTGAATACTAATAGTCTGACAGAGCAAGAAATTGTCAAATTTGTACAAAACAATTTTGACAGATCAGGCTTCTAGCAAGAAAACTGCGAATTACTAAGTTTGTCTGAAGATATTTTGAGTGATTCTGGCTTTTAAATTCAATGCTGGAGTTTCAAAAAAGGATGAACAGTAATTGGAGGCGCTATGCGCCGAAAATTTTTTGAAGATTTTGCACTTTAAACTCAATTTATACCGCTTAAATCATACAAAACAGACAAATTAACCGGCGCGAAACGCCAGAAATTTTTAGAAATTTTTTAATCCTTTTACATAGCTTCTTCTCCCTTAAATCTTGTTGCACAAGCACAACGAGATTTTACGGCTGCGGGGGGTCTGGGGTGGCGCGCTCAAGCGAACCCAGCGGGGTTCGGGGCAGAGTCCCGGAACATTTTGTAAAAAAGCCATGTTAAATAGTAACGTTAAAATTTTCGCAAAATCGGCCAAATATCGGTTCTGAATCAAGCCTGAAAATACTTAAAATTGATGAACTCCTACATTGCACAAAACTTCTGAGCGGAAATGCGTTTTTCAATCTCTGCTAATTACATAGCGCAGCAACAGGGTCGCTGCCAATAAGATATAGAAAAATAAATCAATGAAAATTTTATTCTTACCGTTTTCAGGCCCATTTGTGGCCTTCTTATTAAGAGAATGCAGTTCAGAGAACAAGAAATGTGCAAAAGCATAAGAAAATTTGGCCATTCCTTTCCTTTTTAAAATAGGATTGTGTGTCCTTGTAAAGAAAGACAAACAAAGCAAAGTATAGACAAACTGTTACACAAAAGACAAACAAAGCAGAGGATAGACAAACTAGTACACAATCATTTTCGCACTTTTACTATTATGTATGCTCAACAAGCATGCGCAGTTCCATTCAACGAACAAATAGTGCAGTAAATTACTAAAGAGATGTGAAATGCTGGATTATTTTAGCTGATTCAAGCTTTTAAATTCATTGGATCTATATAGCAATAAATAATAATGACCTGGCGCGAAGCACCGGAAAATTTTGACGTTTTTGCCTGTCTGAAGTCAGTTTTCTACACACACATTATTGCAACATAAAAATCAACAATATTTCTGAAAAATTTCGGGGGGGCATGTGCCCCCATGCCCCCCTGGCTACGCCTATGATTCAGAGGAATTAGTTTCTTTTACTTGAATGCACTGTTTCGAGACGGTATTGATTGTTGTTTTAAAGCAACTGAAACTGATTTCATACCAGTAATACGTACTTCCGGCACTATTGAGTAGAAGTCTATGTGCTCAGCTGGAACCCATTTCGGGCACGACGCCAAGGAACCACTTTGTCGACCCTGACACAGAGATTCCGTCTCGAACAAATGACCTTGGATAAATGTTGAATTAGCGTTCTCTAATGAAATGGTGCCGTCACATTTCCATAATTTTGGCACTCTTTTTAAAAATGCCATTATGCTCATATTAGACGATAGCACTATTACAGCTAGCTGATAAACAACTGAGTGTAAGATTTGATATAGACCGCATCCTAATGCTTGATCTACATCAGACGGTTCCATTGTTGAAGTCTACTCGTTTAGACGCAATGCTAAAAAAATCAATTAAGATCAACAAAAGTAATCCCAAAAGTAGAATATTAAAGGATCAAATATCAATATTCCTCTAAAGAGCGGCCAAAATGGGAGGACGAATAAAATTTTTGTTATCTCTTGCTGAACTCTTTCTTGAACATAATAACAGCGTTGGACTTGTTAAAAGTAGCTTGGTACTGATTTCTCTTATTTTGCTCTGAGGTTATTTTCCGGTGAAACATTCAATTTCTTCTTATTGACTTAGGAAAATTGGGGAGAATGTGGAACTTGGAAAATTTTTGACATCAAAGACAAAAGAATTAGTGTGACAGTCGACGTCAGCTCATTGCTTGCACATTATTAGTACGAAAGGGACAAAGGACGACCTAGAAAAGAAAACAACCAGATTACTTATTATTTGGTCTTCTGGCGGAAGGTGGCACATGACCCAATGGAAAAGTCTGATTTTATGAGCTCCAACAAACTTAAACAAAGCGCCAAAATAAATACCTTGTACTGATAAGAAGTCGCGAAAAGTTATTGATTATTTAATACGCTTTGCTGACGCGAGCCAATCGCAAAAGGCGTAGGTACCTGATTTTAGGGAGACGCATAAAAAACAGGATTTATTGTCGTACCACTTTAGTTATTAAGATCTAGAGTGAGATGGAATATAATTTGAGGTATCTCGTAACGAGAAATGATCTGAAACGAAAATATTTGTAGCGTTCAGTCATGTCACTTGATCAAATTGTGGTTATAGGAACGTAGACATGAGCATAGATGCACAGCATGGCCGATCTGAAAAGGGGTCAAAATTGAGTATTTTTGGACCAAAATGATATCAAAAACTGGTACAAACGCTAAAATAGCTTTAAAACTCGTTATTACACATTTTCTGGTCAATCTGAAGCACTTTTGAAGAATATTTCCAATTTTCATCCATTGTTTGCCTTCATTTCACCCCATTTTTCCCACAAAATTTTCTATTTTTCCATTTGGGGGTCAAGACCCCCAAACCCCCTACGTGCATGTCTAAATTCGAGTATACTTGTTTCTTAAAATCCTGACTTGCTGATGACATTGGATGCGAATTAAATCTCAGTCGGCAACATCAAAATTATACAGTGCAAGCACATCTTTTACCATTAAGAATTCTCAGGCAAAACTTGAAAGATATGTTAATGATCAATTGTAATTTTGGAAAATGCCAAAATTGTTACTTCTTATGGAAATATATACTAAAGTAGAATTCTAGAAAGAATATTCTTTGGGTGCTGCTTGAGCTACATCAAGTCTACACCCTATTCAGACATTATAATTTTCATCAACATATAGCAGTTTTATGTAATCAAATCAAATTAAGCAGGTCAGTAATTACCATTCCAGCTCATTGCGAAAATTCTTAAAAGCAAGGTCCAAAAAGTATAGAGTAAATGTTAAGTCAGACTCGTAAAATCAATGCGATCCTCGTACTAATGGATACTCACTCTTTTGCTAGCACACATGGACGTAGGGGTCTGAATTCATCCGAGAATACGGCGGACCCTATCCCCCCTCCCCAAAAAAATTGATAGACTCCAGAATTAATTTTTGGTGCTGTTTTTGGTGATTTTGCCTTATCAAACCCCTCAGAATTTAGCTGCTGTCCATTTAGAGTTGTAAGTCCTCTTGATTTATAAACACTGATTTCTCACAATGAACATTGCATGTGTTGTGTACAAAGGCGCATGCATGACTGGAATGGTTTTGTTCTTGTTTTCTAGTCTACTGTTGGGTTTTTCACATAAGAAGTCTTTCAATAAAAGTTATTAAAAATTTAATGCGCTCAATGTCCAGAAGAGCTTTTCCTATTTCGAATATTACCATAATTCACATTCTCTAAAAATAATTACAAATCACTTTCTGCAATATTTTATGTGTAACTAAAATTGCCCATTTAATTCGCTCCGCCAAGATTCGGATTTTCAGTAACAGAAGGTGGTCAACAAAATCTGATAATAAAAATTCTGATTCTCAGTGAAAGTGAGCATAACAAGTTAGTATTCCAGTGTCCAGTGCATTATTATTTAATGAAAAAAGGCAAATTTATTGATGAAATGGTCACTTGTATAAACTCTTGAATAAACCTGTCAATAGCAAAGTAACAAAATACAGCTCTTTAACTCAAATATTTATAACAATTCGCCACATTTATTTGTGTATTTCATTTGGGAAAAATAGTTTTTATTTTTTTAATAATTGAGAGACGGAAGCTTGACAAGAAACTAATTTTTTGACTTCGCAGCTTGTGGATTCCACTTTTAGCTTTACAAGCGTAAGCACCGAAATTCAGTTATACTCGTTTTGATCCATGAGGAACCTTTTGTGCTTACACTAAAAATCTATTAAACAATATAATGCTCAGACGTTTTCGCGATCAGATATGTACAGCATGCAAAATCTAAAATGATATTGTTTTACCTGTCTTTACAGAAGGTTAGACTATGAAAAATCTTTCAAAAAAAGTTTAAGATCGTATAATTAGTCAAAATGTTGTTTTTTGTCGAAACGTCAAAAATTGATACATATGGGTCTAATAATCGCTGAAACAAACTTGAAACAGCATATTTAGTTAGCTTTTCGTGGAAACTCAAAATCCAAAAGCTTTCATGACTATTAAATAATCAATATATTATTTATATCATGAAAGCTTGACCTCACACAATGCTCTGGCTTGAAAGATAATAGTGTTAACTTTACACCTCCATGGCCAACTCAATAGTTTGCATGAAAAACCACAAAAAATTTCTTTAAATTTTCCAAAATAAAGTAATCAAAATACTCGCCATCGTAATCGAAATTACGACGGAAAATCTGCAGAAACGTGTATAGGCCGCAGAATATACTTCGATTTTTGGTTGTTTAGGTGGAGTCTAACTGTTTAGCACAATGGCTCCTGCGCTTATAGGGAAATTTTCCCTAGTCTCTTCCTTTTACATCCTTAACAATGAAGAAATTCAAGTATATTCTCTTTTTTGTTCCATCGGAGCATTTTTCTTTGCTAGTTCCCTTCTTTTATTTAATACTTCAGGCCATATATCCGTACTGTCAAACAAGATGAAGAACAAAGAAGATCGTTTGAGTTTAAGCAATTTTGAACATATCCTTTGGAGGTGATAACCGTTAAAACAAGGGAGTAGTCTAGGGAAAAGAGCAGCAGCGAGGAAGGTAGCCGTCATAGGGATGGGAGCGGCCTGGGGAAGGAAACCATAAGAGTCGGAGTCCCCCTCCTGTACACTTCGCGCTCCTAAGCTACCGGACCGACCAGTGACAAGCGAACGATCAACCAACTGCAGATAAATGACCGATCAACTGTTGCCAGATGACCGACCAACCGCCCGGAGTCAGGTAAGACTGTTTCAAGCTGTCAACCGTGTAGAGACGGAGCAGCTAAAGGTGTTTACGCCGACCAATGACAGCGTTTACTCCTCACTTTAAATTCTTATTTTACACTTAGTTTGTATCTAATTTTTTCTAGTTTGTTTTTCAGGTTTTTGGGTCGTTAAGAGATGACTACTTCGGAACAACGACTTTTCAATTTGTTCAACCATTTTTCACAATTTTCATATTAAGTTTCTTGGCCGAAATAAACTTTACACTTTTCATTTGTTAACTCTAGATCGTTAAATTTCTTACTTCTTCTGGTTTTTCACATAAATAAAGTCTAAACTTTTTGCTTTATCCACATCCACCTATATATTTCATCGAATTTCTTTTTGATTTAAGTTCTTTTGACCTAAGAAGCTACACGTTTCACGGTCATTTTTCAATTGGACGGAACACAATTTAATAGCGTTGAAGCACGTTTATTTTCCGCCAGTTTCGAAACTTTACAATATTGCGGGCCAAAATATATGAACGCGACATTCGTAATAATGAACATTTCGCAGTAAAATCGATTAAAAAAAGGCGAAAATTAGACTTGTGCATAAACCGCAAATTGATTGAACCAAAATAGAATTTTAGTTGCGAGGTATTAAAGTTTTCCACGATTTCTCTAAAAGTTATGCCCCTAATGTCCTCATTTGCTTCGCCCGCAAATTCAATAGTGAGTTCATTTATCCGCTCCATGGACCGCAAAATATGGGTCATTAGCACACCTGGGCGTGGGGTTTGTGGGGGTATGCACCCCCCAGAAACCAAAATACCCCCCCCAGAAATCAAAATACCCCCCAGAATTCAATTTTTGAAATTTTTTTTCGCTTTTTTCGCAATTTTTTGATGCCAATGGATAGTGCTTGATGAGAAACGTCGAAAAATGGTGTTTTTATCACCATACCATCGTTTTTAAGGCCATTTTTTGACCTTCAAAAAAATCTTGCACCCCCCCCAGAAATTTCTTGCTGCCCACGTATGGTCATTAGTCCTGGGTAATTGCCATTCGACCGGATTCCTTTCAAAATCAGGTGACTGGGATCGAAGTTAGGGTGCAGTCTTCAAGCTCCGTTAAAGTTCCTTTCAACCATTTTGGGCCTCCATTTTGCCTCATGTGCCCCGCAAAATTTTTCATTTTTCCATTTTAGTGATCTAGACCCCCACGTGCATGTCTGGTAATGAGACTTTAGCGAAAATGGGCCGATTTGAATGGAACAGATTATAGCGCATGAACTCGCCCGGCATACCAATTTTCTTAACACCCGATTTTTCATCTCACGACCATACCTAGGCGTGGGGCTTTGGGGGTATGCAACCCTCAGAAAGCAAAATACCTCCCAGAAACCAAAATACCCCCAGAATTCAATTGTTGAAAATTTTTCCTTGCTTTTCTCGCAATTTTTTGATGTCAATGGATAGTGCTCGATGTGAAACGTTAAAAAATGGATTTTTTCTCGCCATACCACCATTTTTAGGGCCATTTTTTGACCTTTGAAAAAATCTTGCACCCCTCTCCTCCCAGAATTTCGGTGCCGCCCATCTATGCGCACG
This sequence comes from Mermis nigrescens, assembly GCA_036768485.1. Classification (NCBI taxonomy): domain Eukaryota; kingdom Metazoa; phylum Nematoda; class Enoplea; order Mermithida; family Mermithidae; genus Mermis; species Mermis nigrescens. The sequence continues at coordinate 4,743,704 of JAVLUZ010000141.1, forward strand.
ACCCGCCATATGTATAAAGAAATTTGCTCCCTACTCTGTCGAGCAACTGAAAAATCGGGCACTACATTGATTAGGATGTTTTTCGAGCGGATCCATGCACTACATACATAGTTTTAAAAACTGACTATGGTTATATATGTATAGTCTAATTCGTGGAACCTTGTGCATGGAATTCAATTTTTAACGATCTAGCGAACAGCTACAAAAGTGGTTTCTAGGCAGCTGACCGTAGCACACTTTTGCATAATAGAACTTCAAATGAATATTTATTGCTATGCACAATATCGCGATTGCTACTTCAATTAAACCGCTTATGTAATCAATTTATATTGAATCAAGAATTGTGATCCATGCACATGGTTTCGTGAAACATATTAAAGGTACCTATGCACCTACTGTATTACTTTATCAATAGTCTGTTTCACACAACTTCGGTCATAAATCTTTAAACTATCTACGGCAATAAGCTGGCAAATTGCAATTATAGCATTGATCTGATATATAAACATCGTAACCCTCGGTCTACTGTCGACGAAAAATGTTAGAATTGATGCACGAAGTTATGTGAAACGGACTATAAGTGTGTGATCAATCAAAGGATAACGATCATGTACCTGGCCTTATTTTTTGAAATTGGCAAAAAAACGTACCAGTAGGCCAACCACGCGTTGGCGCGATCCCACCCAGCCAGAACCACCAAAATTTTCTTGCTGCTCATATATGAGGCCAACACTATAGAATTAATTGAAAAAACAGTGATTAAAAAAGGAATTGTGGCAAGAAGTGAAATTTGCAAGAAGGCGCATAAATATTCTTCGCTCCATTCACATCTATTAATTTAGCATTAACAACACTTATCAGATTCGTAATGTACATCTTAGGGACAACATCTTTTTTTTAAATTGGCCCACCGCAAATTGTTTGATACCCAATGCTCTGAGCGGAAAAGTGCTTTTCAGTGTAAACTTTACACTTGTGCTAAAACGCAATATTGGGTGTATAGAAACAAAATAAGTTAGGATCTGTAACGCTAGCACAGGCCTACTTAGCGGAGTAGCTGAAAAATTTATTTTCTCGTCTCGAACCCTGTACACTAAAACGATTACAGATCGAGAAATATTGCATTTAAGGAGAAAAAATTTTCGATATTGAGATATTATAACCCTCTACAATATAAAAGTAATTGGACTGCGCAGGAACCAAAATTGAGTTAGATAAGCTTTACACTCAAAGAGTAAAAAACTTTTATGCCTTACACTTTTGTGCAACAACCATTGAGTTTAAAGAAATTTCAAGGTCAGATTCGTAATCTACAACTAAGAGGCAACATTTTTTAAAAAAATTGGCCCTCCTCAAATTGTTGGTACCCAATGCTCTGGGCGGAAAAGTGCTTCTCAGTGTAAACTTTACACCTGTGCTAATAACGCAATATTGGGTAGATAGGAACAAAATAAACTAGGATCTGTAACGCTTAAGTCAGGGCACATTTTAAGCATAATCAGTATGTTCCGCCTACTTAGCGGAGTTGCATAAGAAATTTTTTTCTCGTCTCGAACCCTTAACTCTAAAACGATCAAAGATCGAGAAATATTGCGTAAAAAAAGAAAATAATTTTCGATAATGAGATATTGTAACCCTCTACATTATAAAACTAATTGGACTGCACAGGAAGCAAAATTGAGTCCGGTAAGCTTTAGGACACTCAAAGAGTAAAAATGTGTATACTTTACACTTTTGTGCAACAAACATTTAGTGTAAAGAAATTTTAAGGTCAGATTCGTAATCTACAACTTAAGGGCAAGATTGTTTTTTAAAAATTGGCCCTCCGCAAATTGTTTGATACCCAATGCTCTGGGCGGAAAAGTGATTCTCAATGTAAACTTTACACTTGCGCTAATAACGCAATATTGGGTGTATAGAAACAAAATAAACTAGGATCTGTAACGCTTAGGTCAGGACACATTTTAAGCATAATCAGTATGTTCCACCTAGTAAGCGGAGTAGCTGAAGAAATTTTTCTTTCATCTTGTACCCTTTAACTAAAACGATCACAGATAAAGAAATATTGCGTTAAAAAAGAAACACAAATTTTGGTTTTAAGATATTGTAACCTTTTACATTATAAAATCAATTGGACTGCACAGAAACCAAAATTGAGTTAGATAAGCTGAAGGACACGCAAAGAATAAAAAACACGTATACTTTACACTTTTGTGTAACAACTATTGAGTGTAAAGAAATTTTAAGGTCAGATTCGTAATCTGAAACATGGAAACAACATTTTAAAAGAAAAATTGGCCCTCCGCAAATTATTTGATCTTTCGGTTAACACTTTACACACTCATTGCTAACTCGGTATTGCGTCTAAACAAAAAAAACCTACATCGAGTTTTTCAATTATCTATCGATTAAGAAAACCGCAACTCCCAGGTGTGTGCCGTTGTTGCTGTGAGGGGGGCACAAAAAAGTCGCACTCGCTGTGATAAACATATAAGAAAAAAAGGTGGCCAAGTATATTATAGGTAGCGCTATCGCGCTATCAATGATGACAAGCTCTGCAGCTACAGTATTCCTTGTTTAATTACTATTAATCTGTTAGTTCGATTTCATCAGAATCTACATATTCTCCTCGTTGAACTTACTCGCAAGGGATCAAAGGAGAACTAGAATTATGTACATGTTGATAAGAAAATAAAACAAAATAAGAAAAAAGTTTAGAGAAAGAGCAAAGAAATAAGAAAAACAGTTAAAAATCATTGCCAAAAGTGGACAATGAATTATTTGTGAATTCCTAATCATGATTTATGATGTTGCTTTCATGTCTGATGTATATCGTAGGCCAGTGTGGATCGTGTAACCAAAAATCAAAATGCTTAACCATTTTTGCGTTCGTGACTCCGATGATGAAATTCAAGCAATTATGTTGAGTGATTGTTTTATGATAAAAATCTTCATGTTTGACGAAAACGACTCAATGCTAATCCTTTTAAGCATTTTTACAGCGAATTAAATTTATTTTATCTGGCGATGATCTGTCACGTCAAGGTTAATCATTGTCGCCCTTGAAAATAGTTGTCATTTGTTAATTGAATTTCCCAGCCATTGCGTCTTTAGGTAGGTGTTTAAATTACAAGTACCTACATTTACAAATATAGGCACGTGTGCTGCATATAGTCACACGCTGAATCTCCATAATTAATAACGAAAGTGAAACAAAAAGATGCATCAACTTGAAAAACTGGATGAAAAATTAATGGCCAATGCACCTGTATGTTGCATAGGTACTTATTCAGGCACGTAAACTGCACTTGAAGTATTTTGGCTACTATCAAGTTGTTAATTTGATAGATAAATACCGCAAATTCGGTCCAAATGTAATTCTGTACTAGCATATTTGACAACCACCAACTATTTATTTCCGGCTTTCGTCGTCCAGCCATGCTACTAATCTCAATGGTATCATTTTTCTTTTTCCTGTATCGAGGAGCTAAAACGCAGGGAGATGATGATAAGGTTTGGATTCTTATTGATCATGCGAATCTATTAGCGTGCTCTGGCCGTGAGTTTTATTTCCTTTGGTCTAATGTGATCAGCTAAATAAAGTTCAGTTTTTTCGTCTGGAGTCCTTAAGAGGCTATGGCGCATTGAAGATAAAATGCTAGTTTATATAGCTACTTTTCAACAACCAGTTAGCAAGTTCGTACCAATGTAAATTTAGCCTAATTAGTTCTCAAGAACGCCTGAAATGATTTTTCAAAGAAAACGACTCTGCTTATCTACATATGCAAATTTTTAGACTTGAAATATGGGCGGAATCTATTGCAATAGAATTCAAAGTTAAAGATGAGATCGGGCTTCTTTAAAATGAGAATGTCAAAATGTTCTACACGGCAATAATGTGTGAAACAGGAATATGCTGGAATTCGTGTCACTTTTATTCTTTTGTCATTTTTATTTGTTACAGCTTGCACCTTTAACCTTCTGCCCGACTCCGCTCAACTTTGCATCTCTTTTGAGTGCTATGCAATGCGACAAACTAATGCTTAAAAATTCTTGGAATATTATGTGTATGACCATGCAAAACATGGGCGACCTGGCGGGGGAATAGCTAGGAATGACCTTAAAAGCTGATATGAAATGCTAAACTGACGTTAAAGCTATGCTATTCCTTAGTTTCGGTTCATTTTAGCACTTTTGCGGATAATTTTTGATTTTCATGAATTTTCGGCCTTCAGTTTGCCTATTTCTTTAGAAAAATTCCAATTCTTTCCATTCTGGGAGGTCAAAACTTTGATGAATGTGAAACATGACCGGTCTGGGAGGTCAGCTGGTATGAGGGGTTCAGTCAGAGAGTCAGAGAGTTTTAAGCTAAAATGGTCATAAAACCGGTATACCTGCTACAGAAGCTTAAATTTCATCATTCTATATTAAATGCTCATTTATGTATATTGAATATGTGCTTTCACAGCTTCCAATCAGTTCGCATTGACCAAAGATGACGTAAGCGTTAAAGACCGTGACGGCAATAATGTGAAATGGATTGAGGCGCCGGGAGAATATTTTATCGAATTCAACAATATTCGGGTTCTAAAACGTTTGCCTAATCTGAGTGGCCGGCTTGGAGCGACTTTGCAAGTGCCTTTAGTTTCAACAGGCTCTGTGCACCTAGACTTTCCATTTCAGGTTAAGCATAATTGAATTTCTGATGAGATAAATTATCGAATAAACCCACCACGAAACATTTGTATGTTGACTGAATTCAAGTTAAATTAGAAGAACGCAAAATAATATTGCAGATATATTTTTGCTTGGAAATCGGACGCTTATTCTATGGAATACTTTAACCTTAATTCAACGAGTTTCAGCACTTTGTAACTATCCTTAATTACAGCAAATATCACTTCACTAAAAAACATAAATCAACTAAATAAATTCAATACAACTTCTGGGTCTTATTCATGCGTGTTTCCTGCGACTTTATTTCGACATTTAAATCGCTGCTTGCCTGTCTTCACTTAATCATTAAAAGCCTTTCAGTCCTGCTTTTAAGTAGAAATAACACTTCCATTTCTTCAGGTCATTCCGCAGAAAACGTTGCTAGAAGGAACCAGATGCGATAATGAATCGGGTGCTATGAAGGACGATGCTGATAGAAAGGAATACTGGTGAGCATAAGTACACAGAAAAGCCAATTTTAGGGGTGACTGTGGGGAATATTTAGTATAAATTTTAGCTTTGGATGATAAAGTTAGCCTCAAATATTATTTTAATCCTTATCTTACTGCCTGTCTGTATTTAAAAGTCATTATAATTCAAAATTATACTCGTGTTTGACTTTCGAGACCTGTTGAGAAGAATCTAGATTTTTTAATTGATTTGCAACCATGATTTTACCGTATTCTTCGGAAGCCCTTCTTCATTATTCACTTATTTGTCAACGCATCGTCATATTTACGTTCTCTTTCTGATGCGTTGGGGTCCACGCATGGGCGTGGTCTGGGGGTTTTTGGAGCCCAGATTTCAAGATTTCAATATATTCCTTCCAGGATTCGGTAGAGCTCCCAAAATTTAATTTTTGGCCTTTTCGCGATTTCGCACCATCATACCCCTAATTTGATTGCTGTTCATGTTTGGCTGAAACCCAAGCACTACATTATACGTACGACTCATTCTGGCCTCCCGAACAAACCCAATCTGAAACCGAATAAATTAAAATCGAAAACCGAAATTAGAACTCGGATAAATTAAAAATAATACCATTGCATTCATTTTACGTACTGTTCAGCTTAATCGAGCTAGCCACATTTGTTATTTAAAGTTTCAAGTATATTTTATCGGAAATTCAATACGAATGTGTAGTTACTTCGATTGCACTTAATCATTTTATGGCGTATAATTCAGAATATCGAATGCAAATGAGCAAAAAATGTCACAAATTAGTATATATCTATTTGGCACATTACTTCATTTTGCTTCCTAATATTTTTTAAAAATATTTCGCTATATTTCGACTTCTGTTTTTGAGCCTCTACTGCGATCTGTGCTCGACGTCGTCTCATACGGAACGGCAACTAAGTCTTAACTCCCTGGGCACCGTGTATACCCCCAAAATTGGCCTCGGTTCCGAGGACAGCTTTGATAAAGTTTGCAAAAAGATTGACGCAACAACGTACAATCTGAGGAGAAGCATAACGCTACCAGGAAAGCGGGAACTGCAACGTGAAATCGATTCCAACTACCAAGGAATTGCTGAAGGACTTATACAGCAAAAACTAAAATTAGGCGTAAGCATGCTTCTGCTCCACCTGATACATTTTCAGGGTTATAGTATTTCTTTGCTAATATATGCATTAAAAACATAATTTAAGCGCATATAACGCTTGGGATTATTTTAATTTTTTTGATAAAAGTCGCAGTGCAATGCAGCCTACCGAATATCGCAATTTCAAATACTTGCTTATAGTCCTAGTGGTTGAAAATGTCAAATTGATTAAAACTAAAACTTAATCGTGGAATTTTTTTTTGATTTGATAGAAATCTAAAATGCCTGATGGTGAATCGAATATTTCATCTAAATATGGTTTTAGTGGCGCGCATATGTATACATACTTGTACAGCATAAGAATTCTGGGGGGTTAGGCCAAAAAAGTGTTAAAAAGTGCCTTTTCGGTTCAAAAAACGACTGGTACCAGTCAAAAACATTGTTTTTTGATGTTCCAGACAACGCTCGTTCTTTCCTCAACATACAAACCTAAAAAATTTTGAAAAAATCGGGCAAATCGAACAAAAGTAGTCAAAAAATGGGTATAAGGCGCAAAGCGTCGAAAATTTGAGACTTTTAAGCCAAAACTGAGTTGAAAAGGCTTACAAAGGCATACTTTTTACAATTTTTACGAAAAATCGATAGTGCTGGAGGGTCGAAACCATTTTTGTGGGGGTCAGTTGCCATTCTGGGGTCAAAATCCCTCCAACCCCCAAGAACACGTATAGTGGCACGATAAATTTTAAGGCTGGAAAATTACAAGTATTCCTGAATCTGGACGCTAATACGAATCCACCCGTGGATGCGAACACCTGGTATGCAAATAACGGAGCCTGCGCCTGTTGCGTAAAGGACGCTTTCGGATATAGCAAATGCAAGGCGTCGTTAGTCGAATTATTTCTCTCGAAAAAATCTTCTAATTGCGTCAAGTGCAATAATAAGTATGTAAAAACTTGCTTGCAGGGACAAAGACAACGAGTTGGCTGTTTTGTGGTCGAGTATAATTTCAAAATAACGGACAACCGGAAGGAATTCGAAGTAAAATTAGATTTCCAGATTTTTTCATCTCGTGGCCAGATTTGTACGTTGGAGTCTTGGGGTCTAGCTGGAACCCAGAATGGAAAAATTGGAAATTTGTTTGGGAAAATATGGCGAAATGACAGCCGGAAAAAAAATTTTCTTCAAAAGTGTCCGATATTGACCAGAAACTCTTGAATAACGTAGTTTTAACGCAGTAACATTTATACCAGTTTCTGAGGTCATTTTGGCCCTATTGACTGACCCCCTTAGACCAAGTGACCCCCAAGAATCGCCTATGCTGTGCATTTACGCTCTTTACTACCTTCTGATATACCCGCTTAAAATTTAATCTTAAGGCTATCTTGATTTGTTCAAATGTGTTAGCACATCCCCTATAAGATAAGTCGTTTACCATTTACCTAATTGATAAAATGGCGAAAATGACGATTCTGATATTTTCTGACATCAGATTGAATACAAATTATTCGGATGGAAACGTTCGAAAATAATCGAAAGTACCTAGCTTTATTATCGTCGAAAGCAAAGAATTCATCGTTCAAATTTCATTAAAGCAACTGTACATAATAACATTCATGAGTAGGTAGCTACCGCATTTATTGGTAAACTTATGACTTTAAAAGCTGCATTTTTACTTGAAGTAGTAATTTATTAATATTTCTTCAAATGAATATTAAATATAATGATATTAAAATTAAATATATTAATTTCAAAATTTAATATTAAACTTATTTTGATTTTATTACATTTAGAATATATTGAATTTATTTTTTTGAAAGATTTTCATTGATAAAAAATTCTGTCTCAAAGGCATTTAAAAGCAAGCTGCAGCCGAAAAATATGTCGCAAGTTGCATCCGTTTCGATGAATCGGCTTGGACCTAGTGCCTTGAACCCAGACCGAAGTCACAAATGGCCAAGTAAAGCAGGATCATGCCCTAGAGCGCGTGGATATTGCGATGATTTTGACGCGATTCAAGATCCTATGAGACAGCGATATTGCTGCAATATGTGTCCCTACTTGTGCTTTGGATAATTTTTATTACATTAGATCAGTAATATGTTCTATTTATAGTTAGAGAGCTGAGATCAGTGTTTAATTTGGGGGGGTCATTAGGGAGGAAAATTATTGACTAAGAAAAGGCGCAGAAAAGTTTGCAAGAAAAACTAGGCTAAATAAAAGTCAAATGGAACTCGAGTATTTTACAGAAGAAAATCAACTATAACTATTGAGTTATTCACTATCGAATTTAATGAAGTGTGGAATGCTATGTGACTCTACGTACTGAAAAATCCCAGGTTTTTATTCGGGCGATAAATACTTTCCTTAGCTTATTTATCTTCAGACATACACGTCAACGAGATGATGGTGATCAATCTGACTAACTCTATTTTGGGAACCCGATCCGGGGCAGTAAACCACCTTCAGGGAAAGAAAAACCTCCGATGGAAGCGGGGCACACAATCGTTTCCGCTTCCGGATTTCGCCTACCCCTCCCCATAAGCCATCGTTTCTAAAAAATGATTATCATATTTTTCATAGAATTTCATGGTTTTTTGTAAGTCATGGTCATAGATGCACAGCACGGCCAGTCTGGGAGGTCAGCCGTTCAGGGGTCAAATATCGTGCTTTTTCCGGGCTAAGATGACCTTAAAAAATGGTATAAATTCTAAAATTGCGTTAGAGTTATGTTCATATACAGTTTCTGGTCAATTTCGAACACTTGAAGAGAATTCTTCATTTTCTTTCAGTTTAAGCCTTCATTTGGCCTCATTTTTCTCACCAAATTTACAATTTTTCTAATCTGGGGTTAAGACTACCCAAAGCCACGTGCATGTCTAGTCATGATCGCCTACGCGACATGCATGATGAGTACGCCTCTAGCAAATTGAAACGTGTAGATTCTGTTTTCTATAGTCTTTTTCTTCTTTTATGACTAGTTTTCAATTTTTGCCCTCCACAAAATAGGCTTCACTACATATTTATATAACCACTGATTTTGAACAGTAGATATGCAGGGGCGGATTTACGGGGGAGGGCGGGGGTGGAGGGGCGGCCGCCCTTCCCATTGGCCCAAATAGTGCGCAAATACAGCATTTTTTAGCGATTTTTAGCGATTTTCGGGTTAAAACGGCTAATTTTTTCCGCCCAAGTCAGGGTTTTCCCCCTTAGGGGTACCGCCCCCCCCCTTAGGAAAATCCTAGATCCGCCACTGCAGATATGCCTACTGTGAGAAACGCTCAATAAAGGATCTGTTGTGTCTGGCAACGTTATTTGGAATGGGACAACTATGAATTTGATTGAGTAACTGTCTACTAATCTTCATAGTGAAGGAAGAAATTTAGAAAAGTGTTTCAATGCAATCGTTCCCATGAAACCTTTTTAGAATACTCACATTTCACATAAGTTCATCATGACTTAATACTTCCTCGATTGTGGTTGCACTTCTACCAAATTTTGATATACATAGCTAAACTTTCATGCAATAAAAAGAACTTTATTGCATGAATCTTAAAGAGATAGATTAGGGGTAAACATTTCCGAAAAAGAAAATCAACGAGAAAGCCTGTTGGCCTTTTGATGCAGATTACATATTATGTACGTTACACATATACGTTAATGAACTCTGTTTTTAAGCATTTTAATACGTTGACGACTTATAATTGATTGTAATAGTGGGCAATGGAAAATTACGACCCGGATCCATCACTTGGGTGATTACTTGTCAAAAAACACATTTTTAGCAACCTGAATTGCTGTTATTACCGAAACGACGAGATGCAGCGAAATGTTAAAAAAATCCTCAAAGTCAACGATAAAACAAACCTACTCCCGATGTTTATTAAATACATTTTCGCCGTGAAACCGGATATAAGCGAATTTTTCAGCACTTTGTATGGAAGAAAAAGTCATTTAGTTTGTGTGTATATCTTAATGCATGTGATTTTGAAGTTTTAGGCAATTAGGTACACCTACGCCATCGTATTTCTCACAAAGTCTACGTACTTAAAGACCGAGTGAACTACGTGTCCGCGCTATTCTGAATACGAGATGCGGATTGCAAGCAACAGTTTTACAGTATTGTAGAAATTCAAAAAGTTATTCAATTATTTTCGATAAGCAATTAATAATGTTTATTAAATACCTTCTGATTGTAGCGCTTTACAATGGATGTTGTGGAGATGACAGCGATAAATTTTGGATATTGATAGATAATGCCAATCTCTTAGCATGCTCGGGTGGTAAGCTATATATGTAATGATTCCGTAAGCGATCGTTTCAAATAAATTCGCTTGCTAAGCTTTACGTTAGAAATCTAGCTTACTCGATTCAATAAAGCTAGTCGTATCAGTTATATGTATAAAAAATTGCGATTCTTTTTTGCACCAGAATATTCAGGTCAGACAACCGTTGGAATGTAAGCTTGGAAATAGGCATCCTCCCTGAGAAGACGTTTTGTTTTTCGTAATTGTTTGAAATCGATGAAACGAACCCGATAACATAGTTCGCCGGAAATTGAGGTATCCGCTCGAACTATTTTCAGATCTCGAACTTTAAAAAATTCTTATCTTAGAAACAATCAGGCCTCTTCGTGAAATCAGTCACTAGACTATCAAAATTCGGCGTTTGAAAAATTTTCCCTCTTTTTTATTCAGTAGAAAGAAACGTTGGTGGAGGATTGCTTCTTGTTCTAACCGTGAATCTTTTGGTCTTTTTTAAACGAGCGGTTTTAGACTTATATTTCTAAACTCTTTTTGCGTCGTTATTATTATTATCATTATTACTATTATTATTATTACTATTATTATTATTATTATTATTATTATTATTATTATTATTATTATTATTATTATTATTATTATTATTATTATTATTATCATTATTATTATTATTATTATTATTATTATATTGATATTATTATTATTATTATTATTATTATTATTATTATTATTATTATTATTATTATTATTATTATTATTATTATTATTATTATTATTATTATTATTATTATTATTATTATTATTATTACTATTATTATTATTACTCATTACGTCACGTTGTTTGTCAAATGTAAACTAAGAGTCAGTAAGGTAGGCAGAAAACACTTGACTGTTCCATCATCTTTAAAATTAATTAGAAACGCAGATAAAGCAAAGGTAAGCCATTAAGCTTTTGAGCTCATTATATACTTGTGTCTTTAAGGCACTTATCTGCATACATTGTATTTTAATCCTGAGTGGAGTAAAAGATTTAGAGCTCTCTAGTGTCCTTTCAGAATGATACAGTCAATTTAGAGTTTGTACGACTACGAAATACAGTGAAGGTTCCCGTTGATTTCTGGCATTGCTAGTAGAGAGGCTTAAGACAGATTACAAATGTACAACAGCCTAAGAATATAAATTTTCTGCGAAGAAAAAGATAAAAACTGAGAATCGTGAGAAGTTCAGGGTTCAAGCCAAGTTTTGATCAAAAGTTTAATGACAAATACAACTAAAATTTTAGAATAAATTGATAGCGTCCCCTTTTTGTTTTAGCGCCTAATCAATTCACTTTTACGAAGGACGATGTGTCTGTGAAAGATAAAGACGGAAAGGCTGTTCGATACGTAGAAGCACCTGGTGAATACTATTTCGAATTTAATAACATTAGAGTTCTAAAGCAATTTACCAATATAAACGGTTACATCGGTTCAACTTTGCAAGTCCAACTCATTTCAGCAGGACCGATTCGTCTCGATATTCCCTATCAGGTGAAGTCGAATAGATTTTTTATCGGATATCAAATGTTCAGCTTAGTTTTAGCTTTTTTATAGACAATTTCATCTAATCTTTTTCAACCACTTTCGATAAATAATGATTAAGATCAAACGTGCAAGGCGACGTACAGTAGTATTATTGGATCCAGGATTTTCTGCTGGAAGGGTGGAATCCAAAATTTCCTTAATAGTGTCAAAAATTGTCAAAATAATTCATCCACTATGCTCAAAAGTAGCGGTTTTTCGGTCTTCCAATAAGCAAAATCATTTCCGATGTGAAAAAAATTTGAAACTTTCAAAAATTTACGGAAGTTTTTATGAAAAACTTGCAAGATTTGTGCAAGAATCGACACAGAGCGCCGAAAAAATACTCGAGAAATAGCTGTAAGGTTTGTAGAGTGCCGAGAAAAGTAGCAAATTAAAATTTGAAAAATTTCGATAAAGATGGCTCAAATCATAAAAAATACACATCTATTATTTATTGCACCCAAAAATTTTTTGACGACAGGTGAGGGATGGCCGCCCCTTTTCGCCCCTCCTAAATTTTTCCTCGCAGTAAACCTGTTTAAATCAGAGCAGAATGACTATAATAATTGCCACAATTTTTTGGATCAGTTTACTCATAATTTATTTATTTCATGAGCTTCCTTTGCACATAATCTGACTGATCAAAAGACAATCTCCGAAAGCTGTTATCTATTTTGACGAAGCAGACCAGAAATTGATTATCATCTATCAGCCTTTGAAAAAGCTATAAACTGTCTGCGAATGGGCTCATGCTCATGATAATCTGTTGGCATATACTCGTATGTATATCTATTGCAGATTTTGTAACTATTCGAAAAATTTTTTATTATAAATCATAAGTTGGAATGATTCAACAAATTATCCGCTCCGAACGCAGTCTAAAAAATTCTTGGAAATTTCTCGAAAGAAGTATAACGTTAACTAATTGAACTGTATTCTTTTAATTTTTGAATTGATAGGTTATACCGCAAAAGACGTTATTAGAAGGATCGACTTGTGATAACGAATCTGGCGTTATATATGATTCCGGAGATAAGAGAGAATACTGGTATGTTCCTGAAACTAACTATATTTTATACCAGAAATTAAGTTTTACAATCGAACTTTCATCATTCAAAATTTGGAGCCTGATACTCGACTCGTATCACTTGATTTTACGTACGTACGAATATGTATACTGATAAGCTAATGATGATAATAATATTCTACTGATAATTTAATTGACAATTTTTGATAGCATATCTTATTTCTTTTGAAAATTACAAAGATTCAAATTAAAGCGAAATATTCATTCTGTGCACTTTTTTTGCGATGTCATATGAAATCATGGCTTCTACCAAAAATGTCTCTTGGCTATGACGTAAATAAAAGTAAAAATTGATTGTTTTGATCACTTTATCAAATGGCTATTCGAATTTGTTCAAGATATGCCGCAGCTTCGTGTCAAAAAGGAAGGTTTTTTCATAAACGAATTTTTTACTCTAATTTACTGTTCTTACTGCGACCTCTGCCAAACTTCTGGCCACGTAGAAAAGCAGCTTGGCAGCAAGGCTCTGGGCAGTGTGTACACACCAAATTTAGGCAATGATTCCGAGGCCAGTTTCACAAAAGTGTGCAAGCAGATCGATAAAACAACGTACAACTTGAAAAGAAAATGCATTTTGCCGGGCAGAAAGGAGCTTGAGAAACAAGCAAAGGAAAAATACAAGGGCACTCTTGAGGGCGGTCTGCAGGAGAAACTGAAAATCGCGGTACGCTTCAGCTAAACTGTATTTTATTTCGGAAAGAGTGTCAGTCATACGTATTCTTGGGGCCACGGTGGACTAAGAATTCGATTTTTTAAACAAGCTGGCTTATTGCACGTTTTTTGGCTCGAAATATTTTTAATATTTCGGCTCTTCGCGTTTATTATTTCGTTTTCGGACAACACATTGCCAAATCTTCGAATTTTGTCGAAAATTCCTTGTACGCATTTATATTCCAAGGCGTAGGCCAAGAATCTTATTTTCGATGTGTAACAGTGTTCAAGCTCATAACCATTTCTGATACCCAGAATTACCGTGTCGTACATGCCTGAGAGTGAATAACCATAAAATTACAATGGCTCCTCCTGACTGAATCGCTCGAGTATCTTTTTAAACTAAGACGAACAGGTCTTTACTACATACATGTACAGAAGTTAAAAACTTATATCTATAGACTGCGGAAATAGTATTTTACTTGTGTAAAAAGTAGGTACGTAGCTGTGGGGCGGATTTGGGGACTAGATCCCCCACAAAATTTCGGAAGTACGAGAATTTTTCACAAGGGTCCCTCAGAGGATAAAGTTGAAAATTCTTGAAGCTTATTTGAAAGACTGCCAGAGTAGATTTCAGCGCACTTTTGAGCTATCCAGAATTTTCGAGCGCTTCGTGCCGGATTAATTATTCTTGTAAAACTTTTGTCTTCTGAACAGCTTTAGTTTGAGTAACACAGGGTGAATATGTCAAAATTTTTCTGATTTTCTGCGCAGAATTATTTATTATCCGTATTGCTTAGAATTCATTTGTAAGCCATTTTACACAAATTATTTTTGTAAAATATAATTGAAATCAAATTAAATTTGTTAAAATTTTATGATTTTTGCTCCTCAACTCTGTGTAGAGCTCGCTGAGAAACGTTCAAAAGATCCATTATTTTCAACTTAGTAGTTGTTAGAGAATTCCGACTACAAAATTTTATTCCCTTTAGGTCTAATAAGAAACACTTTTGAATTTTGACTGATTTTAAAATGAAACAATTATAAATGGAATCAAAAGATTACTTAATTCCTGCTTAAAAAATTAGCAGACCAGAATTACGTACTGTGCTGACTTTCGTTTAATTTATCTAATAAGCATGGTGAATTGGGAGGTTTTCGTTCAATTTTTAGACATGCAGCTTCATTTCAGTAAAATATTGACAG
The DNA here is from genome assembly GCA_036768485.1 of Mermis nigrescens. Lineage (NCBI taxonomy): Eukaryota > Metazoa > Nematoda > Enoplea > Mermithida > Mermithidae > Mermis > Mermis nigrescens. Next base: position 4,758,731 of record JAVLUZ010000141.1, read on the forward strand.
TTTTACTCACAGTGGTATTATTAAGTTAACCCATTACGGAAAACATTAAATTGGATATATTTAGTACAATTCTCTTCTGTTGCCTATCCTATCAGAGAAATTTTAATTTTTTCGTGTAATTCCAAAGTTACGAATTATAACGGGGATTTATTTTTTTGTAGGTGTAAAGTTTATGTACCGTCAAAAAATAATTGGGCGCAATAGAGTATAATGCGTATTTTTCGATGATTTTAGCCATTTTTATCACGATTTTTTAATTTTTCCGCCACTTCGCGCCGGGTAGAATTCATTAATGACATTTACTGACTTTCCTAATGTTCTACAAACTTTATTTTTACGCCGGCAGAGTGGTTTGTGTACAGAACAAGGATGTTTCAGTTCCTACATTGATTTCTTGAATATATTTTAGTTGCTTTGTGCCGACTTTTGCACTGATTTTGTGCGTTTTTCATAAATAAGTTTCGAAATTTTCCATCTTTTTCCGGATCACAAATGATTCTGTCTACCATAAGACGAAAAAACAAAATTTTAAGCATAATGAACGAATTTTTCTGGACAATTTCAGAAAATATTGGGATAATTTGGGGTTCGCCCCCTGTCAGAAAATCCTGGATTCGACACTGTTTATGCATTCCTATGTAAGTTAAAAAATAAAATTCTGATGGTATAGTAAAAACACAAATGAGTTGTAATTTTATTTATTTAGGCTTAATGAGAACATTTATTTCTGCGCATTTTCAAACTAATGATACTGCTTTACTAACGTCCTAAAACTTAATTGTAAGTTCGATTGAACATACGTATACGTTTATGGCTCTCGAAACTCCATTATTTTATTAGTATTGATCAGTTTACTCCATAGAAGTTCTCTATGCGACATTGCACATTTATTTTATTCACAAAAATTGACTCCATTAATAATAAACCTGTTCTCGCGTCAACAATTATTATTTTAAATTATGTATGCAGTCGTTTTTTCCAGCATATTCAACATTTAAGTCAGGTGTTTTGATCAAAGTAGATGATGAGTTCGATTCGTTCACGCAAGATACCTTGAAATTGAAGTCTTACACTTTCAGTGGATGATTTATTCCTGTTTTTCATTCGTATTTCCAGAGAGGTAAACTGCAAGTTTTCCTGAGCGCTTACAGTAACTCAGAACCTCCAGTGGACTCAAATCAATGGTACGCGAACAACTATTCCTGCGCTTGTTGCGTTAAGGATCAGATGGGTTCAAGCAAGTGTCGAGCATCACTTTTTGAACAATGGATGAATAAAAAGTCGAGCACTTGTTTAAAGTGCAACAACCAGTATGTGAAAATTTGCCTCAGGGGAAAAAGAGAACGTATTGGATGTTACGTTGTAGAATTCAACTTCAAAGTGACGGATAATCGAACGGAATTTGAGGTAATGCGTAATGCAAGAATTCGTTGTTCCTGATTTGAAATATTTACAAATACGCCTAATTTAAGAATTAATAATTAACGCAAATTCGCCCTTAGAACAGAGAATGCTTTTGTGCATGGATTACTACGGGCCAAATGGCACACAGATATTAGAGCGCACGACATTTGAGCGCGCGACATTAGAGCGCCGATATTTAAGTGCAGTTAAAATGGTGCGTCATGTTGGCAGACATAGACTTTTCCTTTCCGATGAAAAAATTTGTAACTTTTCGTTTCTAAAAATTGGTGTACAAAAATCAGTTAGATTTCTTGTTTGGTTGAGAAGTGGCTGCTAAGTGAGATAAATGCTCTGCAAAACAGTGTCTCCCAAACGACCCCTTGCTATATTAGTTTTATAGTTATAGGCTTTACTTAGTTAAAAAAATTTTGACGTCAATTCAAACATCTTTCGTGCAATGGAGTAGACTGATCTGTGTTCTGACACATACAGCTCTAAAACTACGGTAGTAAGGGTGTCATTTTAGGACATTGTTTTGTAGCTTTTCATGCACTTTCTAATAGAACTATACACTTTTCATTTGTTTTCTTGACACAGAAATGCAGGATAAGTTTACACAAATTCTGATCTTTTGCTTATTTACTGCAGTTTTATGATTGTTTACTGCAGCAATAAATTTCACGCTTGATTTGCACAACTTACAGTAAATGCATAGAATTTACAAAAAAAACTGTGAAAGTGAATACCGTAATCTGTGTCAAGAAAACAAGTGAAAAGGGTATAATGGCCTTACACAAAACCTACTGTTTCAAAAGTTACTGTCCTTTTTCCAAAGGTGAGTAAAAAAGTCAAAATTTATACTTTCGTACATTCACTAATTCAACCAGTGTACAACTCAACCAGAAAGTAAAGAAAGAATTCAAAAGTCTGTTCATTGCTTTACAAAACAAAAGAAACCGAGATATTCATGCGTAGGTAGTTAACTTTGCCCCGTTAGCAAAAATGTTTTGTAAAGTTGCGTGAAAAACATCTATTATGGCTGCGTTTCCAATGTCGCTGCGCTCTAATGTCGTTCGCTCTAATGACGGCGCTCTAATGTCGTGCGCTCTAATGTCGGCTCAGCGGGCCAAATAGTTACAAATAGCAAAGAAAAATTCTTCGATGGAACAAAAAGAACGAATTTACTTTGAATATACGCATCATCAAGGATATAAAAGGAGGGAACTAGGAAAAAGTTACCGTATGTATGCCTGTGAAAGTTGTAAGAATCCACTAAAAATACGACCTCCGCTGAAAAACGCAAAAAATCGAAGTATATTTTGTGGCTAGCAGAAGGGAGTTGCATGCAACTCCGACGTAAAAATAAATAACATGAATAGCTTATTCCTAAAGGATGCATTCTTAAGCTAGCATGGCACGCATTGCTATGGGGCAGCTATTAATTAGATGATGTACTCGTCATAATTCATTTATAGAGCCATTGACGATTAACTAAATTTTGGTTAGATATTGAAAGAAAAATCCGATATTGATAAGAAACTAAATCAGTTATTAAGACACGATTTCTGACAAATTCGACCTCTGTGTACAGGAACTTGTGATTTGTAAAAAAATAATCATATCTTAAAAAACATATGTTGAACAGTTTTACATGCTGAGAACGAATTTAATATTTATTTTGACCAAAATCCAAAATTCATCAAGCTCAGTAACCCAAAGTTTCCATTTTTATCATTTTTTGCTGTTTTCAAATACTTGCACTATTTAGCGTGCTACTCATTTAATTTTTGAGATAGACAAACAAAATTTCATACAATAAAACACTATTTAATGCGCTGCGATATGACATTAAAAAATTTTGTGTTCTCGTTGATATTTCTGTGTAAACAAGCGTTTAAATAAATATTTTTTGTGTCAAAAAATTAAAATTTTGGCATCAAAACCACTGTGTTTTTATCAATTTAAGCAGGAAGCAAGCAACTTTTCACAGGCGCATACCCCTACGTGTACTGCAGCTGCTGGCAAAAAATTGTGAAAAGTTGTGGGAACAGGCTCCGTCGGCATGCCTTACAGTATACTCATTTCAAGCCACAATTATCGGAATTTTATGAATACAACATATTATACCTAGAAATTCTACAGGTTTACACTAAACAGCTTCCATATGTGCAATTGGATTCACTGAATGTAAAATTGGTACACATGTTAACGAAAAACAAAAATCTAGTCACACACTGTAATTCAAAATAGTCATTTTTTGCCCATTTTTAAAATATTATATTTGCACTATCTTTTTGAAAAAATTGATAAAATTTAATCATTATTGATTTATTACAACGAATCAAAAGAGAACTACCGCAAATTTCAACAGCATACATCAGGTCAGACAATGCTGGCTGTTACCATGGAAGTCAGACTATCTCCTCCATTTCACATATTTCAAAAATAACTAATATTTTCATATAAGCGGTGGGATTTTTCTGAGCCTCAATTTGGCAAAGGGCTATGTGATCGAATTGCAGCACTAGTCAAACGGCAAGTGCGTCTATTTGTTGATAAAACAACAGATGTAGAAATGCTGAAGAATTTGTGCGTAGTGCCACTTCCTACAAAGGAATTAAGGCAACGACTTTTGTACAAAGTCAATTGAAACTCCCAGCCACACAAATTCGGAGCAAAAAATTGCAAGGGATAAGCACTTATTTTAATTTTTTACTCAGTTTGAATGAAATAAAGGCGTGGAAAGCTTTCCAGATTGGGCGTGATGTAACATTTGCCAATAGCTTATCATATGAATTGAATACTGAAAAAATGCCCAAAATTGAGGAACTTAATGTTTACCATGAAAATACAAAAGAGTTACAGCCACTCATGCATTCACAATTTTGGGCTCGTATCGGCATCCCTGCTGAACAAGAAAAAAGGTGAAACCGATCCTCAATTCAGTTGTGACAATGATTTTGAGAAAATTTGCACAGAAAATCGACTTATTAGCTGTCCCGAGGAAGGTTGTGTTAAATCGTTTTTCAAACATGGTAATTTACTTCGCCATCTTATGTTTGGAAAACATATGCTGTCACCTCAGCGAATAAGCTTGAAAGATGCAGCAATACAAAGTTACAACAAACAACTGGAGCCTGTTCGTTTAATACCACAGATGCCTGAGCTGCGAGAAGCACTGGGAAATTTTTATGAAAGTGAAGATTCCAGTATCATGACAAAGAGATGGGCGTTGGGAGGTCAAAAAATGTGTCAACCTATGAATGCGAATCAGCGCAGTTTTTTAATTAAAAAAATATAATGATGGCATACTCAGGAAGCAAAAATTTAATGCACAAATAGTTTCAAGAGGAATGAGACGAGATTCAATTTCTGGAAGAAGCGGATTCCTGTTGCTACAACAAATCACCAATTTTTGGTCTGGGGAAGCAGCTCGGCGAAGAGAACATCTTGATACATATTTCAGCTCCCCAGCTGAAAATGAAATGTGTGACGATGAAGATGAGGCATTTGAAGATCCTGCATTGTATGACCCACATCTGTGAATTTGAAAGTGATTTGCTAAATGGCAAATGCTTTGAAAATGCTTGATCCTTTCAAAAAGCTTGTAAATTATTTACATAATTGCTTAATTCCATCTTTGTTATTCATACAAATATATGTTTCAAACTATTTACATTCTTAATTATCAAGATTGTGTACGCAAGTGTAGGCAACATTGAAATTCTGGGGCAGGGGATGGAGATAAACCCAAAAAATATCGGTATGTGTGCAAAAAAAAAAAAATGTTTTTTTCATGCATTTTAGATTGTTCAGTTTCTTTTGCACTACATAAACTGGCCTATTTAATCATATCTTGTTACTATAGTCTATTTTTTTAATAGAACTAATAACGACACAGTATGACATTAACGAATAAAGTTCATAGAACAGGACCCACTAATTGAAATCGGTAAAGAATTTTGGGAGCGTATGGATCAGAACTTGGCCTTCAGTATGCGTGCTCGTCTGAAGTTTTCTCGGTCTGCCCTGAGTCGTTAATCGCATATTTACTGTAACCCCGCCTACGTCTCTTGGTCCCTCCGTAAACCAAACAGACTATAATAATTCTAACCAAGTTTATTTTTCACATCAAAAATAAAACTATTACAGAAAAAAGTTTATATTTTCCTTTCTTTGCTACAAAGTCTAAAATCAGCCAATTCTGGGCCCGGTTGCTCGACTCCACCTTAATAAAGGCGAACCATTAAGAATTAATTTTTAATGGTCGGCCGGTTGCTCGACTCCACCTTAACGCCAACGACCATTAAGATTCCCTTAACGAAACCATTAACGTTAAGGTAAAACCTTAACTAATGGTTTCGTTAAGGTTCGTAAAAATCGGGTTGCTCGACTTGGCCATTAATTAATGGTCGAGCATTTGTTAAGGGAAGTTTAAGGGTACCATTAAAGAAACCATTAACAAAAACCTTTAATGGCTGCATCAAGGGAAATCTAATGGTAGCGTTAAGGTAAGCTTAATGGTTGCGTTAAGGGAAGTTTAATGGTTGTGTTAAGTTCACACGCATTACATGAGAATTTAAATGTCTTGGTTAAAATACATAGATATAAAACCTTGAGACCATAGTCATTGAAAATTCGAATTTTCTTTTATTTTACTCTTTTGATGCTTGACTTTTGGTGTTGGTTCGAATTCGGCTGATAATGGATTGCAGTGACAGCGATACACTTAATTAGGAAAATAAAGGAAAACGCTCGTTAGTTTGGGTAAAACATAATTGGTTGCTTGCGATGATATGGAAATTAAAAAAATAGAGAAATAAAAATAGGGAAATACAATTTTGATTTTAGCGCATTTTCGGCAACAGCTAAAGAAAATGAAGAAGTTAAATGAAAAAACTCGTTCTCGAATAAAATCAGGGTTGGCAAGGCTGGGTTTTTTCGGTTTTTTGCGGGTTTTTTGGGTGCAAAAAATTATTGGGTTTCGGGTTTTTTATCCACAGGTTACCAATTTTTCAAATAGACTGAAATAAATACTGTAGGTGATTCAAATTGTATTTCCAATCTCTTTTTGTTTGCTTTATGCTGTTCCTTTGACTAGTAAAGGCTAACCAACCTCAGTCTGGTCAACACAGTGCCATGCTCAAAAATCTCAGCCCCTAGTTCACAATTGCCATCCCATGCTGCAAAACAGGGCGCTTTTATTCAGCCACCTCAATAGCCCACACTTTTCTGAGTTCGACCAATTTTTCTATTTCCTAATATTTTTTGAGAGCCAGTGCATTTTTTGATCAAAATCTGGTAATGTCCGAGCATTGAAGAGGAAGATAAATATGTACATATATGTATGTGGCAACCGCAGTGAACGATCGATTTTGTTGTTGGATTTCAATATTAGCTGCATAGAGTTGTTGCTCTTTGTTTTTCTCGTTTCTTGCAGCTGTTGGAGTATTCCTAGCTACTTTATGTAGCTCTAGTTGTCATTTCCATTAAAAAACCCAATAAAACCCCAATAAAGCACAAAAAACCAAAAAAACCAAATAACCTAAAAACCCAAAGTTCAAAATGTTCAAATCTGGGTTTTTCCCATACCTGAATAAAATCTTTATTAAAATTTATTGTCATTAAAATGAACCAATGGATTTCATTTGACCGTGGATCGACGAGCATGTATCATATTATTAAATAAAAGAATAATGAAAGAAGCTTTACTTTTTAAGTGTGAAATGTTATCATTTAGTTATCTCGTGAAAACGATAATTGCATACATGAAGTCTCTATAAGAACCGCGTTTTAATTGTCATAAAATTATGTAGTTGGAAAAATTTAATAGTTAAAAAATTTCTATTTATGTAAAGATGAGGTTTGTATCAGCCATTTTTCTGCAATTCGCATTGTCAGTAGGCAGCGCCTGCAACTAGAAAAAGGATAAAATAATATTATTGTTATGAAATCTTCAGTATTAAGGATAACTTGCTAAATCTAAATCGGTCATAAAAATTCATCGTCATTGAAATTAGTCAAAGGACTTCTTTTGACTTCGAATCGGCGAGAACTTGTCATAATAGTAAAAATCGGAACGATAGGAAGAAGCGCCATTTTTCAATGTGAAAAATAATCAATGAGTTCGTTAATGTAGCTCTTGACCTACCTTAAAGAATGAACCTTAACAAAACCATTAAAGTCGTTAAGGTGAAGCCCAGCAACCCAATTTACCTTAAAGAAACCATTAAACGCTTAATGGGAGCGTTAAGGTTTCAGTCGAGCAACCGGTTTTAAGGTAGACATTAAAAAACTGAGCCTTAATTAATGGCTGCACTAAGGTGGAGTCCAGCAACCGAAATTTAAATCGACCATTAGACTTCCCTTAAAGTCGAGCTTAATGGTGGAGTCGAGCAACCCGATTTTTTTAATGGTTTCGTTAAGGTGGAAATCGGACTTAACGCGACCATTAATTAATGGTTGCGTTAAGGTGACCATTAACGTTAAGGTAAACATTAGTTAATGGTCGAGTCGAGCAACCGGCCCTGGTGGGAGGATCATGAGGAACGGAGTAGGAGGGGGATTTTAAAACATAGGTACCAAAACCCGCCTTCATGCTCATTATCATTAAAAACGTATTTTTTGTGAAAACTGCTGAAGAACTAAAATAAATATTTTTATTGAATCTTTTTTAAAAAACCATACAAAGAGAGCAAATTTAATAGCTAAAAAATGAGCAAAAATGACTTTTGGATTAGGTACATACAGTATGTCACTAAATTTTTGTTTCTCGTAAACATGTGCACCAACTTTACTTTCAACGATATAGTTGCGGCACATATAAAATCTGTTAAGTGTAAACCTACTGAATTTTATGCAAACTCCAGGTCTAATAATATGGTGCACCATAGAATTCCCAAAATTATGGCTTGGAATGAGTATACTGCTAAGGCACGCCTACAAAGCCTGTCATCCTAACTTTTCACAATTTTTTGCCAGCAGCTGCAGTACATGTTGGGGTATGCGCCTGTAAAAATTAGCTTGCTTCCTGTTTAAATTGATAAAAATACAGAGGTTTTAATGCCAAAATTTTGATTTTTTAACAAAAAAATAATATATTTAAACGCTTGTTTACACAGAAATATCAACTGAAAAACAAAATTTCCTAATGTCATATCGCAGCGCATTAAATAGTGTTTTATTGTATGAAATTTTCTTTGTCTATCCCAAAAATTGAATAAGTAGCACGCTAAATAGTGCAAGTATTTAAAAACAGCAAAAATGATAAAAATGGAAACTTTGGGTTACTGTAGCTTGATGAATTTTGGATTTTGGTCAAAATAAATATAAAATTCGTTCTCAGCATGCAAAACTGTTTAACATGTGTTTTTTCAGATATGATTAATTTTTTACTTATCACAACTTTGGTCGATGTCTCTCAGAAATCGTGTCATAAAACACGTCAAAGCTTTCTTATTATCTGTTTTTCTGAGGCGTTGAACAACGTTTTGTGAAGGCGCTCTTAATTAGAAGCCGCAGAATATACTTTAATTTTTTGCGTTTTTTAGCGGAAGTCATATTTTTACTGGGTTTTTACAACTTTCACAGGGATACATAGATAACTTTTCCCTAGTCCCTCCTTTTATGTCCTTAATGATGTGCAATTCTAAGTTTGTGTATTCGTCCTTTTTGTTCCATTAAAGCATTTTTCTTTGCTACTACCATGCATGATTTGATTGAGTAACTCAGTATACACATACAATAACATGCCGCAACAATGACATCAATTCGAGAATGCGAAAACAATTAGTCTTAACATGCGCATTATCTTTTTTTAACACGACAACATTACCTTAATTAAATCGATCAAATAATTTCACACAAATTTTAACCAACTACTGGGCGTTAAGAACATTTACATTCAGATTTTTAATCCTATCTTTACCTGGAACACTGTAAAAATTAATCTGTTGTAATGCTCCGAAACTAAGGTTAATTTTTAGTGTAAACTTTACATAAGTAGTGGGTGTGAAGAAAACATACAGTTATATTCGTAATCCTGACGTTTCGATGTTTTGGAAAAATTAACGCTTTGCTGTACTGCTGTGCAAGTACAATAAATTTGTAGTGTAAACTTAACACATCAAAAATAAATGAATAGTGCAGACATTACACAACTTCTGGGTTTAGAGAAGACTAGCAGTCAGATTCGTAATTCTGACGTTACATAGCTCATTTAGAAAAATTAGGCTTCCGCAACGCTCTTGCACTTAAGTTAATTTTCAGTGTAAACTTTACACATCCCCTGAGTGTAAAGAAGGTTCTATTTGATTCGTAATTCTGATATTACTGTGATATTTCGATCAGTATTTATGAAAAAACTGACTCTCCACAATGGTCTGCTTAAAATAAATATTAAATGCAAACCACTTGACACCACTGTTGAGTGTAAACAAACGCACCTAACTGACGTATCACGTTTGATCCTGGTACATTTTTAGACTTTTACATAATCATGTTCACACTCATAAACGAAAAAGTTGTCAGAAAAAACACCCACCGATTTTTGACTCTACACCTCCCGAAAAAGCTCAATATTGATTTAAATAAAGACAATTTGCTGTGACGTATACCCCCTTTATAAGTATTTTATTTTTATCCTATTCGACTTATTCCGACTTCTAAACGGTGAAATGGGCCCACAAAAAAGGGACAAAAACGTATTTTCCACCATCCAAAACATTGTAAACTTTAAAAATCTGAACCTAGCTCCACATGGATTGCAAAGAAATTCGGTTTCGGTCAGTTTGTTGCCCTTGAATTGTAATACGTTTGTGTAAGGAAGACTTCTGTTCTGCAAAATATTTGAGATAGTGACCAATCAAAAAAGGGAAAAAATGTGTTTTTTCACCCCATACTACACCTCTGATTTCTAGCTTTACACCACCAGAAATAACTCAATATTGAGTTTTTTGAACACGATTTGCTGCGACATGTAGCTCATAAAACGTACTTTAATTTTGTTCTATTGAATTTGTCTTGACGTATAACTGGAGAAGTTGACAGAAAAATCTGAGACTAAATCTATTATTTTCACCATCTACTAGGGTGTAAACTTTTAAAGCTCAGATCTTATTTCTGTATTGAGTGTAAGGAAGTTTGCACGTAAGCCGAAGGTAGCCCTTAAAACGTAGTACATTTCCATAAATAGGTTTTTGAGAGACTCTTAATCAAAAAAATGTGGCAGCCGTAAACAACTTGAAAACTCTACTTAAATGTGTTTTTGTAACCTCCTTTACACTGCCCCTCCGGAAATGAGTCATTTTGAAAAAACTTCAAAAAATACTTTGAGTCCACTCAATTGTCTACATTTAAAAAACAGACTAAACAGATTGAAAAACTGAGCTAGAAAAAGCGTGTGACCGACCAAAATTCTAAAAACTTATGTTATAACGTTACAGTAAAACTTCATATGCTCTTTCAACAACAGGAAGATGTAAAAAAAGTTTAAAAAACCCGCATCAAATTTTTTAAGTACCTATCTTTTAAAAAACCGCACAGTACACAGAAGTGTCCCAGTGTGGCTGTAAAGGAAGGTGGACAAATGTTAGTACTAGCAAAGAAAAATACTCCGATGGAACAAAAAGACGAATATACTTGGGATTGTGGATTATTAAGGATGATAAAAGGAGGGGACTAGAAATAATCTGCCTATGTATGTGCCTAAAGTCGCAAAATCTGCTAAAAATCAGACTTTTTCTAAGCAACGCAAAGAATCGAAGTATATTCTGCGGCCTACAGATTGAAATAAAATATTGACTAAAAAATGATTAAAAAACAGCAAGTTATCGTCTGATTCATATATCCCAGAGATTTTCAGAAAATTTTTCCGAGGCTACAGTAACGCGATCTTTCCTACTTGACTGTAGATCATTTTAGAGATCGCTGTAGCTACATGAGAAGGAGGATTTTTCGATAAAATCTTTTGCAGTATGATTTATTCTCGTCTTCCAGCAGATCATGTAACTTGCGGATGGAAGTTGCTCATTCAGCTTGTCATAAATTGACCGTTAAACACAATGGACTAACATTTTAAACATCGCCGCAAACTTCCGCTTAGCTCAGTGGTAGAACGTCTGATTGTCGTCGAAGCATCCGGGGTTCTGTACCAGCCACGAGAATGAATTTTATGTCTAGCACACTTACTATAGTATTGCCCAGCCAGCACTGTTTAGATACTTGAATTATGTTTATATGGACGGTTTAGTGCATTAAAAATGAAAGAATGACAGCCGCTCGCCCCCACTCAACTTTTCTATTCAGTTACAGTAAATCACTTAGTAAGGCATACTGTAGCCTTCAAAATAATTTACTGACAAAGCTTTCGAATAAATGAAACATGACTATAGCTATGCAGTAGCTATATGAGATTAGATGAAGCGAACTAGGCGAGACTTTGCAAGCGTAATTGAATGAAATAGCAAACATCGATGCATTCAAGACCATCAAAGAAATTGTTGGTTTAAAGCAGCAGGAAACGCGTAAGCTTACATGAAATAGACTGACAGTAGGTAAACTTGCATGCCCGCAACGATTGTGTGCACTAATCAATTGATGCCAGGTTTGCTTGCTACAATGCTCATGATGACAAAATAAAGCACCTTTAAATGCAATTGCAGTTAGTTTTCTATCAATCACGATACGAAGCAAGTCAGCCTTGTAACTTGCAAGCAATTTACAAAAAGTTAACATTTTGAATTATGTTCATACACTCTTACATAAAGCAATAAAATTATTTAAAGAACGTTACCTTTTTTCAGAAGCCGCAGAATCTATAATATTAATTTCGAGTTGTGTGTAAGTGTGTGTGTGTCTGTGAGGCAAAAAGTTTTTACTGGATAATTTTGTGATACTTATATTTTCACTCAATGGGTATTTTCGGGCGCTAATTACGATTTTTTTGATTAAAATGGCTCGATCGGACTCTTGAAAGCCGGAAACTACGGATTTATGTAAAAGGTTTTGGTAGCTCTAGCCGCTTATGCAATTGCCGCAGGGTAAAATTTTAAAGCCACCCTAGATCAACTTTTTATGCGCTATCGACTGGTGTAAACCACTTTACACTACAGTGTAAACTGATGTGATGCCGTAAGAAAAACGTGATTTACAAGTGTATTTTATCAAATATCTCAAATCGCAGCGGATAAATTTTTTTAAAGTTTTGACCAATTATTGGATATCTTATGACTGACCTTACTGTAGAATTTGAAGAAAATTCACGGATTGGTTTCTGAGATACGGGAGCCCAAAGGTACCCTATGCATAGCGTAAAATTTAGGTTTTTGTCTTTTTGCTGAAGCACAGATTGACTGTTGCTTCCAAAATTTGGCCCCTGTGGTTTCTGGGACCGCTGATTCCATATTCGCTACTTTAAATATACGATCTGGCATCATAAAACATGTATGAGACGGGCTGAAAGGAAATCACGTACGGGTACTTATAAACATGATTAATCACTGAAAAAGAGCTTGCACCAAGTCAAAATTTTTGACCTTGTAAACCAGCGCGCGTGAAATTTAATGCGAAGCAATCGAAAGCAGCAAACATGCGGCTTTGAAAGAGCAGCAAACATGCGGCTTCCGAAAATACAAATCCAAATGTTTCTGCTTCTGGCGGCTAATTTAATATGCAACTTTTTGCATTTGTTTACAATGAGGGCAAAGTTGAACATTGTACAAAGTTGAACCCGACGCTATAAGATAGGACGTGGTACAACATACTCAATGCTATACAATAGGACGTGATGTAACATGCCCCATGCTATACAGATAGGACGTGATATAACATACCCAGTGTTACAGGATTGGACAGGATATAACATACCCCATGCTACAAGATGGGACGTGATATACTATACCCAGTGCTATAACATATCCTGTGCTGTAAGATTGGTGTCCCAAAACATCAAAAACATGATTTGCACCAAAAAAATCTTTAAACATCCCAAAACATCAAAAAATGGTTTTGACCAAAAAATTTTTCAAACACCCCAAAACATCAAAAATATGGTTTTGACCAAAAAATTTTAAACCTCCAAAAACATCAAAAGTATGGTTTTGGACCAAAAAAGTTTTTTAATATTTCAAAACGTTAAAAATATGGTTATGATCAAACAAAATTTTTAAACATCCCAAACCATCTAATGGTGCAATTTCCAGAACATCCCAGAACATCAAAAATATGATTCAGGATAAAGAGTTCTCAGAACCATTCTATAACGTCAGAAATATGGATTTAATCAAAGAAATGGTTGACAAAAGACAGTTTTAAAAAATTTAAAAAATACAATATGTTTTTACCAACAATTTTTTTAGAAATATACCAAAAATATCAAAAGTCCCGAAAAATAAAAAAATACAAGAGGCATCTCAATCCCATACAGCTATCAGGCCTAAGTTCAGCCAGGGCAACGCCGGGCAGCTCAGCTAGATATAAAAAATATAAAAACCGCTCGCCGATCCATCGCAGAGTCATTCAATTTTTTATACTAATTACTGGTTAAGATATTATTTGTTTACAAACACTCTAGCAGATGGGGCAGCGAAGCGCCCCATTTGCTAGTATACTTTGATTTTTAGCGTTGCTTAGAGAAAGTCTGATTTTTAGCAGATTTTGCGACTTTAGGCACATACATTGGTAGCTTTTTCCTTGTCCCATCCTTTTACATCCTTAATAATCCACAATCCCAAGTACATCCGCCTTTTTTGTTCCATCGGAACATTTTTCTTTGCTAGTACCCTACTTCTTGAGTAAATCAGTCAGTAAACACATACAGTAACATGCCACAATAATGCGGCAGTCCGAGAACGTAAGTAATATGTTCTGAACATTAGCATTATCTTTGTTAAACAAGACAACCTTACCTTATTTAAACGGATCAAAGGTTTTCAGCATAAACTGTTCGCAATTATTAGGTTGTAAAGAAGACTTACGCTGAGATTCGTAATCCTGACGTTGCATGGAATATGTTAAAAAATAAATTAAGCTTCTGCAAAGCTCGGAAACTAAATTTAATATTCAGTGTATACTTTACATAACTACTGGGTGTAAAGAAAATATACAGTCAGATTCGCAATCCTGACTTCACGGAACATATTTAGAAAAAATTCACGGTTTTCAACGCTCTGGAAGTAAAATGAATTTGTGGTGTAAACCGCACAATAACAATAACTGAATAGTGCAAACTTTACACAACTACTGGGTGTCGAGAAGACTAACAGTCAGATTCGTAATTAGGACGTCACGTAAGACATTTTGAAAAAATTAAGCTTCCGCAAGGCTCTAGAACTAAAGTTAATTTGCAGTGTAAACTTTACACAACTACAGAGTGTAAAGAAGATTTTTGTCGGATTCATATTTCTGATATTACTCTGATATTATGATCAACATTTATTGAAAAAATTTAGTCTCCATAATGGCCTGATGATGAATGAATATTAGATATAAAATACTTTACACTACTCTTGAGTGTAAACAAACGCGCCCAACTAGCGTATCACGTTTGATTTCTGGTACATTTTTAGACTTAGGATTATGTCCAGACTCATAACCGTAGAAGTTGTCAGAAAAAACAACACAGAAACACGTTTAAGACACCCAATTTTCAACTTTACACCTACCTACAAAGCTGAATATTGATGTAAATGAACGCAATTTGCTGTGACGTGTTCCCCTTGAGAATTACTTTATTTTTATTCTATTCGATTTGTCCTGACTTCTAAACGGAGAGAGTGGTGAACAAAAAAGTGATAAAAACGTATTTTTCCATCATCCATCATATTGTAAACTTTAAAAATCTGAACCTGACTCCCCACTGAGTGTAAAGAAATTCGGTTTAAGCCAGTTTGTAGCCTTTTAATTGTAGTACGTTCGTATGTGCAAAACTTCTGTTCCGCAAAATATTTGAGATATTTACCAATCAGAATTCGGAGAAAAACGTGTTTTTTTCGCCCATTATACACCCCTGATTTCGAACTTTACACCCCATAAATAACTCAATATTGAGTTATTAAACGCGGTTTGCTGCGACGTGTAGCTATTAGATCAAGCTTTATTTTCATTTTACTAAATTTGTCCCGATTCATAAGCAGAAAAGTTAGCAGAAAAATCTTAGACAAAATCCGCTTTTTACACCAACCACTAGAGTGGTGTAAAGTTTGAAACTCCTAGATCTAACTCCGCTTTGAGTGTAAGAAAATTTGCAGGTAAGCCAAAGATAGCCCTTGAGCTGTAGAAAATTTCCATGGATAGGTTTATGGGGGACTCTTATATTAAGAATTTGGCAGTTATAAACAAGTGGAAAACTCGACTAGAATGTGCTTTTCATCCTCAGATTCTTTACACTCTTTACACTGCAACTTTAGAAATAAGTCTATTAAAAAATTAAAAGAGGAGTTCTAGAGCCTACTCAATTGTCTACATTTAAAAAAACAAGGCTAAACAGAATGCAATACTAAGTCAGAAAAGTCGTGTGATCGACCATAACTTAAAAAAATCTATATGTTATAACGTTACAGTAAAACTTTACATGCTCTTTACACACCCGGTATTGATTTAAAAAAAAACAAGAAAATACTAACAGCGAATTTTTTTAAATATCTATCTTTTAAAAACCGTATAATACAAAAGCGTCCTAGCGTGTCTTTAAAGGGAGTCATTTTTTAGGGGGGTCTTAAGTATATTATAGGTATGGGCTAACGCGGCTACCTATGATAAACTTGTATCCATTATAGGCATACTCGGGAATGGTTGGAAATTTGATATGGAAGTCCATCATGTGTACATACGTTCTTTATGAACTAGTTCTAAAAATTGGCATGGGTGGGGACCGGAAAGCATGGCCGTTCTGGAGTCAGACGGTCTGGGGTCAGAAAGTTGGCTTTTTCGGCCAAAAATGACATCAAAAAGTGTAATAAATGCTAAAATAGCCTTAAAACAACCTCATTCCATCAATTTATGGTCAATTTTAAGCACTATTCAGAGGTAAATTTTTAATTATCAACCATTGTCGGTCTTCATTTTGCTTTTATTTTTCTAAGAAATTCCCATTCATTCGTTTTTGGGAGTAGGGTCAAACCCCAAACCCTCCTCACGTGCATGTCTGGTGGGGTGGGGAGAACAGCTAGGCTAGGAGGGCTCAAATCTTCTATCTTACAACTGCATACAATGATTAGAAGTGATTAAACTACAAGGGAAATAGAAAGTAAGCAATGTTTCATACAAGTAACATAGTCATCATCACGATAAAGCATGAAATTTTAATAAACAACTAGATCGTAAATGCTGTCTGTTGCCTAGAGTGATGTACTACAGTAGAAAATTTAATTTGGAAAAACGAGCACATTTTGTGGGCGTGCAATTTTGTTTTGTGTTAGGTACACGTTTCTTTCCAGCTCAGTACTTTATAAGCATTTCATGATTCATATTTTTCGTTTCGTTAGTTTTATCTGTCTTTCACTGCAAAAAAACTGTCGGATTTACCCAACAAAGTTAGGTGTAAATTTACGCCACAACTTTGCTGAATCAATCAAGCTTAACAAAATTGGGTTAATTCTATGCAACTTCGATGCACGCGACCCAACAAACTTGGGTTAATCTAATCAAATTTTCGCTGAATTAATGCAATCAGAAAAGTTGGGTAGAACCTAATCAATTATTTACGGACTATCTACATATTTGATAAAGTTGGTTCAATCCTACCCAACATCTAAGTACGTGAACGAACAAGCATAGCGGCTATTGAAGCCACCGCTTGTACACACAAAGCGCAAAAAGCTTTCTATGTCAAAAGTAGGATGCCAGTAATGCTATTTCCTCCACGATATAAGCAAATTTTGTAGCATTCTTGTATGTATGAGTTTAAAAGAGAACATGCACTGGCTTTCTTGGTCAGGCATAGGTCAACTTTTGTTGAGTAAATCCAATACAACTTCACTGTTATTTATCTAAGTTTGTTGGGTTCACCAATTTTTTTCACAGTGTTGTATCAACTCTATCGCTCCTAAACTTATTACTCGAATGACTTTGATAAAAGTTAGTTTTTACGCAATCATTCACCCTATAAAGAATAATTATCTCACAACAGAGCTAAATAAATTATTTTACATTGCTGTGATCATCTTCTTACCGCTTTATTTACTTTCCGCTTCAGTCCTTTATTTATTAATGCATATTATTTCACTCATTTTAGGTTCATCAAGCACTGGTGCCGCCGTGCAGGCTATTCTTTTTCTTTTTTTACACACTACATTTCTCACTGACTTCTTCTTTTTCTGTTTTTTTGGATTCTCGTGTACTCTTTTTTCTTGTTCATGAAATACTGACGCCTCAGAGATTCTTGCAACACAATTTCGTACATTAATCTTACCTCTTCTGCGTTATCTATTTTAACCCTCCCTTAATGTAGAATTTTCTCGCCCATTCCAGTACCTACCGTATCCATATGCGTTTACTTACAAAAAATTTATCATATTGCAGAATTTCAAAAAGAAGTTGGATAATTCGGATCAAGGCAAAACCGACCGAGGGAATGCTAATGAAGATAAAAAAAGCTCAGGTGATCAAAAAGAAATTAAATCTGGTGCTAAAGACGGCGGAGATGGTGGGAAAGATAATCAAACTAAGCAGCCAATCATTTGTGCCGAATGCGATAAAGACGCTTGCTTAAAAAGCATGACCGAAACAGGAAATAATTATTGCAAGGATAAAATGCAAAACGCCTTAGCGTGGCAACAACGTTACTGCTGTAATCAATGTCCTAAAGTTTGCTACAATTAAGCTACATAGGCACACCTGTACTTACTATATGTATAATTCTTAGTTGTTTTTTCAGTGAAATCGTCGCAGTGCATGCGGATAATTAAATACGACATGGATCGTCATTATAATTATTCGCGTAGTAAAACAGTTATAAGTTTGTGACGAATAGACATATTGCTCATGTGCGTACATAGGTGCAGCCAAGCTGACAAATACCCGTGAAAAATCGCGTCATTTTTAAGATAAAATTCCAATTTCGCCATTAGAATTTTCTGCATGAAAATGAAAATTAAGGAATATCTCGAGAAATCTGCTAGCATTTTGTCGGAAAATATTCTTTAACCCTCGCATTACCGTGAACTATTATGATGTAAATACATTACATAAGACGACATCCTAGCCGATCAGTTTTTATGCGATTTTTTCATTGCACGAGTAAGCAACTATAGTCTGTTTCACATAAGTTTGAGCATAAATTTTAAAAATGTTTTGAGCAAGTCGACCGATTACGATAATTATATATCAAATCAATGCTATCATCACAATCTGTTAGCTTATTGTCGCACATGGTTTTTAAAATGTATGCCCAAACTTGTGTGGAATAGACTAATAGTCTCTAAAATTTAATCAATCTGTTTCATACAAGTTTGGAAGTTCACCGGCAATGAGTATCGACAGATTTTGATTATTGCATTGATCTGATACATAGCTATCGTAATTTGTTAGCACGTCGATAAATTTTTTTAAAATTTATGCGTGAAAAATTTAAAAATCAAAATTAAAATTTATAGTATATTTCACATAACTTAAGAATTTTCGTCGCTAGTAGGCCAAGGGTTACGATATTTGTATATCAGATCATTGGGTCTACGACGTTTTGGCGCCGCCGTTTTGGCGCCAGCAACTTATAAATTATTCTAATTAAATCAATTTTGAAGCAATTTCAAAATAAAGTATATATTCAGAAAACAGGTTCTACAAGCTACAAAATAGCATATTGTTCTTTTCGATTCCTTGAGTATTCATTTGTGTACGGCTGATGAACTGTAGAAAATCCAGTGTATTTTTAGATGTGTTTAATTATCTCACTAAATTCAAAGATATTCAAAAATTAATTTATACCATCACGTAGAGAATTGAATGAACTTTCAGAATCTGTATTATACTTTAATCATAAATGAAATATAAATAATTAATAATATCACAAAGAGTGTGGCGCCCAAACGGCGGCGCAAAAACATCCCATTTCGCAGATCATTTCTATAATCGCAATCTGACAGCTTATTGCCCTAGGTAGTTTTAAAATTTATGACCGAAGTTGTGTGAAACAGGTAACGTCCCAACACGGCCAGCAAAAATTCCCAACACGGCCACCTTCCCAACACGGCCACCGTCCCAGCATGGACATCGTCCCAACATGGCCACCGTCCCAACAAAGCCACTGTCTCGATAAGGCCACCACCACCAATTTATTCTAATCAGTGGATCCGTAAGTAGGTATTAATAGTATAAGAAGGTAATTTATAAGTTTTGATACGTAGATTTGTACTTTAACGAGGCGGCAAATTAGACAGGCTGTTCTATTGTGTAGCAAGCTTCTCCGCTGGAATTACATAGACAAAGGGATCACGTGCAAAAGTAATCTATCATATCTGAACTGCAGCAAAAAATGCGAAAACAACATAAAAGGACTCAGAATAAGAAAACGCGTTGAAAACAATCTTAAAGGACTCCGCATAAGCAAACTCGTCGAAAACAACCTAAAACGACTCAGAATGAGAAAACGCGTTGATAACAACCTCAAAAAGACTCAGAATAAGAATTAAGCTGTATGTTGTTTTGTAATTATGTGCCGACTGCCGACTACCTACCGCTTTTCGAAACTATTAAGAAATATTCAATGCTTCCGATGCGCCCAACATGTGCAACCCGACCACAGTGCAGAACAATGCTTCGTTGCATGCAAAATTCTTTATGCATGTAAAAAACTAACTTTAGTCATCAATTTAATTGCTGCCACATGTATATCCATGCCTAATTACCTTCCTATAATTAACTATTATTACCTACTTAACTGATTAAAATACAGTGATAGTGGCCTTGTTGATACAGTGGCTTTGTTGGGACGGTGGTAAAGTCTCGTTAGAGCACTTTTGAGCAGTAGGTATCGTTATAGCACTTTGTAGCGTTATAGCACCAGTTGCGTTATGGCACTAAATGTCTCGTTGGAGCACTCAGGTGTCCCGTTATGGCACTTCTGTGTCTCGTTAGAGCACTCGGACCGATTGACCCTCAAATATCTTGTTAGAGCATTACTATTTGCCTGACGTCATCACAGCGTACAGTTGTGCTCAAATGACCAGGTTAACGTCATAAGCATAGGTGGGCAGCACCGAAATTCTGGGGGGGTGAAAAATTTCTGGGGGGTGAAAAAATTTTTAAAGGTCAAAAAATGGTCTTAAAAGTGGTCGTATGGCAAAAAACACCATTTTTCGACGTTTCTCATCAAGCTTTATCCAATGGCATCAGTAGTAAGGCTGGACCATCTGGCTGTACAATGGTTAAGCATATAGCCGTGCTTAAGCATATAGCCGTGCTTAAGCATATAGCACACGCTTAAGCATAGAGACTTCATGAGGCAAAAAGCGCCTACAATGGGGTCCTACTACACAATAAAGCACGGAAGTATATGCACGAAGCGCCGAACTCGAGCGTTTCATTTTTGCACTGGTCGGTCACCCTGGACGAAATCATAACTTGGGCGGCACACTCCCTGAAGCAGAAACGCGAAGCGCCGAACTTGAGAGGGCTATCTCCAAAGAATTTACGCGTAGCGCCGAATTAGGGTCCTATGCGGGCGCAGAACGTCAAATTTCTCCCTAGGTCATATGAGCCCATCAGGTACAGGGTGTCGATTTCAGTAAGGCCATCAGAATAAAGATAACAACATTGAACTGTGTAATCACTAGGCGGCATATACGCACATACTATAACACAGTTTTATTAGAGCGATAAACTATTCGCACTGTCGACTCTAGCTAAGCAATCACTATTCAGAAAGGTACAGAAGCAAAATATTGTAGAAATTTATTTTGAACTGCAGCTGTCGACTGAAACTAGGCTTCCATGCAAAATATTATTGAAATTCAAACAATCACTGCCATCTGGCTATTGACCCATTATTACAAGAATAGGTCCAACTCAAGCTAGGTTTCTATTATTCAGAAACGTACAAAAAGCAAAATATTATAGAAATCTATTTCAATCTGCAGCTGTCGACTCTAGCTACGTATTCACTGTTCAGAAAGGTACAAAAGAAAAATTTTGTAGAAATTTATTTTGAACTGCAGCTGTCGACTCAAGCTAGGTTTCCATGCAAAATATTATTGAAATTTAAATGGTCACTGGCATCTAGCTATTGACCCTTTACGACAAAAATAGGTCCAACTCAAGCTAAGTTTTCATTATCCAGAAAAATACAAAAGAAAAATGTATCGTAGAAATCTTTTAGCACAATAGTGTAAAGATTTTCAGCTGCTTTTGAAAAGACAGCCCATAATTCCATGCTTTTAAAAAAGTATAAAAAAGCATGAAAAATTGAGGACTTTCATCATTTAACTCCACTATGGTATTATCACCAACGATGGGCAGGAATAGGAAGACGCCAAAGAAACTCTCAACGACAACGACCAACCCAGGAACGATCGTCTGCAAGGGTGAGTATTTTTCTGTTTTGTAAGAATGCAGGGTTGAAATGCTACAATATCGTCTTCTGTACGGTCATTGTTATACAACCCTGCATACAGTTTAGGTACCGTGCATTGCAAAACGTTCAGTAGCCGACCTTTTCTGTTTGCACAACGTTTTGAATAAACATTAACCTTATGCTTAAGCTATTTTGAATGCATCAGTCAAACATATTATGCGTTTTTGAAATCGTTTCAGTTGTGCTTCATTTCTCGCGCCTGTTATAACAATTTTTCCCGTCGTAAAAATAAGGGCAGAGGGTGGGCCATCCGGAAATCGTATTTTCAAACCGGGGAATAGTTCTTGTTCGTATTCAACAAATTTTTTGTGCGCTTGAGCAAGAGCGCGTAAATTTATATTTGCGCCTAAATTTCCTGATCCGACAATATTGTGAATTATATGTTCAGTTAGTTTAAGCTCGTATCCACTTTTCTCCAACATTTTGCAAATTTTTTCGTTCGCGATTTTATTTTGTTCGACGCTTTTAGCACCAATGCATACTAATTTTCCAGAACTGAACAATAGGCCCGTTGCTTTTGGTTCGTTTATTCAAATTTTTGCCGCATTGAATCTTTTGTGGTCAAATTCCACTCCATCGCAAGTTCTCTTAATTTTATACAAATTTAAAAGCTTTGAAGAGACTCGAGCTGTAGAAACAACATTTCGAATCGTAACCATGATTGAGAATGATGAATTTTTAATAGACACGACCATTTATATCTAAAAATATGAAGGTTTAATCTATCGAAAATGCAACTTGACAATCACTTTTCCAGAAATAAACGGTATTAAGAGATCCAAATCGTCTTTTATGTTTATTTCTATGCTAGAAATATCTTTTACGAGGACGGGTATGTAGTGAGGAAAATCATAGATTCTGTCAATGATGTTAGGGTATGTTCCTTCCACGTTTATGATGCGCAAAAGAGGGGCTGAAACGTCTCCTACGATCTGGGGTTCTAAAATATTTGCATAGACGTACAAGGTTTCAAGACCACCCCCACCAAGTCCGGCTCCTTATCCGACCATCCTGTATCTTCTAGTAGTGTTTCTTTAAATCCTAAAATATGTGCTATTCTTTCGGACAGTTTCACTGATTTCACAAAGCGTTCGAGTATCATTACAGAAACCCGTTTTATTGAAGTGTAATAATTGAATTCTACTCCTTCTACTTTTTCTATACAAAATTTCATAGCCTCTATAAATTCCTGGATGGAGTCGTAGCATCCTTCCTGCATTTGAAGTTTATATTCAATACCATTTGCATCTATAATTTTAATTTCCGTTTCGTGTTTTCTTATTGTTTGCCAATTATGGGGGTAAATAAATTCCGAGAGACCACACTCCCAATCACCGATTAATTTTAATTTTTGCGGTAAATGTACAATAAACTTTGAAGGCGTATTTTGTCTATCGCTTATCGTGTTGCTAGGCAAAGTTATGTAAAATTGATCCATTTTTGACAAATTTGGTTTATGATAAAATCTTCATCTATGACTGAGGTGTTTATCTTAAATAGACTATTTACAAAACCCGTTACAAATTCGTCCGCATAACTTTTTTCTAAACTTTTCAAAATTAGTTTCATGGGCACCCCTCTGTACCTCCAAATTAAAAAATAAACACACATTTGGCCGCACGTAGACGTTAGTGGCTGCTGCACGCATTTTTTGTTATGCTTAATTTTTGTAGCATACTGTAGAATGTAATTTTGTGTTTGGTTATCAGGCGCTAAGCCGTAGCTGTCGAAATAGTCGCACGAATCATGCACGTCAAAATACATGCATGTCCAATGCGAACCAGGTTGGGTACTAGGGTCCGTATTCATTACCAATGCAGCAGGCTTGCTAAGAACGGGTGGTAATTTATCGCTCGGGAAAACACCAAGAAAATTTTGACCGTGACCGACCGCTTGGTCGCTTTTTAAAACGTTTGAGAGTTGAAAGGTATTCATTTTTAAGCATTATAATCATACATTATGTTTCTGTTCTTATCTAGCATTACTAAATTATCAAACTCGGCATAAACAATCACTTCAAGGCCCGTATCGGGAATTTTTTCGGCAAATGATATTCCAATGCTAGTTGTACCTTCCCTAATTAAATCCCAATGTCCGCCGTCATCTTCGTCTGGAGTCAAATCAAATGCAAACAGACACTGACCATTTTTAAACCCTTCTCTTGTCACCCCGTTCCCTTTATTGTCCCGACTAATATCAAGTGTTTCGAATAATTGATCAAAAGCTCTAAGGTACTTTTTATTTTTAATGTCTAGCCTGAATGGGTGAGAGGGGAAGGTAACGCCCCCACAAATTACTTTTGCATCGTTTATACTGTATGATTTAAAATTGAAAGGAGATTTTTTTATATTTCCCCTATATGCATCTGCATCCACACATCCAAAAATAATGCGTCTAGGAAGCTGCCCTGAAAATAAGGTGTTAAGGGGAGTAGATTGACAAGTGCTAGGTATATGTATATTCATCATCGTAACTCTGCGCACGGGGTATTTAATAGTGTTTGATGCAAGTACTCTTTCGATAGCTAGCCCTGTGCTTTCTAAAATTTCTGCCTTTCGTATGCAAAACTTCATTTGTTGAATACTTAAATGCGCATTTTCAGCACCCTTAAAACTTTGCAAAACAAACGCGTCAGGATTTCTGTTTAATTCGAGCCTGACGTCAGTATAATTTAGTAAAAACCTGTCTTGTAAAAATAAATCAATGTGTAGTGGCGCACTTAATTCAACTATAGTCTTATCCGCAAAAAATTCTATGCGTTTTCTCAATCCGTAATTGTTTTCTGTGTCATTATAACCCGGACTATCTACGATGTACAAAGCAGATTGCAAGTGCGAATTTTTAGCATCCCACCCATAATTTAGTTCAGTCTCTAAGAATGCTCGGTATGCATATTTATCTCCGCTGTCATGTACGAGCTTATTATTTAAAAAAAGTTTCACCTGACGAAATAGAGTTTTGGCGATCAAATTGATAGGGCCTACATCAGGCGCTGTGCCATCAGCCTGAGGCGTTCCTTTAGATATAGAAATTTGCATGTAAATGTAATTTTTATTTAGTTGCAAAAAATGAGGATCTGGAGGAATATGAAATTCGTACGGACCCTCATCAGTAACAGGGTTGGTCAGATTTATCTCATCCCAATACCCTCGTTTTATGGCTACCTGGGTAGGCGGTACAGTGAAAAAATCAAGTTCGCTTTTTGTACTAGCGACTGAGAATGAATCGATTAAAGACATTATTTCTTTTTACTTCGTTTTTTAGTTGAAAATTCGTCAACACGAAGTTCTTTTATAGGCTTGGGTCGGGTGCCCAAACCTCTCCCCGTTTGCCGTTGTAATTTGTCACTAGCTTGTTTTAGCAAATTAGCTGCGCCTTCTTTTCCGTGTGCTTGCATTGATTGAACAATATTACGGCCGTCGAGTACATCTGCTGCAATATGAGCACCCGTAGATAGAGCTTGTTTTCCCACACTAGATGCTGCTGATTTAAAAATAGGTATAGCTATCCGAAAAAGTGAACGGAAAAAGCTACCGAGTCCAGCCCCTCTTTGGTATGGCATTCCATTGAACCCCACCATACCGTACCCGACCTGAGAAGCCTGGTCGGTATAGTAGTCTAACCAAGCGTTAAAATTATCTGGATTGAATTGTTGTCTCATTTTTTGTAAAATTATTTTTAGTGTTTAATTATGCTTTAAATTTCTTTTATAGATTTATCCAGTATTTCAGTGGCTTTTTCTCTTCTGACGATGGCGTAGAAAATGACTGAGATGGCGATGCATAAACTTGGTTTTGCAATAAATTCAATCGAGTTTTATTTACAATAGATTCTTTTGGAATATTTTCATCGATTAATTTTTGGAGAAAAATTTCAGCACCAATAGGTGGTTCAGATTTTCGAATACGCGAAAAATCGGAAACTAAATCAACAATGTTCGATCCTGCAATTTTATTACCGTCAATAATCATTTCTTCTTTGTCTGCCCATTTTATGTGTGGGCTTTTCCGAGCATATTTAAGTAATAGTGAGGCTTGTTTCTGCCATTTTCGGGGTACTGTGCTAAAAACTGCTTCTGCTACAACATCTGTCTTTATAGGTTCCATAGGTTCTTTCATTTCTTGCTTGGCTGTATGCAAAAATTTAGCGTCTGCTGCTCTCTCTTCCTTAATTTCGAGCTGTAACGGTTTTTCAAGATCCTGCTTAGCTGTTTGATATCTACGCAAAATTTGATTATATTGTAAAATTTTAGCGTCCATAGGTAATGAATTATCGTTTAAAATATTCATCATTTCACGATTTAGATTTGACACATACCTAGAAGTGCTTTCATTTTCTCCCCGAGCAAGCTCGTGGGGGACTAGAATCATTTTGTTTGTATGAATCATCATTTAATAATTGCATCTGCTAAAAGCTGCCCTGCTATTCCTAATATAGGCGCAAGTAAGGCAGGAAGGAAACCACCCTTTTGTACCAATACGGAAAACGTTTAAAAGACCAACCCTTGTCATATACAAGGGCTAGAGAAACCATTTTATCCGTTTTAAAATCCGTTGGCTTAGACTCTCAGTTTTTCGGAACTCACAGCCTACGGTCTGGCGCAGCTACGATCGCGGCCTCCAAAGGCGTTAAGCATGAGGACATCAAACGTTTTGGCCGTTGGAAATCAGATTTAGCAAAATAAATGTACATAGATAAAAGTGCAAAGCAGCTATTAAATATTTCTAAATCTCTCGGTTTATAATAAACTTTTTAACATTTTGATATTCTTTCGATTCTAATTTCTCTTCTATCAAGTCTCGTGTGCTATTGCGTTAGTATTTTGTCCGTTTACACACATTGTTTTTTTTCAGATCTCTGGACTTTGCCTCGCCACTTAGCGAGTTTTATGCGTTTATCCGTTATTGCGTGTCTTTTTTTAATGTTTTAATGTTATACGCAATGTTTTACTATCAAATTTTCTTTGCGACTATTTTTCTTCCTCGTACTCTTGTAGATATGACGTTGGCGTCGTAGATGTACATTTTTTGCCTAAACACTTTATGTTTACGCGGCCGTACTTGCAATTAAAGCGACAACACTTTACACACACACATTTACCTTCATTAGCCTTTTCTTATTTTTCTGAAAAGGAAATAAGTATTTTATGTTCGGCTTGCAAAGCAATTAGAACATAACTCTGCTTTACCGGACAAGTACCTAATAGAATTTTGAAGTTGAAAAATAAGGATTAATTGAGAACTGAAGGCATAACCTCGAACTCACACATCGCGACGGCTGCTCGAAAAGTTATGTAAAACCGGTACAGTAAAACGAAGTCGTCTACTGGCCTTGGCGATTACTAACGGCGAAGTGTTTGTATAAAGTTCATAGCGTATAACTGTCGTAGTTACACTCTCCTTCTGCGATATTGTGATAAGACAATACAGCATCGACTGCACGGATTCAACTTCAAAATATTCATTTCAAATTGTGCACGATTGCTACATTTTGTTGAAATTTGTTATATAGATGTTTACATAAAGTCTATTCGATGAAACTTTGTGCATAGATTATAATTTTTGAACCAATGTAAACCACAAATAAAAACGGTTTTAAACTGAAGTTGCAATCATGAAACTGTGCATATCAATTGATATACCGTAAAAATTTTTTCTGTGCAAAAGTGCATTACTGTAGGTTGCCTAAAAGCCACTTTTGTAGCTTTATGCTCAAAGCTGAAGAATTAATTATTATGCACAAGTTTTCGTGAAATAGATTATAGGTAGGTACTTCTCACAGAATTATTTTGCAGGAAAATGAGAAGCTTAGTTGTATAAAGTATGCTCTATTATAAGGTAGTGCCGTTGTTGTTGTTGGGTGGTAACCCCCTTGGTAGATAAATGGGAGCTCTTGCACTTTTATTTATAATTTGTAAACTTACAAATTCTAAGCGCTTAGTTGCCTCTAAAGTAAATCAAGAACAAGTGTAAACTTAGTGCACTTGCTTAACAGATACTATTTTGCTAGCTTCTCTTTTTAAAGCTTAAGTACTTCTGTGTCAAGCACTTAATCTTAAAGCACAGCCGCCTAGATATCTCGCTAGACCGGTATTCAAATTTTCTCGCAGAAAAGAATCACGTAAATTGTAAATCGCAAAGCTGAATTCAGCTACTTAACGATAAATTTACTTAGAGGCAAGATTGCTAGGTACATACCTTACTAGAAACATAATTTTAATTAAATTCTAATTAAATCGTATGTGTAGGAGCACTAAAAACTTCTATCCTAACAACAGGAGTTCAACCGGTCAGTTGTTCCTTTTTCCTGCTTAACTTCTTTTTGCAACATCGTAGAAAGTAGGTACTCTAAGTTTTCGTTCGTAAAATAATTTCGAAATTACTGAAGGTTCGCAAGAATCCAATGGATTTTTCAAGTATATTGGCGACAAAATACAATAGACACAATAAATGACGAATAAGAAAAAAACGTCGATAAACACAATCGCTCCGCCCGTTCGCCACGACGATCTCATTGATTATGCGAAACAATTACAGTAACAAGATGGAAGAAGCTTGCCGATGAATTTTTGATATAAAAAAGTTATATTTTGGTATTTTTATATTATTGTCGAATAGAAATTGATAATAAGTTGGAAATAATAATAGTCTGTCCACCACATGTATGCGTGTTGTATGTACTGTTACATAAGTAATTTATTGTAAAGCACCTGCAATATATGCGGCGCCAGATTGGCCGCAGGGGGATCGCATGCCTTGCAATAAGCGATCTGTTCGCTTAGCCAAGGCGCCCAAAACTGCTGTGATAACAGTAGGGTGCTTAAGTGACATGCACGGTCTCGACTTTCGAGCCTGCAACAGGAGTGTAAGAGATCACCCTCTTACACCCCTCCCCTTTTGGAAAATTTCATTGATAATATGAGAAAAGTTTTAAGAAGGGACACTTCGGTGCTTTACATAATAGCGAAAAATACGATTTTGTTGGTGGACAGTGAAATGAGAATGGCAACTGAACAAAAGAAGAATAAAAGGGAAATAATAAGAAATAATAATATAAGTTGATTTATAATTTAGTGAAAAGTAATGAGAATGTAACATAATACTTTGATCATTGTTTCTGCGTAGAATCGAACCAGGACGCAATAAAAACGCATTAGACAATTACTGTAGCCAAAATCCCAGACAAGACAAGACAATGTACATACGCGTTTGTGAAAATGCGCTAACAAAAAATATGACGAAGTACGAAAATATATTGGACCATATACGACAAAAATAAAAAAATAACGCATTCAGAATATATGAGATTTTAAACGCGGATAAGTAATATAAGGTATCATAAGTGGGTAAGTAAGGCGTGAAACTGACAAGTAAATGATAATGAAAAATAGTAAAAACGAAATGGGTAAAAAAGTGGCGGCAAAGATGCGATTCCTGCTGACGGCAAGTGGGAAGGTCATCAAAATTCGTTAGATGTGGTAGTGAGGGCCGCAATATGCAGTGCAGTTGCACATTTGCGGAAGTGTTTGTTGAATTGGTAACTGGATCGTCGTTGGTAATGATGGATAAGTGGTCATGGCTGGAATTGGAGATGGAATAGTTTGAGCAAATGGTTGCTGAAATTGGGCTGGTAGAGTGAACAATATTGGTTGACGTGTGAGAGCCGCTAGTTGTGTCGTCGAGGCTAGAGCGGAATCTAGCTGAGTGTTGCGGTTAACGTGGGTTTGATTGAGCGGGTTACGAATAATCGTTGTGCGCGTATCGCTTGTAGGTATTTGTAAATCGCGATATGGTTGTGGTGGTTGTATCGCGTATCTTGAAGGCTGACCAATGGCTATCGGAAATTGATCTTTTTGGGACGATTGATCCTGTTGCTGATTCGTGTTTTCCAATCGAACGATTTGATCGGCGTTTCGCTAAGTTGAAGTATATTCCGGTCCGGGTGTACGCAAAAATGGATCTGACAGCAGTGGTCTTCTGCGTGGTTGGTATTGTGGCTGTGTTTTGCATGGAAATTCCCAACGCATTTCGTTTTTCAGACGATTTTTCTTGCCACCGCGGCGTCTACGCTGTTTCCAAGTAAACGGAACAGGTGAGACGCCATTTGGCTTAGAACTGCTGTCTGAATTGCGCTGATTTTGAGATTGAGTATTATACTGTTTTATTTTTTAGCTAGCGGTTGGTGCGCTGCTTGTGTGGAAGTACTATTTACCTCTGAATGTGTGAGTTTTCGAGAATCTATACGCGCGGGTTGACCCTGTTTCTCGTTGGGGTGTAGATGGTTGAACTTTTGGCACCACGCTTTTGGGATGATTTTACCCGTCCCCGAATCCCCTTGGATCGGATACCTATTATTCAGGGTCAACTTGCGCACAGCGGCTACATCTTTGCGCAATGTACGAGAGATTTTTTGTGCTTGTTTGTTAAGCTCGCGGTAGCGCTTTTTGCGCTGAATTAGTGAAGGTAAAAGGATGCTATGAAAGTAACGTTGTCGCTTCTGTGAATTACGGCGACCAGCTGCTGGAGGCGTTGCGCCTGGTTCACGAGTGCTAAACGCAATTTTTGCACTGCGTCATGAATTTCTCTGCAGATAACGAATTATCGATACACTCGCCATGCAGCTTAAAAACTTCTCGCCAATTCGGATGCATAGCGAATCCTGTGAGAAATTTGCTTATTAATCGTTGTAATTGCACAATCATAAAGTATGCTGCGGCGACACAACTATTATATAGCGCGCGAAATCGCCAAAAGTTAGACTCGAGCGCGCTTTCGACAACTATATGTGATATATCGAAATGTGGTATGAATCGATATAACACGCAAAAGTCGTTATAAAATTCCGATGCTGCGTTAAAAATGTCATATACCTGCCGCAAAGATAGCGGCAATGGCGCCATAAAGCTGACCTGTGGATCAGCTGCAGCGATGGGTATGTAAGTAGGATTTTTGAGAGTGTCTGCAGCTTCCAATTCATGCGGCGCACGTGCATATGGTAATGTTAACATATGATCTACTGGTACCTCAAATATCACGCGACCTGTTGTTATGTAATAACGCGTGCGATCTATATCTTTTTCATGCTCATTTTTTAATTCATGATGCGAGTTGTGTTGCCGTCCCCATGGCAAAAGAATCGCACTGAACAGGAAGCGTACCGCTTTTAGTAGTAGTCGAAGTTCGTGAAAAGTTAGATAGCTGTGGCTGGCATAATTTGTTGCCTGGTTGCATTACGTGTTCGGCCAATGTACTGGATACCGTTAGCCAGAAATTGATCTGCAACTCGGAGCCATTTTGAGAGCTCCTGATCGGTCTGTTGGTTTCCCAACAATTTGATCAAGGCTTCGATCAAATCAGGCGTCAACAAGCTGCTTAGGCCGGCTGCTATTTGTCCAAGGACTGCATTGCTGAAGTGAAGACGTTGAAGTGCTGTACTGATTTCTGGCTGTTGTGCATGCTGTACTGTGTTTGTATGTGCTAATTCGGCTGGGGGATCCAGTTCCATTTCCTCGACTAGATTTGATTTTGCATTTGAATCGAGAAAATGTAACAGCTCTGACCCCAATTCCGACTTACCTGAAGGGAGAACGTCCCTTACTGATGACTCTTCAGCCTCCATAGCAGTGTCTGCTACAGTGGCGACTATAGGGGTATTTGGTACCTCCCTTGATATTGGATTGTGGGCCATGGGAGCATAAAAGTCAGTCATATCTGGGTAGTCAGCACTATCATCAGATATATCGCTATCATATGCATCTCCCTTTTGACATGCACGATTTTCACCGTTATTTTGTAATTTTGGTATTTTCTGCGATAATACTATGTTCATTTTCTTATATGGTGTAAGCTGTTTCCCTGCTAGCTCATCATGCTCGAAAAGTTCATCTGTGCAACGAACTTCCGGAAGTGGCATGAGCTGCGTAAAACGTACACGGAGCCATACGAGTAGTACATCTAGAGTAGTTAGTGCGTCAGTCGATCAAATATCTATAGTGCGCACTCTTTAGCTTTTCGGACCATGCTTGGCCTGCATTTACCATAACATGCATGAGTGCATTAAATACATAATTTGCATGCGTACTTAACGAATTATTAACAGTAACGTAGCCTAGTAGCTTATGCATGCGTTTAGCTAAACTATATGTATCCACAAAATTTGCTTTAAACATGCTTTGTGGAAACGGACCATGCTTTTTATAATCGTCATATGTATGAATTTTCGGTCCATAATTACGATAGTAAGCATGAGCATCATTGCTAACATCATGCACTACAAATGTTATATCTGGGGTCCGTGTGATCAAAAGGTCATGAAGCCCAAAAGGAGGGTAGGGGAAGAACGCCATGTCCCAGACGAAAATCTGTCCTGTTATGGTTGCTACTTGCATAAAACGTGTGAATGGGCCATCGAAGTCTGCATGTGTGGGGGCACCCTCCCGAATAAAACGATATTTATCCTCCCACTTTTCATAAGGCTTCGTTTGCGCATCATTTACATGCTCGGAATCGAAACTGAATAGGTACATACCGCCTATACGCATTATGCGAGTCGAGCATTGCTCGAGACTGCGCATTATTACGAATCATGACACAAGGTAATTTTTTATATGATACGAATGGTGCGGAAAGTGGTTCGCATTTAAAATACTCTAAGAACCATGCTTTTTGCGCAACTAGCGTGTTTTGCATTGTGGCTGTCCTTCTGGCACGGGATCAACGTTAACCCTGTACGAAAAGGCTGGATTTAACGGCTTCTGCTGCGGCAGAGAGTTCTAAAGTATATACATTTTGTATGGCGGCGTTGGCCATGATGCGTGCTAATAAAATATGCGAATCACACGCTCGATCTGCCGGCTCATCCGTTTCCGCTGGCTCTATTGCATGAATGGGCGAATCATTGCCCGGGCCACTTGCACCGCTCGTTTCTGCGTTTTCTTTTGGCATAACCTAGAAATATTAGCGTCATTAAATGGGTAAACATTAGATAAAGGGACACAATGTTTAGACTCGTTAGTATCAAATAATTGTACAGGTACAGAATCACGTTTGTGCTGTTCCGAACGGGGCAAATCCGTAAATTTGATTACTTTCACTGGCCAGGGTGATCGTCTAAAAGTTTTAGCAATCACGATATCTCCTTCAACGTAAGCAGTTTTTTCCTGAAGAAGATCTGAAAATGGCAAAATAGGATAAGCTAAAAATCTGTTTCGATGCACAATGTGAGATATTAATGGATTGTGCACATATATTATTTTTGCAGTTTCAAGCAGATGGGAGATCGACAACTCTATAGGGTCCGATCTGCTTGGGAGCTAATTTTCCTTGATAGGAGGGAATTACAGCCTTATTATTTAAGTAAACTATATCGTTCACATGTAAAGGCGTTTGCACTACTTTTTTGTCATACTGCTGCTTTTGCTGATTTTGAGCCTTTTTAACATTATTTTCCGTTTTTTCATGCAATTTTGCCAAAGTGTCAATTAAATTGGCTAAATATGCTTCTACAACGTTTGCAGAATGAGGATCAAAAGTTAGTTCTGACAGTAGCTGATTATCTATAGGAAATGCGGGTTCACGACCATATAAGAGTAGAAAAGGAGAATAATCCATCGAACTTTGCAGGGTTGCCCGGTACGCGAAAAGCACAATGGTAAATATTTCCCCCAATCATACTGGTCATGCGCACTTAACTTAGATAAATTATCGATAAGTGTGCGATTATAACGTTCTACGAGACCATCACACTGTGGATGCGTATGGAGTAGTGAAAATTTTTTGTATGCTTAAAATTTTACATACTTCATTCACTAACGTAGACGTAAAATTCGATCCGTTATCAGTTAAGAAACGCTTTGGTACACCATGCCTAGGATACGATTTCATGCAAAAGAAGATTCGCTATAGTTGTTGCTTTAATATCTGATACTGCAAATGCTTCTACGTATTTTGTAAAATAGTCCATAAATACGACAATTTGATTATTGCCTGATGCTGATGTTGGCATGCATAGACAGTCACATGCGATTAATTCGAACGGTGCACTAACAGGAATCGATTTTAGCGGCACTGTACTTATAGGCGAAGTGATCTTGCGCTGTAAGCAGATTTCACAGTTACGTGACCATGCAACCATATCATTTTCCATGCGTGGTCACCAATACCGTAGTTGTATGGCTGGCAGAATTTTTCTAGCAGAAAAATGAGCTCCAAAAATTGAATCGTGAAACTCTGTTAACACATATTTTCGCATGTTTTTTGGAATCACGACTTGAAAAATCACTGTGGGTGATCTTTTTGGCTGAAATCGTCGAAAAAGTATATTTTCTTTCATAAAAAATTCATCCTTATACTTTGAAGCGTTCATCTGAGACAATGCATCCCTGATGATTTTTAATCCCGGATCTAGGGACTGTTCCTGAATGAGCTTAGCTTTTGTGAGAACCTCAGCTTGCTCTTCCAGAGTGAGTAATTTACGCTCATAGTATATTGGTATTTGATCATTTAAATGGTTCTGCTTGTCGTGCTGCGCTAGAGGAATGTTAGGCAAAGAGGTGTTAGGATAGCCTATTTCTTGCTCTGTTTCTGATTCAGAATCTTCAGACTCTAAATTAGCTAAATTAACCTTAGTGCTGTGATCAGTTTTGTACTTAATTTCGTGTGCGTCATATTTTGGGTGTCGTTGAAAGTAAATCGGCGGCTTGATTGTATGTGCCAGGTACATACTTAATTTCGTAATTATAATCTTGTAACTTTAGTCCCCAGCGGCATAGCCGACTGGGAGGATCTTTTATATTTATGAGCCACTTTAATGCTTGATGGTCTGTTTCGATTATAAACGCTACACCATATAGATAATGCCTATAAAACTTTGTTGCCCAAACCAGAGACAACGCTTCTTTTTCACTTGTTGTATAATTACATTCTGCTGGATTTAATACGCGACTCGCATAGCCTAAAATGAAACGTTCATTTGTTTGCTTGTTTATTTGCTTTAAGATTGCACCTAACGCATAATTGCTAGCGTCTGTTGTTAGTACAAATTGATGACAAGTATCGAAACGTGGTAATTGTAAAATCGGCGGAGATGTAAACACAGATTTTAACATTTCGAACGCGAGCTGATGTTCTGCGGTCCATATGAATGAGACATCTTTGCGTAAAAGCAAAAATAATGGTTTAGCAATTTTGGCGAGATCTCGAACGAATTTTTTAAACCAATGCACTAAACCGAGAAATTTTTGCAGATTTTTCACATCTTTTGGCACTGGAAAATGCAAAACATCTTCAACTTTTTTGGGATCAGGGGCTATCCCTTCAGCTGAAATATAGTGCCCTAAAAACATAACTTTTCTTTGCGCAAATTGGCATTTATCTGGTTTTATCTTTAATTGTGCTTTTTGCAATGCTGCAAATACATTTTTCAATGCTGTTAGATGTTCTTTAAAAGTAGACGAAAAAATTATTATGTCGTCAATGTAAATAAGACATTGCTTGCAATTTAAACCAGCTAGGACCAATTCCATGAGTCGCTGAAAGTCTGCGGGCGCGTTTTTAATTCCGAAAGGTAAAATGTTAAACTCGTAATGTCCGATGGGACATATAAAAGCTGTTTTTTCCCGCAACTCAGCATCTAATGGAATTTGCCAATAGCCTGACTTTAAGATCTAACGTGCTAAAGTATTTTGCATTGCCTAGAGCGTCAAAATAGTCCTCTAATTGTGGTAATGGGTACACTTGTGTGCGTGTTATGCTGTTTAGCTTTCTATAATCGACTACAGGCCGTAAACCACCATCTTTTTTGCTTATAAGAAAAAGTGGGCTCGCCCAAGGACTTGTTGTAGGGCTAATAATTTCGTGCTGTAACATTTCGTTGATTATTTTCTGCATTTTGTCTCTAAGCTGATGTTCTATGCAATAAGTGCGACCTATGACGGGTGGATCATTTCCCGTATCAATATGATGTTTTATTAAGTGCGTGCATCCAAGTTTCTCTCCTTTTAACGCAAATATATTGTTATATTGCAGACATAATTCACAAATGCTTTGCTGTTGGTCATAGTCAGCTATAGAACCTGAAAGTGCATGATTTATGGCTGCGTAAAGAGCTGAAACACGATCGTCGTTTATTTTGGTGTTTATATTAACGATTTGCGAAAAATTATTGTCGATATATGCAAACAACCTACATTTTCGCCGGTGTTTATAACGACAGGCGCATTAGATGTATTACACATGCGCAGTGGTATTGTTGGTTTTGACGCATCAACCAAGGCTGGCGCTAAAATAATTTTCTTATCATCCATAAAACTCGGATTTGGCTCAAATAATGCGGTTTCATTGTTCGATTTGCCCGCGTAGATGTACGCAGGGGCAATTATTTCGTGGCGCGGTAAGACAATTATCTTTTCTATGACGGTTACATACGCGCAAATAGGATAACAGTTTGGTAATGTTTTTTGGATACAAAGTGCAGATTTCTCATTTTCTGACAAAAATGGAATCTTGAAACCATTTGCAAAAACTGCATTTTCGATCGGATTCACTACTAAAGAAGCTTTTATGCAAAAATCAAACCCCAACATAATGTCTTCGGAAGTGAATCGGTGATGGCGGTATTTGTGCAAATTC
Organism: Mermis nigrescens; assembly: GCA_036768485.1. Taxonomy (NCBI): domain Eukaryota; kingdom Metazoa; phylum Nematoda; class Enoplea; order Mermithida; family Mermithidae; genus Mermis; species Mermis nigrescens. Next base: position 4,795,328 of record JAVLUZ010000141.1, read on the forward strand.
TTGACTCAGCTACTTCATACTCGATTTTGCAATAAGTACAAATAATAAATACTGACTTATTAATGCCATAAGCTTTACTTTGGTGGGGGTTTTGGTGGCAAAGAAAAACCTAACTTTTGAAAAGTTGATGTAGACATGAGAGTAAGTTGTGAACCAGTATCTACCATCGCAGGTAATTGCACGCCGTTAACCTTAACTGGAATAGTAGGTAAATTAGTTAAAACGCAGTTAGTAAGGGGCTTAGTTTCTTCCTCAGATTCGGGTATGGTACATAATGCTTTATATGCATCTCTTTCAGCACAGACTTTTTTATGAGAGCGCAAAAATTCTTCACTAGCGTATAATGTGTGAACACCAGGTGAATTGTCCGCTAATAGATTAGAACTATTTGTAATATCAACAGCTGGACTACCTGTCTGTTGCGCTAATGAGTCACTAGTCTGTATTTGCGTTGCTGCGTGCGTTCTCGTGTATGTTCGATCCGAATGGGATGCATTTTGATGATTGCCTGAAAAATATGCGTTATGATTTTGCTGTGATTGGTATCTTGATCGTGAGTAGTCACAATTTTGTTGCAAATTTTGGAAGACATATCTGCAATTAGCTTGATAGTTAGTACAATGTCTGTTATTACTTGGACAAGATGTCCTATATCTGCTATTATCTCAATGATAAGATTCATTTTGCGGAGATTTGCGTGATCTTGAGATTGTGCAATTTCTGTTATCATGAATTCTATCGTCTTGGTGATTTTTTCGACTTCGGCACTCAGCGTATGTGTGTCCTCGAATCTTACAATAATCACAGAACAAAGTGCTTGTGTTTTGATTGTGATCATTCTGACGCGGATGAGAAATAGCGCGGTGGTCAAAGGACCATTCATGCGAATTTGTGGATCGCGCAAAGCGCGAATTTCGATTGTTTGCGCGAGTGTTGCTTGCAAAATTTGCTGATCTGCTCGTTACGTATGCAGGAAGTGATTGTGATGATTCTGGATATTGTTGCCGAATATATTCTACCTCATGTGCATTGTGAAGGAATTCTTGCAACTGTGCATTCGGTGCGCGCCTGTATGCTTCGCGTGCAAGCTCCTTATTCACACCTTTGCAAAGTTGGAATGTCATAAGATCGTTAAAGGCAGGAGAATTTGGTGGTGTGTTAGGCTGTGCACAAGTTAGCAATTCATAAAGTTCTAAGTAATATGAGTGAACGCCTTCATGCGGTAACTGAACACGACTATTGAACTGATTCATTAGATGATCTAGATTGACTGGTCTGTAATGTTCCATCAGATGCTTTTTTAGCAAATTATAGTTAGTGCGTACATAAATTGGAAAGGTTTTTATTAGGCACTTAGCATATGTATCAAAAAATGTTGGTAGTGCATCCAAACGAGCTTGATGTGAAATATTGTAGATTGCTGAAATATTATTGAATTCTGCAAAAAATGAGCGTGGATCTGATTTTTCACCATTAAAATATTTTTTATTACCTAATGCGAATTGTAGCTGTGTGAAATAAGGTGCATGATTTAAAGTTGTAGCTAATGCATATATAGGCATTGTTAATGGATTAGTGCACTCATCTGTGTGATTTTCCTCACGGTGTTGCAATTGTGAGCCGCTTGCATGGTCATTCTGAGATGATTGACGTGATTCATGATGTGAAAGATGATCACGCTGATCAGAATGATGTGCATCTCGTGTTCGCTGGCTCTTACGTTTAGATCTGTGATGACGATGATTTTTTTCGCGATGAGCATTGCGAACAATCACTCAAGCTACTTTTAGCTATGTCCGAGTCAGAATCAGGTGACTTAAATTTTGGTGCAGAACTGATGCTTTGTTGAGGACAAAACGGTTCTGCATGCGCATTTAAATGTGAATTAGCGACTAACTCGAAATCATTAGCAAATGTGACCGAGTTACGATAATTATTATCGATAAAACGAGAATGATCGGGCTCACTGGGGTAATTTGCGCTACCTAAGTTAGGAGGTGATGGCGGCGCTTTTAAAAGACATCTGCGAGGCGTAAATGTCGAATTAGTAAAGGTCTGCGGCTGCGGAATGGCTGTTTGAAATGCATTATAATCTTGTTTTTTAGCCTCTGCATGTCCTGAAACTTGCTTATTTAAATTGCGCTGCTTTTCGATGTACAAAGACTCAAACGCGCTTCACTTCTGCAAGTTTTTCACTATGTCTTTCCTCGACTTCTGCTATTAAATTTGCTATATTTGTGCTTGCTGACTCTTCAAGCTTGGCTATTTCTGTGATATTAACGCTATCTCGTTCTTTGGAGCCCGCGACTGGATTGTCAGCGGATTGGACGTTCGCGAATTGCTGATTGTCGATTAAAGATTTAACGAGCAGCTGCAGTTCCGTTATTTTCGCTTCGATTTGCTTCTCGCTAGACTGATCTGCGAACGACGCGTCGGATTTCGAAATTACTGAAGGTAAGTTAATTTGCGGAGCAGTACCTGCTGTAGATTTTTTACAAACAGTACTTAGCGAGTGCTTTACATCTAATGAGTAATTGTTAGTTTTAGACTGCTGCAAAATTAAAATCTGACCATTTTGAACTGCATGCATAGGTTCTAGGTCGTTAGATTCACGATTCAGCACGGTTTTTTCTGATGCTGCAATTTTATCCTTATGATGCTTGTATATCGTACTTAATGGAGCATCTGAATCATCAGATGTTTTTTAATGATGACAATGAAACAGTTTTTTGAGATTTAACAACAGATTGCTGCAGATTGTTGTCAGCCTTATCCGTTTGCGGATTAATTTGAACTATAGTGGACCCACAAGTTCTGTTCAAATTTTCAATTAAACTGAGATCAGTTTGGCTCACGTCAACTGCTGCAGGTTGCTGTGGCGTTCTACTTAAACGTGGTTTATCCATAAATGCAGCCTCATCAGCTGAAAAAGCATTAGTTTTTTGCTCAGTGACTTTTTGTCTTTTCATTGTAAGATTAAAGTCAAATTCAGATGCGCACGTTTAAATAAAATTTCTGCTAGCAACTATCAGGCGAAAAATGAAATTTCGAGCAGCATGCGTAGCTTAGACATGCGACATGAGTGCACGAGAATGAGACGTAAAACACGTAAATGTGAAACGTGATGTATAAAAGTCACTTTAACAAAAAGACATGCACATGCAACTCTCTAGGAAATGAAATTCGTTAGAATTTCTGGAACACTGACACGGTGAAGATGAGACCTCCATTATAAAGTATGCTCTATTATAAGGTAGTGCTGTTGTTGTTGTTGGGTGGTAACCCCCTTGGTAGATAAATGGGAGCTCTTGCGCCTTTATTTATAATTTGTAAACTTACAAATTCTAAGCGCTTAGTTGCTTCTAAAGTAAATCAAGAACAAGTGTAAACTAAGTGCACTTGCTTAACAGATCTTTTGTCTCTCTTTTTAAGGCTTAAGTACTTCTGTGTCAAGCACTTAATCTTAAAGTAAATCAAGAACAAGTATAAACTAAGTGCACTTGCTTAACAGATCTTTTGTCTCTCTTTTTAAGGCTTAAGTACTTCTGTGTCAAGCACTTAATCTTAAAGCACAGCCACCTAGATTTCTCACTAGAATGGTATTCAAATTTTCTCACAGAAAAGAATCGCATAAATTGTAAATTGCAAAGCTGAATTCAGCTACTTAACCATAAATTTACTTAGAGGCAAGATTGCTAGGTACATACCTACCTAGAAATATGATTTTTAATTAAAGTCTAATTAAATTGTATGTGTAGGAGCACTAAAAACTTCTATCCTAACAACAGGAGTTCAACTGGTCAGTTGTTCCTTTTTCCTGTTTAACTTCTTTTTGCAACATCGTAGAAAGTTCTCTAAGTTTTTGTTTGTAAAATAATTTTGACTTACTTAGGGTTTGCAAGAATCCAATGGATTTTTCAAGTATATTGGCGACAAAATACAATAGACACAATAAATGATGAATTAGAAAACAACGTCAATAAACACAATTGCTCCGCCCGTTTGCCACAACGATCTCATTAATTATGCGAAAAAATTACAGCAACAAGATGGAAGAAGCTTGCCGATGAATTTTTGATATAAAAAAGTTATATTTTGGTATTTTTGTTAAATTATATTATTGTTGAATAGAAATTGATAATAAGTTGGAAATAATAATAATCTGTCCACCACATGTATGCGTGTTGTATGTACTGTTACAGTAAGTAATTTATTGTAAAGCATCTGCAATATATGCGGCGCCAGATTGGCCGCAGGGGGGTCACATGCCTTGCAATAAGCAATCTGTTTGCTTAGCCAAGGCGCCAAAAACTGCTGTGATAACAGTAGGGTGCTTAAGTGACATGCATGGTCTCGACTTTTGAGCCTGCAACAGGAGTGTAAGGGATCACCCTCTTACATTTATGATAGGTACAAATTATTATTTATGTCAAATTTCTCGAACCAAAGTTGCCAGATGCAGAACTTTTGTCTTCTTTGCGCACCAAACACATAATATACTTTGCAAGTAAGTTTTGCCCAAATCAAAATATCATGGTGTCATTTCCCTAGACTGACCTGTCATCTAAGCCGTCCTAGGTCACATTGCTGTACGATGAAAAATATATATGTACATACATAGATGCATGCATACATACTTGTAGTTATGTGAGATTTTCCAATGAAAATATTTTTGGATGTTGCCACAAAAGAACATTACAATAATCATTACCAAACATTCTAGAATAGAGAATGGTTTTCAATCAAATTGATTTATGCAGACAGAAAAGGCGGAAAACATTGAATTCAAGTGAGATCAGACATGCACAAGGTGCATTAAGCTTAGAAATACGGGCTGTACTATCAGAACGCAACAATAGGATTGCGGAATGCAACAAAACAAAGAATGGAAACGGAAGTAAATAAATATTTCCCTCAAATGCTTGAAATTATTCAGTGACCAGTTGTAAGCTACATATTTTAGCATTTATACTAACTGTTTTTAACGTCATTTTGGCCCTCAAATTATGCAGTATGATCAAAAGGTGTTTTTGGGGAATTTGGGTCCAGAATGGCTACAGATACTATCAAATTAGTTTTGATTTACACGGTCATTGATTTTTCACAAAATCATAGAAAGTGCCTTTTAAACGTTAAAGATAATTTTTTGACTCAAAAAATGTCATATTTTTGACAGTAAATCAGATACTTATTTGCTTAGCACCAAAAATTCAAATATAAGGATCTATCAATTTTTGGTAGTCCATCGGATTCTCGGCAAATGCAGACCCCTCTCGCCAATGTGGTCTTGTCTTGGCTGATATCGAAATCAGCCTCTGCTTAAATCATAAAATGGGTGAATTGCAGCTATTGGAATTGAAAGTGTACCTACCTATACATTTGTGTAAATATATAATGTATTAGGTACCTATACCTATTTATTTAGCTTCATGCGGCCACATGTACATATGTAATTGAAGTACCTGTACTAAAACTTATTACCCAACTTGAATTTATGTTTGCAAGGTAGGATTTCAATATTCAGATACAACAGTTATGGTAGAAATACTGACTGACACTGTTTGAAAAACCTTAGAAAAGTCCGTGAAGTAGAATAGATTAAATTTTATATTACATGTACCTACTTTATGTAATTCATTTTATCTTATTATTTTGTACAAAAATATAACGTGCATAGCAGGTACATACTAATCATGTGTACCTATCACATAAAATAAAATATTACAACAACAAATAGAAAATTGTCTTCAATGTTTTGCAATAATTGTGCACAATAAACATATGTGAATAGGTCTTATTCTTTGCATGAAAACTCATTATCTTGAATCATAAAACAGATTCGATAATAATTTTTTTATGTTCTCCTGCACAATGGCCATCCCGCACATTTCTTCAGTGGTCAGCTCCATAATTCTAGCAGGGCAGGGAGAACATCGTTGTACTGGTCTCGTTGAGCTGATAGCACTGTAAAAACATTTTGATCAAAACAGATCTTCATTTCCTAGTAGATTTAAATATTTTTACAAAAAATATTTGAAACCACTGTTGTTTTGCCAACTCTGCTTAAATTTTCTGAATAATTTTTCTATTTGAGTGTATATTTCTGAAAGTTTTCATGTACATACATACTTTATATGTGCACACTTGCCATATGCTAAATGGGCAGCAGTGTGAGGTAAATTGCCAGAAAACATTATTAAAATTGAATTCTAGGGTATACAGTAATCTTTGGGTATTTCAACTTCTGGGGAAGACAAACCCCCTGCGCCAATGTGTGCTCCATAACATAACTTATTACGCTTCATTGACTTTTCTGAAATTCAGGAAAACAGTCACTGCCACACATGAGCATGAGGAGGGGTCTAGGGTCTGGAAATCCCCCCACAAAAATCTGGCAGACCCCCCCAGAATTTTTGTGCTGCCCATGTTGGTCACTGCAGTTCTGTGTCCTGGTTTCTGAAATTCAGGAAAGTGGTCACTGCTGTTCAGTGACCTTTTTTTGAACTTCAGAAAAATGGTCACTCCTGTTCAGCAATTCTTTCACTGAATGGTAAACAATATATCACTGAACTGCATTGTCCATTTTCTGAAGTGCACACTGGCGCCAGTTTAGTCCCTTTCTGAAGTAGCAATTAATACAAGATCCCTAACCCAGCGTTGCTTTATTAGATCAGCTGTTGTCTGTGAGTTTCCTTGACAAGATGCATGAGTCCTCAAATCAATATGATATTTTAATTCATCAGTGGGCCAGTTGCAAAACTTCAGATTAAGCTTGAGCTTTTGATAATCTCAACCATACGTGGGCAGCAAGAAAATTCTGGGGGGGGTGCAAGATTTTTTGAAGGTCGAAAAATGACCTTAAAAATGGTGGTATGGCGATAAAAACACCATTTTTCGACGTTTCTCATCAAGCACTATCCATTGGCATCAAAAAATTGCGAAAAAAACGAAAAAAATTTTCAAAAAATGAATTCTGGGGGGTATTTTGATTTCTGGGGGGGGGGTATTTTGGTTTCTGGGGGTGCATACCCCCCCCAAACCCCCCACGCCCAGGTATGATCTCAACCTAATTTCACTAACCTCATGCTCATTGTTGCCATACCTTGGACTAAAGCTTGAGCTCAGTTGAGCGCAATGTTTAACTTAAGCTCAAGCTTAAGTGCGAGCTTGAGCTTAAGTCCAAGCTCGAGCTTAAGCTTGAGCCAGTTGCAATATTTTTTATTCTGTTACTGAGCTTGACGTCATGCTCAGTTGTGTGCTTTAGTCAAACCTGCTATGTGTCAGGCTTAAGCTTGAGCTATAAGTGTATTTTATTCTAAACAATGCAGTTTGTTAGACAAATGTCAATATAACAGCAATTAGCAAGAGAATGGGTTTTTTTAGATAATCATAGTCCATTAGATACACTGAATGACACAGATTTATATCAACAATACTGCTTTGACAGAAGGTCCATATTGTATCTGACAGATCTATCAAAGGATGACCTTAATTGTAGTAATAAAGCTCCTAGCCTTACCTAACAGATTTGTTTATCATTACAATATTATGCAACTGATTCATTCTAACAAATTTGTGGAGATTTAATAAATGTAACTCAATTGCTAATTGCACAATTTGGCGAAATACAAAAGTGCTTATTAAATGAAAAGGCAATTTCACTAAATTTGAGGAAAATGATTGTATTGAGGCTTCATGCTATAAGATTGCTAATTTCCCAGGAATACTGGGTCGCATAGATGATACTCAAATACGGATTCAGTGCCCTAGCAAAGTACAATTTTTCTGACTTATTCTGGATGACAATATGTCTAATGAAGAAAACTTTGAGGATTGAGGCTACCCTAAAAATACATAACTCTGGGGTTTTGAGGGTTTTCATCCCCTGCAAAAAATTCTTAACCAACTGCAAAAGATTTTTCATCCTCCCCAGAATTTGCACTTTTTTAAGAAAAAACATAGCAAAAGTATAGATTTATGCGGTTTTTTGCTGAGACTCTTTTGCACCAAATTGACATGAAATAGTCACTTTCACTAAATTTTGAACAATTTAATGCAATTTTTTGTGAATTTTTCCAAACTTTATGTGCTTTTATGTATCAAAAAAGTACCATCAGGAAGGTTTAGAAATTGTGGTTTTGATGCATATCTAGCGTTTTTACTCCTAAAAAACTTCAGAGTGATCTCTAATTCAAACCCTCCCCCAGAAATTTTTGCTGTGTATGTCTATTACCAAGCATATAATTGTTCAACTTTCTAAATATTATGATGCTTTTTAAGCAATAGGTCGATTGATTTGAAAAAGGTTGATTGTTTACTTAAAAAGCCAGTGAATTTAGAAAAATAACAAAATGTAGTAAGATTTTGAAAGAAAACATTTAAATTATTTATATTTTTCAGAATAAAACATCTTTTTATTGTCATGACATTTATCCCAAACTACACATAATTTCTAGTCAACAATAGTTCTTTACCTTAGGTAGCCTATAGGCTTCATTTCAGGAGCAAATATGCCATCTTCATTTTCTTGCAACTGCAAGAAGTGCAAAAAAACAAAACAAAAAATTTCAAAAATGGAAACATGGGAGTATTTTGCTTCTTATTTTGGGTATTTGGCCCTCTAGGGTGCATACCACCCCCAATTTCAACGCCCAAGTATAGCGTTTATTATTAGGAAATGTGGTCAAGACATCTGAGCACGTAGAAGAATTTTCAGTCAAATTAAATTGTGAATTCAAAATTCGTAATTACAAATCACCCTGACAATTTAGCTTTGTGAGAAAGAACACAAATGAATGTTATGCAGTCGAACACAGATAAGTGCAACTGCTTGGGATGCCAAAAAAAGTTGCATTTAAGCGATGTTGCACTTAAGCAAGGTTGCACTTATAGGATGTATCTTATGAAATTTCGAAAAAAGGTTGCTCTTATTTGAGGTGTCTCTAGAACAGCGCAAAATTGAAAGCGTCCAAAATTTCCAGTTTTTGGTCTATGGAGAATGTAGTAATTTTTTTTGGAACAGCAGCCATTCTTATAACGTAATTATGTCTCAATTTTGGACAAAATGCTGGGAAAAAATCCAACAATGAGGCATACATAATAATGAAAGAACAACAAAATGATTAGGGGACACACCATTAACATTCTCAAAAAGCATGATGGTGCACAAAAAAAAATGCGCTTGTTTAGCAGACATTCATCATCCATTCTAAAAAGTTGTAGTTACTCATTGTGAATATGTATTGGTGGTTAAAAAAATGGTTGCACTTAAGCAAGTATTGCAGTTACCCATGTTGCATTTATCCGAGGTGCAACCACACATAAAACAAAGAAAAGAAAATCGGGAAATGAAAGTCTGTTGTATAAATCGAGGTTGCGCCTTATCAGAGTTGCACTTATCCGAGTTCAACTGTATCAATAAAACATGTTTTCTTCCAATAGCACCTGGAAATGATTCAAATTTAATAATCTTGAAGTGAAATTGATTCAATTAAATTGTTTTCTAGAAATTGTATGAAAAAATGCAAATGATAAATTATTAATAAAAATTTAGATGCATAACTGATTTTTGCTTGAGCTTACAGACCTATTTATGCCAAGAATATGCTGAGTAAGCTGTTCTTTCCAGGATGAATTTTATAACTTTAACCCCAAGTTCTACTACGCAATAAACTTACAGGCTGTTTGCTCGCCTGACTGTCAATTTTCAAACTGAGTAGCAAAGTAGCCATGTTAAACACATGACAGTTGCATCCTTAGACTATCTAATCTTTTCCAACAATTGGAAGATAATAATGTTGACCGTGTACTTCTGGGGGACATTGGATACCCCTGTAAGCCGTGATTAATGACTCCAATACATCAGCTCAGTATTCCTGCGGAAGTTAGGTATAACAGTGCCCACAAGAGAATTTGGGTCATAATCAAACAAGCTTTTGGAGGCTGGAAAAGACGTTTTCACAGTATGCATAATAAAACCAGATTCTGTCCAGAGAAAGCATGCATGGCTATAATGGCTACATGTGTACTGCACAGCATTGCAATACAAAGTTAAGCCAGACTTTTATGAGGATTTTGATGATGATGATGATGGAATGGGCATTGCTAATTTTGTGGGTGTTGAATCAGGAAGTGCTTTTAGAGATCATATGATGAGAACTTATTTTATGTAGCCATTAAAGCAATGCATAAATACCAGTATGTACATACATTCATATGACAAAGCAATAATTCATGTGTACTTATGAGCGAAAAATAATGGCCTCTATTAACGCCAACAAATATAGGTTCATTTGTCCCTGAAAAAGCTAGTAACTATGTAAGGGCTGCACCACCAAGACTCTACAAGACCATACATTGGCAGCAACCAAATTCTGGGGGCTATAGATGAGGGCAACCCCAAAAAATTAACAAAAAATACTAAAAATCGCATCCTGGAAGGGTCTGCCAGATTCTTGGAGGATGGCCAGATTCTTGGGGGGTTCAATATTCCCAGACCACCCACACGCCCATGTATGTACTCAACTATTATTGAATTTCAGCTCTGTTTGTTGCCATGACACAATGTCATACAAAGTGAATTATAACTTATCATTTTGCTTATGTAATGTATCTATCTATGCTAATCCATTTTGTCATGCATTTCCACACAATATAGCATAAGTGCACATGAGTAAATTGTGTGCAGTCATTGCAAGACATAGGCACACAAAATGGGTGGGCTACATTTTTTGCTTATAATTTCTGACTGAACAGAGTTTTCAACTATGTAATTTAGATCCTGTTAAAACAAGAAATTGTGCTTTTAATGGTTTACCTCTCCATATGATTGATTGTGTCCTAAATTTTCCCACAGATATTTCTTGCTGACCAAAAATATTGTTTACCCCCAAAAGAATTAAAACTTCAAAATATTCACTCAAAGGGCAAAGTCCACAGAAAAATTACTTAATGAAATACAAGTCCAAACCCATGAACATTTTCCTGTTGTCTCAAAACTAAGCTTACTTAATTTTATAGCAAGTCCATTGTAGGATAAAAGGATAAATATTCTCTTGAAATTGGGATGTTTTAGAATTAATGAGTGAATAAAATTTCTTTCTAATTCTTCAAAAGCACATTCATGTACAATTTCTCATGAAAATTGTCATCCTTCTCTTAACACTCTATTTAATGGTTCAGCTAACTGCGAGCAATTTGGAATAAATTTTCTGTAATATGATATTAAGCCAAGTAATGACTTGATCTCTTTTCTATTTTTTTGTCTTGAAAAATTTTTCACTGCATCTATCTTTGCATTATCTGGGAGAATTCCGTTCCCTAAAATTTTATATCCTAGGAACAGAGTTTCGCCATGAGAGAATTTGCATTTTGAGAGGCGCAGTTTGATTTTAGTATCATTCGAGTGAAGCAGAATTTGTTCTAATCCTTCAAAAGTTTGTCATGGTCTCTACAAAAAAATTAAAATGTCATTGAAGTAGACAAGGCAAATAATCCATTGTAGCCCTGATAACATAATATCCATTTATTGGGAAAAGGATGCAGGCATGTTGCATAATCCAAAAGGCTGATAGTCAAACTTGTATAAGCCTATTGGTGTCGAAAATGCTATTTTTTCTTTATACAATTCTTTTAAGGGGATACTATAGTAAGCATTTGCTTTATCTAAAGTACTGAAAAACATCATGCGGTTCAAAGTGTCAAGAATATCATCTATTCAGGGTAAGGGATATACATTTTTTGTAATTTCATTTAGTCAGTCCTCTGAAATAGATGCACATTCTATGTTTTCCATCTTTTTTCTGACAAGAACAGCATTTGTTGATTAGGGCAAAGCACTAGGTCAGATAATCCCTTTTGTATTTTTGGATTGGAGCATAGTTGCTTGTATCAACTGCATGCTCAATTTAATTTGTTTGTCCAGAGTCTGTTTCATCTTAGGCATATAGATTAGATAATTTCTGAAGAATTGTTTTTATTTTATGTCAGTCATTTGATGGCAAATGTGGTGAGATGTTAGCATTCTTTTTAATCCAGTCAATAATATTACATATGTTAAGTATTTCTGGTTTTATGGTTAGCAAAGACTCATTTGAGTACATCTGTATTGTCCCTTTGAAACGTTTTTATACTGTAAGGCCTTGGATTATGACTTGTACACACACCTGGGCGTGGGGTTTGGGGGGTATGCACCCCCAGAAACCAAAATACCCCCCCCAGAAATCAAAATACCCCCCCAGAATTCAATTTTTGAAAATTTTTTTGTTTTTTTCGCAATTTTTTGATGCCGATGGATAGTGCTTGATGAGAAACGTCGAAAAATGGTGTTTTTATCGCCATACCACCATTTTTAAGGCCATATTTCGACCTTCAAAAAAATCTTGCACCTCCCCCCAGAATTTTCTTGCTGCCCACGTATGCTTGTACAGGTATAAGGTCTTTATGGGTGATGCATAATGCATGAGTCATTTGTAAGTGTCTATTGCTATTATTATTTCCTTTTGATGTGAAGATTACTGTGTAATTTTCTGGGTATAAAAGGGGGATTTTCCCCAGTGTTGCCAGGTGTGACCTTTTTCCCATCAGATTGATGGTTTTTTGGGTGCGTTGACGGGTTTTTGTTGGGAAGGGGTTTTTGACGGGTTTTGTGACGGATTTTGATTGCTTTTGATGGTTTTGACGGATTTTGAACTTGAGCAAGGTATATCATTTTTGCATAACAAACTGCTTATAAGAATTATTGTTATAAAGTAGAGCAGCAAAAGGGCAACAGTAACACGGAGTAATCTAAGAACATGGTACTTCCAAAATACTAAAAGTAAACTTCAGAAGAGTGGATTTTTTGCTCAGTACTTAGAACATGTTGAAAGAAGGCGCGGAAAAATTTCATCCATCTATGATCAATATTACAAAAGCTATGTGTTTCGTTAATTAGCCTCTTCTCGACATAAGCAAGCATCTTTGCGACCTAAGTATTTAGAGATTCAAACAGCTGATTGCAGAATCACATGTAGATACCCAATTTACGTCAACCTAAGCATCTATACATCGACCTGAGCGGGAGCGACCTCGACCTAAGCAGCTTAAAACACCTATTCAGATATACTAAGCCTAAGTATAATATAAGCGAAAACTTAGATTTTCGTATATCTTATCAAGTAAAACAGAAAAAAACATGAAAAAAATATGAAGATTTTTTTAAGTTTTTAAAATTTTGAACAGGTTTCAGCGCCTTTTTTCTTTTTCCTCCTTCATTGCTATGCTTCCTTCCGTAATTTCAGCCCATATTATTTATTTCTGACAAATGTGTAAGTCCTTGGATCGAGCCGTTTAATCGTCCCACCCAACGCTCACATAGAGAGTTGCCTGCAATTTTGCAAGTATGACTCAGATTTCCACCAAATTTTTTTTCCGCGCTTCAATTTATCATGTATCATTTTGGCAAAAAAATTTTGGCATGCCTTATTCGTTTTGCTCCTTTTCTAAAAGTACCATATTCTTAAGTTTAGCCCAGTAACACGAACAACACGTACAACCATACATTCCCACAAGGGGAGTGAGGGGGTATTATCCCTAGCTCAGGGTCCAAGACTCAAATCACTGTCAGACGATTTTGAGCTATTAAACATTTTTTGACAAGGCAAGAAAATGTTTATTGTCCAGAAAAATGCACAAAATTTGATAAAACACAAATGCATGATAAAACAGCGACTGAACAGAAGGACATACAGATCACGAAGTGATACAACTACAGGTATGCCCCAACAATAAAATCATAAAATCAATGTTTAGGGGCTCTTTTTTGAACAAACAAACGGTAGGAGAGGAGAAGCAACAACATGATCAGGTAAGGAGTTCCAAATTTTGAATTAGCATTGCAAAAAATTGTGTAGAGGTGAGCTTTGCAGGGCCTCATTTCTAGAAGAGGATGATACTGATGCTGCTAGAAACCATAGATTCGAAAATATATCATTGTTTGCACTAAATTTGTTGTCTTTACGTTTCTCGAATGCAGCCGTTGAACGGATGTTTTTCAGGGGTGGCAAAAACCAGGATTTCAAAATTTAAATTTTTTAATTCTTGGTTTGGTGGTGTTTAGGTGGCTCTTGATTATTTTAACCAAAATTTTTAGTTGAAAAATGCGAATTTTAACTTTCAAGTGTTAATTACAAGCTTATTGAATGAAGCTTAGGCACAATAGTATGTTCCGTTTGCATAAAAAAGAATTGAGCACAATTTTTTATTCAGAGCTTATAATTCAAACATTTAGTCAACAAAAACATCTGGTACAACGCAGTCATCATCCAGTCAATCATCAATACAAATATGAAGGAAAAAAGTAGCAAGCAAAAGATACATTGCTCAGGTCGGACAAAAAGCTCATAATCCTATAACTGTGGCATTGAAAAATCTGGCATGACCCCTCCTACGTAGATTGGTAGGTACTTGCAAAACATCAAAATCATGAAATTTTAAGCCAGTCTGCTGCCAACCGTTTTTGGTTCAGTGTGCAATTTATTATGAAGCAAAAGAAGAAATTTATGAAATAAATGAAAATGAATGATTAAACTCAATTGACCAAACATAACAGATCCCCAGTCACACTCCCACCCAAGCCAACTAAATCTTCCCCCCAGCCACCAACTTAAAATGACTGGCAGCAAGGAGAAGCCGAGTAAAAACGGTCACAGAAAATTTGCAAACCATAGCTCATCTATTGGACAAACAAACAAGCCTTGACTTGACTCACTAGCTAGTATCTGTCACCCAAAATTTAGTTGCCTAGACTGGACTGGACTGGACTGGACTGGTCACTCATTTTACTGGAGGTGTAATTAGCAACTCCTTCATAATGTGAGACTCTTGCTAAAATAGTTGAGCAATTGTAGAATATGCCCTCAAAGTACTCACATGTGAATCAAATTTATTTAGGAAAAAATTCTTTAAAAATGCCTAAAACCAAAAACCAAAATTCATGGAAATTTTGTTTGTTTTTCCCAAAAACCACAAAAACCAAAAACCATTAAAACCAAAGTTTGCCAGCCCTGGTGTCTTCTGCTATGAATTTAGTTAAAACTAATTTGCGCAATCGTCTTATCTGTAAAACTGTAGATTCAATAATGTCAGTACGTTTTGGTTTGAAGTTTATTTATTTGAATGTGTCAAATTTTAATCCTTCACAGTTTATGTTGAATAGCTTTAATGCATCAATTTATCAGAGTGATGAAGATGTTAGTGGTAATATTGATGAAGATGCCTTTTCTGATGCCATAGACATGTTATCCGAGGCTTAAGTCAGGTGCTTTAATTTTTTGCAATTCTGGTTCAGTATACATATTTCTGTAAATAAAAAATTTACTGTCTGTTTTGATGCTGTTTGATGTATATTTATTGCGAATGCATGTATGTTTATACTGCTATTTGTCATGTAAATATACTGCTATTTTATGATAAATTTGATGGTTTTTTTGACAGGTTTCTAGCCAGCTGTTGACGGTTTTTGACGGGTTTCTGGCATGCGTGTGACGGTTTCCTGACTAAAGCATCTGGCAACCCTGATTTTCCCATATATAATACCAGTCGATTGTGCTGAAATTATTTCAGTGTTGGCTGAAATTATGGTACTTCTTTGTTCTGACGAGTTGTAGTGAATGCCTTTGCATGGTATGAGGACATCCAAAAGCGAACATGTAGATTTTTTAATGAAAATGCGTATTAAGGAATCTATTTAAAGATTATTTATTAAGGTAGATCCTGTTATTTCACCATTTGTCGTCACCACTAATGGTTTAATATTGCTTTTGTAGATTTTCAAATTGGGAATTGTGTCACCTATCTCTTTATCTAATAAGGAGAATGCCGCTCACCTGCCTATTAATGCTGTAAGGTTTCTGCACTCATTCATCATTACACAATTGTGGGGTGTTTGTAAATTTTTTAACTTAACTGTACCTATTATTACCAAAGACTCCTCCTGTGGCTCATTTGGGTTTCTTTTCCAGCCTATTGTAGGACTTATCTTATTATTTTTGTTAGACTTTTCTAACATAAATAAACTCTAAAGGGTTTGACCCAATGATTTAGGAGGGGCAAAACAATGTTTGTAGGGAGATAAAATTATGTTTTGCATTTTGCCTTATTACATAGAGATATGCAAAATATCCGATTTTTGAAATTACTATAACTAATAAAAGTGAATTTATTGACAAATGAATTTAGCCCTCAAGAATAATTGTGAAATTCAAAGTAAAACTTCCTTAATGCCTGTCATGACAGGCTCAATAGCATTCCCAGCACCTATTAATGTTTGTTTGAGGCTCTTCCTGACACCTGCTAAAATTGTAGACTGTTCCTTTTTGTAATGACATTTGCAATGTTTATCTATTAAACAATTAACCCTTAATTAACGCCCATCCCATTTTCCTCCACAAAGTTTGCTGTAAAATAACTCAAGAACGATGGAATCTTATAAAGTGTGTGAGTATTCATTCAAAAGCATTGTCCAAGATCTGCAAGTTTATGTGCATTTTCTTTTATGTTAGTAGTGTGAAATTTGAAATATACTGTATTGAAATAACCTCACTTTTTGTCCGCCGCATTGGTCGTCTCGGGTTCCACAATTTTTTGTTTCTCTGGTCAGGAATTTTTACGAGCTGTGGAGCTCATTCAGGGCTTTCTAACGGTATCTCAATAATTAAAATGCGGCTAATACCCTTTGAGATATTTAAATCGAAAAATAAAGTCCCATTTTTGGGACGCGCGCTCATAAGTGACAGCATGAAAAAGCGACTCTGTTTTTCCCTTGATGTCTTCATGACCTTTATTACCTTCAGAAACTGCTCAAATTCTCTCTTAGAATTGTACGTACATACATACTACCCAGTGGCGGATCCAGCATTTTCCTAAGGGGAGGGGCGGTACCCCTAAGGGGGTGGGACCCTTATGTATTTGGGCGGAAAAATTGCCTGTTTTTACCCAAATATCGCTCAAAAATAGTTAATTTGCGCATTATTTTGGGCCAATGGGGGGCGGTCGCCCCCCATCCGTCCCTGATACTACCTTTGTAAACCAGCTGCTTTACAATCCAATTAGGTACATAGGTACCTATACCTACCTATATGTACCTTGTATGTATCTAAACTAGAGAATCGCCTTGGAGCAACATCAGACTATATAGAGAACGTCAATCCCGAAAATTTTCCATGCAAAAATGATGGCAAAAATGGGATGTACACTTATTGACGAGCGTCCTGCATGTAAACTTATTAACGACCGTCCCAAAAATGGGACATACATGAATTAACGACTGTCCCAAAAATGGGACTTTTTTTCTCACATCCTACTGTAGCTAGAGTCACGAAAAAAATCAGGGAGACTTTTTGAAGGATGGGTAATTTGAATATGAATGAGATTTTGAATGAACTACCCTACACAAAGTGCCGTTAATAAAGGGTTAAGTGTTTTTTCTAAACATTTTGTTTTATACAAATAATTATGGGAAACGCCAAATGTATGTTCGCCTGATGCTAAACAATCATAAAAGACTGAAGGTGTGTGAAATTGGAAGATAGAGCTATTTTGTTCCCGATTTAATTCTATTGGAACATCTGATACATGTTTCATTTCAGAGTTAGTGACCCATTTATCCTCATAACAAAATATTTCTATTTTCTTATGCATACAATCAACTATCTCTGAAAAATGTACAAGATCAGTACTTCCAGGCAATTAAAACCATAATAAACCCTGATATTTGACTGGAAGATACTTGAAACATGTACCATCAACTTCATAATCCTTGTAGATTTTTGAGACATTTACCTTTTTTACATGCCTATATCATTAAGACATCACCAGAAAGTCCACTTATAATGTCTGTTCTTTCAAAAATATAATTGCGCTCAGATTGTGGGATCTAGGTACAAAAGTTGCCAGACAAGATCCACATTGTCTCTGTAAATGTGCGCATAATTCAATTCAAATTATGCAAAATACTGAGGCTTCTATTGTTGAGATCCTTAACTCTAGATAGTTTAATTCAGGATTAACGGGATCATAGAAAACTACCATTTTGCTGATTAGACCTTACTGTAGCATTATGGTTTACAGTAGATGCATGAATCTAACTTATCTAGTGCTGCATAAGTCCCTTTGGGTACATATGAACAGACTAGTTTAATCACTGTCCCAAGTGGCTACTTGACTTTCTTCAAGTGAGAAGTTAGAAACTGCAGAGCAAAATTCAATGCAACACCAGCAAAAATGCACATTTAAGGGATGATTAGTGGACCAAAATCCGGTTTCATCAATTTTTATTTCTCTATTGAGATAATGTTTAGTACAATAAGCATCTTCACATATATCAAATGCTACTGACATTTTAGTTTTTCTTCCCTTAATTATACCTTTAGAATAGAGATGTGCCGGGGCCGCTCTTTTTGCCAGGGACAGGGCAGGGGCCTGTACAAAACATATACCCTATACTTACTAAGCTATACCAAGCATCCACATTATTTCTATACTGACCTAACATCTTAGTATTACTATTGTAAGCAATTACATATTGCTTTAATGAATTAAAGACGTAAAAATAAGCAGATAAAAGAGAAATAAACAAAAAATTGATAAATAATTGTGAATATAGCTGTTAAGCATAGAAAACAAGCTAAGCTGAACAGAATATGACTTTTCTATAGTATTTATGCTGATTTGATGAAAGAAATAGACGAGCAAAACAGTACAATACAAAAGATTACGATTACATTGCACGAGAAATAAGTAACCCAGAGATTAACTACACGCTTGAAAAACTTATCTCTAGAATATCAACAAAATCATAGGGGCAAAAAATGCTTGTACAACAAAAAATCATTTACCAAGATTAGGAACATGCATAATCAAATTAAAATAATATTTAAAACATTAATTGCAAACCACACAAAAATTAAGACATTTGCTCTATTATTTGGCGCACAGCGCCCGAAAGTGAAAAATTGCATATATTAAAGCAAACAAATTCTATCTGGATGATAAAATAATTTCCCTACCCTAGCATTTTCTTAATAAAACAATTTTACAGACACTGGTGAAAGTCCCTTGCATTTTAAACTTTATTGTCTAAGAATTATCGGTCAAACGTGCTTATTTTTGCAATAAATATTCTTAATTGAGCTAAGCTATTCAAGAATGTATCGATTGTTTCAATGCTCACTCAAATCTTGATTATTAGATTACTTGAAGTGAAACACAACAGCAGCCTAAGCTTAATTTTAACAAAATTTAGCTTATTTTTGCGAATAAATGAATATTATGTTGAATGATTACGCAAAAAAAATTAATTTTGTTCGATTTTCATTAATTTTTCATCGTTTTTACAGGCCCCGGCGCCGGGGGCCAGCCTGGGGCCGGGGCCTGCGCCCTGGCGCCGGGGCCTGGCACATCTCTACTTTAGAACCAGAGAATCCAGTAAATGTACATATAGTATGAGTCATGATAAAACATTTTGTAGCATTTGTACTTATAAGTATATAAGTGGAATATAAATAGTAACTTTTCCTTTGTCTGGCTTTATCAGTGGTCCCTATAGGTGGGCAGCACCAAAATTTGGGAGGGTGGTGTGAAAAAAATTTTCAAATGTCAAAAATGGTCTTAAAAGTGTTTGTATGGGGAAAAAGACACTATTTTTGACGTTTCTCATTGAGCACTATCCAATGGCATCACAAATTGCTAAAAAAGCAACAAAAAATTTCAGGATTTGAATTATGGGGGGTTGAGTATTTTGATTTCAAGGGGTGGGGGTGCATACCCCCTGAACCCTATCTCCCATGCTCACGTGTGTTGGTCATCTTGGAGATGACATTTTACAATTTGGGGCTAATATCCAGGGTCCCACTGGTGCTAGTCCAGCAAATCTGAAATTCATTTGCTCTACTGATAGAAGAAAAGCATACACTGCATAATATAATTGACTTCAGATACAACAGACTATCTACGCTTCGATTTGTGGTTAAGATTTCATAATATAGCAATATGCATACATGATAAATGAGTAATCATAGCTTGAATCAGTATAATATCGAATATTGTTGTGGCTTCTATGTATACTCATCAATTGATAATTTTGCATACTTTCCTTGCACAAATTATTTCTCATTGTCTGATGCTTTTGTAAAATTAGTTGCACATGATAACAGATCTGCCAGATAAATACTCTTCTGGGATCTGGTTTCATATGATGACAGCAAGTGGTCATATTGGGGTCAAACAATGTGATAATTTTTTAATACTGAGTAATTACTTTGGTGTAGCTTATATTTCCAAGGAATAGTTTTTGGGATATAATGTTTTGAAGTATTGAAACATTTTCATTATATACCACTTTTATTTTGTAATAAATTAGGGTTTTAGTTATAGAAGTTGATATTTTGCATACCGTAATAGGTAGTTGGGGATCTGATAAATAATGTATAAAAATTACCATTATTTGTAGACACACGTGTTAGGAAAAAGGACAGTCCTTAAAACAAGTTTTACTGATCCAATATGCTTATAACACATTATTTGGATTAGAGGTCTTAGTATTGTGGTGTTTTCATAGTGAATGGACGCCAAATGATTACTAATTATTAAACAAATAATCTTTGTATGGATAAAAATATGTTTTTGTAACAATTTTTTTAAAAATGTGATCTTTTTGATGGACAAAAAAATTTTCGAATAATAAAATTTTGTTCCAAAAATTTTTATGTAAATTGAATCTATTATTATATTTAAAAAGTTGAAAAAATTGAAGAAATTTTTACCTTAAGCTCTGTGATCTCATTTTAATGTTGCCTTTTCTGGTTCCTCCTTCTTCTTGACTTCACTGTTGCTTTCCTCACTTTGCTTGGATTTTGGGCCACCTTCTCTATAAATTCCCAGCCATCCATGGCATTTCTGAGCAGCTCCAACCTATCTCATGGCCTTTGTGAAATGGTCACAGCTCAACCATTTCTGGGTCCTCTACAGCAGTTTTCAGAGAAGGCTTCAAATATGGTGTTTCTTCCTCATTTTTGGACATTTCCTCTACTACAGATTAAGTTTCACTTGGGGTATTTTTTGAATTCATATTTAAGCGTGAATTTAAATAATCCTCCATTGAACGGCTGATTGAGGTCAGTTAGTAGATTTTTGGGTTTCACACTTTTAAGAATCTTGTTGTCAGCGCTTATGGTGATTGTTTTCATTTTGTTATTATGAGCACTTTACATTCCAAAGCTTCTGGGCACAAATGCGGCCAATTTCCCTTGAAAGATATTCTTTCTATCTTGATTCTCTGAAGAGGGGTAAAACTATTAGATTTAAATTTCCTTCTATATTCACTTGTGCGAGAAGGGCATTATCATATAGATCTAGGAAGCAGAGATTTTCACAAATTTCATCATTTTGATCTGTGAGATACATATTTTGATGCAATTGAGTTTGTATGAGAGTGCACATTTTTCTTTTCACTTATATTGGCATTGGGTTGTTCTATATGCGGAATGGGGTATGTTACTGCTCATTGTCTGACAGTGTATTACTATTAGGTTGAAAACTATTGTTGTATAACCACCTTAAATTATTATATAAACTATCTTGATTATTACTTCAACTATAACCTCTTTTATGTCATGAATAATTGTCATGATTATCAATATTACCCCTACACATAGTACCATTATAATAACATTGATTACCTGCACGTTCTGGGCATTGATAAACAAAATGTCCGACCTGGTTGCAGTGACAGCACTTTGATGGCCTGAAGAGTACAAAATTTGGCAATCATTGGTGGACGGCTCCAAAGTTCTGGGGGTGCAAGATTTTTTTAAAGGTCAAAAAATGGCCCTAAACACGCTGGTACGGCAAAAAGAACAACATTTTTCAATGTTTCTTGAACGGATGAGTTATATAGTGGATTAGTAGGATTTGAGGATGAAGTGGGATACTCTATGATATTTTCTCTGAAAATTTGACTTTTGGCAAAAAAATCTTTTCAATGACATCAGAAAAATTCGGAAAATCTTGATATTATACTGTTTCATAAACCTTTGAGAGTAGTCCTCTTACTACGGTAGGTTTTATTATAGCTTCCTGATTCCATGTATCTAATTGGGGGTAGGGTGATCTAGCTAGCCTCTTCAAACATTCTGAAAATTCTAGAACAATTATAGTTCTCCTCTATTTTGCATCATAGATTATTTGTTGAAAAATGTCAAGTCTTCATCTCAATGATAGATGTTCTTGAATGGTCAACTAAAATGTCAAAAGATGCTTCTTTTATCATTCTCTGAGCGCTATTAGGAGTGGCAAGGGCTAGTCCCCCATTAGATTAGACTCCAGAAGTGCAGTCTTATATTCCGATGACACATTTGCAACATACCATATATTTGTCAAATTTTTTGTACCATTTACCAAAACTGTCTTTAACGTGTTTACTTGGTCGCGTATTAAACATAGTAAAAAGACATAGTAAAGAATCCGCATTTTCATTAGTATGCATAGAGTCTCTCAAATCTTGCATTCCTTAGGGAAGGATTGTCCAAAATCTTTAAATACTCTCCTTAACATCATATTCAACTCTCCAAGGCCTCTTGCCGTTTTACAAGTAAGTGTTTTAGTAGATTTTCAAAATGCAAAATTTTTAAAATGATCAAAAATTTCTCAAAAAACTTGGAATTTTTTGATAATTGTGGAAGTACTTGGGCTATTATTTTAATTTGAACTTGTGCACTCTTTAAATGCAATTTACATATGGGAGTGCTGGATGTAAAGGAGCTGCTGGGGATGAATGAAGATGTTTTAAAAATAGACTCAAGCAGCCTTTGTTGTGCTATTAAACTTTCTTCAATATTCTCTAGTTGCTCTTGAAATAACATAAATTCTTTCGAATTTTTAGTAGAACTATTTTACTCAGAAATTTTATTTTCATCTTCTATATTAATTTTTTAAAATTTGAATTCTGTTGTCTTTACAATTTAAATTTTTCTTTTTAATGTGGGTGGCCACCAGACTTCCCACTAGCACCATCTATTGCCAAAAAAAGTGGTACACTGTTAGTTAGTGAAATTGGGCCCTTAATTGCTTGTTTAACGCAGCTTCACAAATTCTTTCAAATTTGGCTACGTTTTTCTATTTAGTTGTATTTTCACATGGTTTACTATTACAGGTTTATATCTACAACTTAAATTAAGTATTACTTATTTGTATTTCCTGCTCCCTAGATGGATTTCTATTTATGACCTGTTAACACTGTAAACAATACAATGATTCTCTTGCAAAAATTTTTTTGGAAAACAAAATAGTTTCAAGATTCTAAGAGAAGATCAAATAGTGCCTGAAAGATAGTATAGTACCATATTTTTCAAGAAAGAGAATGAGTTGATCAACTTCATAAACATGCATAAAATAAAAATTACTGAGCATTCTAGCAATTTGATGAGAATAAGAATAGCATGAAGAAACCAAGCAAGCAAAATGGTGCAGAATGTTGGCTCTTATTGTTGCAACTATTGTCATGTTATTTCTGTCTTTGCTCTGTCCTGTCAGTCTCACCAGATTTGTTACATCCAATGCATGAGAGGACTGTTTATAAGAAGCATTGATGATTTTTGAGTTAATTGCACAAAACTGAAATTGAATGCAAAGTTAAAATAAACCAGCAACAGACTGTGCTACCAAAATTAGCACACAATTTAGGTGGACAATAAATGATAAATTATAAGTTGAAATTCAAAAAATCAGAACGCAAAGCTAACTTACTGTTAAGAGACAGTAAAATATCGAAACTTGATGGAGAATATGGCTGAGGTCAAACAAAATTACTAACGGACTAAACTGGCAAACACAGATTGAATACTGAACAGTTTTTCTTAGCAGTCATCAGTTTTTATTTCCTATGTTTTTGGGCAAAGCTTTGCACTTATCCTTTTGACCTCATGTGGTCAGCTTGCTGCGGTCAAAGGCTATGCTTACAATATATGCTAATGTTAGAAATCTATTAGCATGTATACTTTTTGATCAGTACTGTTTATTACCCTTCTCACAATGTTATGGATTCTTGTGTCCTATGAGTCATGCATTTGAGGTCACTCAGGGTCAATGGGTAAATATTAATAATATGTTAACCTAATCTGCTGAGAGCTCCTTGTTCCAAAAATTTTATTAGGTCTATGATCTTGTACAGTGCTCTTCCGGACAATTTACTCTGATCCCCTTGGAGACCCATGTTGTCTCAGTCTTGAAAATAAAGCTTTATCATTTCAGAGTGGCATGTTGTCAGAATACTGCTGCCAATCTCTGAGTCCTTTCCAGTGCTAAACTTTATCCTCCTCTTTTTCCATGATGAAAACTGCACAAAACCAAATTTGTGAACCCAGTCAAATGAGTACAACTTTTTGCAGTGATAATCCCTTTTGCTGCAATTTTTCCTTTATTATTGTTTAGCAGGTCCAATGAGCTAGCAATGTCAATGTGCAAGACAAATGAGGTATAGTGTAATGCAAGGACTGAAGCTTAAACGCTTCTACTTTGGATACTTTTAAGAAAACAGGCTAAACACAGTAACTTTTTTTGGCCATTGTCTCTACACATTCCATGGCATAAACCAGAAATTGCACACTAGAATCATGCAGATGAATTTTTGGTTGCAAACTACTAACTAGACTACTTGAGGAAGCAATTCCAGTAGTTGTTCAGGGGCTATGACTTCACAGACAGCTTTAATGGCCACAGATGCTGATTGGATTACTCTACTGTGTGTTTGTTTTGAGGATGCATCCAAGGGCAGCTGAAAAAAACTGAATTTTTTTGGGAGCTGAATATTTTTCTATAGATAAATGGATTTTCAGGAATCCAAAAAATCTAAAGTAATTTGAAATTATATGCTTTTCTGGGATCAGGTATGTATTTTTACATATATTATATAATATCTTAAAAGATAGTTTTGTAACTGACTATGCAATTAAGAGATATTGTAAGTGACTATGCACTTAAGAATATGTATAGCATGGGAAATCTAGGGGAAGG
Organism: Mermis nigrescens; assembly: GCA_036768485.1. Classification (NCBI taxonomy): domain Eukaryota; kingdom Metazoa; phylum Nematoda; class Enoplea; order Mermithida; family Mermithidae; genus Mermis; species Mermis nigrescens. The sequence continues at coordinate 4,820,375 of JAVLUZ010000141.1, forward strand.
GTTAAAATTTGAAGGGCCGTTTTTGAGCTCAAAAGGAAATGATGAGTATGCGTAAAACAAGATCATTGGTTGGCGTTTCTGACAATGCTACAAATATAGTTAAAATATGAGGATATGGTGCAAAGCACTAAAAATATTATGCTTTTGAGCAATTCAAACTTTGAATTTCGGAAATTTTTGCGATGCAAGACATGAGCAAAAAAATTGAGCGGGCCAGGTTCTTTGCTTCTAATTTCTGACTGAATAATGTTTTCAACTAGGTAGTTTCAGATCCTGCTAGAGCAAGAAATTGTGCTTTTAATGGTTAACCTCTCGATATGATTGGCGGAAAAAAATTCGACACATATAGCTTTAAATGTAAAGTTTATATTCTAGCCAATCAGATGAAGGCAACCTCTGCCTTATTGAGCATGTGCATAAGTCTCCACCTATACCAGAGACTGTAGGAATTACCTATAGCTATGCAGCCTTTGTTGAACCAAACCGCCCTGCAATATTGCATTTTTGTCTTATCTGACTATCTGACTTAAAAATAGCTTGCCTACATACATTAGCTGAAAATTAAGAGGTTCAGACCACCTTACAGGCCAAAATCTGGTGTACCCCAGTAATGAGCTCTTAAAACTTGCCATAAGGATCTCAAGAGCAATTCTTCTTATTTTCTTGTTCCTTTTATTTTTTTGTGTTGCTACTTGATGCATAACTTGACATCAAAAGTGCCATTATTTGTCAAGATGCTTGAAGGTTTTTGTTAATTAACTATGAAATTCTTTGTGTATTATTGGGTTTTTCTAGCATAACAAATTTCTGCACAAGTGCATATTTTTTTATAGATGTTTACAGGGACTATTATAGTATAGCTAACCAAAATGAATGCACATAACTCTGCTGTCATATATGTGGTCATATATTTTGCATTAAATGTAAAAGATCAAAAGGCCGGAGATGGTATAAATAAAATATTATTGATTCCAATATTGTGGGTGCTACTTGTACCACACACTACATGCATTGTACAAGGTGCACATATATGTACATAAATGCAAGCAGCGCTTTGTGTGCATAAGTAAGTCACTCATTTATGTGAGGATGTGCAATGTTGCATAATATAATAGGTGGGGCTAACAAAAGAATTTTGTGGCTTCTCTTTGTTGACGTTTTACCCAATTTGATTTAGTTCTGCAGGTCACTTTCACATCGCCATATGAATGAGAGGGATTTGAACACTGCATGTTCCTCTGTTTCCAACACAGGCCAAGTCTATTGTGATGTGTTGAGCACAGAGCCATTGGAAGATTTGGAATTGTTTTATACATTCAAATGCTTCTGATTTAATTTTGAATAAGATTGCATTCCCAGTAATGCTTTTGAATAAAATGCAACTGGAGGATATCACACTAGTGCAAAATTTTTTTCTGCATTTTTGCTAAAAAAATTATAATAAATCCTCCAAATTATTGTTTCTTTCTCTGTGAAATCATTGTTAGAAGTACAAAATATTTGCTCTGCACAAAAACTCCTCTTTTGATGTTTATAGATCTAAAAAATGCACAAAGTGCCAAAAAATTTTGAAAATCATGGTAAAAATGACTAAGAACCATTAAGAAACATGAATGTAAATCTTTTACACATGATTTTTCTGACAACAGAGGGGCGTCTAAATCCCTGCTTGTTCCTGACCTATTTCCTTACTTACATTTTCATTAGTTTGATTTAGCAATGAGTAGTAGTCAGTTTTATTATTTGTTTATCTTGTGTTGCAGATATCATGTTACAAAGGGAAATATGCCAAAACTGTCTGAAATTTAGAAGTCCTTAATTTTAGAAGAGTTCAATAAGGTGGGCCACAAACTGCTTAATTGCCAGAAACTTAAATCAGTGCACTTACAAGATCTGCCATGCCTCAGTCATGAATTTTCTGAATCACTTTCATGAGGAGCATTCTGCAGTTTGCAAGGTAAGATCTGGTTTAAAAAGCAGTCTTGATCAATACACTCTTGCTATTATCAACTAATATATGGTTGGGAATAATAAAACGACCATAAGAAAAATTCAGCAATACTTATCGCCAGAGGGACTAAATTTCAGTGCAAGTGCATTATACCAAGCCAGGCAAAAACTAGGATGGGTGTATAAAGGCACATGCTAATTGTCAACACATTTCTTTGAAAAACATTTAAGCACCGCTGGAATGATACCACAATTCAAGCACAATTGTAAAATGATTTTATGTTTTAAAACATTGTATTTACTGGTGAGTCAAAAATCCAGCTCAAGTCACTTGCCAGAAAATCATGTCGTCAAATCAGTCAGCCTACTCCATTGAAAAGTTGATTTGAGCATCCAACATCTGTCCTTGCTTGCAGTGATTTATGATGGAAAATGCGTTCTAATGCAGGACAATAGTGAGAAACATCCTTATATGTATTGACAGCGTTAATCATGCTGTTTATAAGTTAAGACCATACATTATCTGGGGCTTCACTACCTCATATATGTAATGGTTATGGGAGATTCCCTACCAAAAATTGGTTGTCTCCTTCTCTATTTTTGAATAAAACTGCAGTTTTGGCCAAAAATTTGAGGTCAATTACCCTCACCCTAAAAGTGGCCAAAAATCACCAGCCAAAATTTTGAGACAGCAACCACTGGTAGTTTTTTCATTCTCACAGGAATATTTATACCCCACATAGAATTCGCAATTTTCTAAAAGAATAATAGCAAACGTGTTTAAACAAGCATTTTCAACAATCTTTTACATAGATTGTCTGTTTTTCTGGTGTTCACACTATAGTTTCCTAAGGTCAAGAGTTGAGGGAGGGGTGAAATCCACACCTGGGCATGGGGTTTGGGGGGTATGCACCCCCAGAAACCAAAATACCCCCCCCCCCAGAAATCAAAATACCCCCCCCCAGAATTCAACTTTTGAAATTTTTTTCGCTTTTTTCGCAATTTTTTGATGCCAATGGATAGTGCTTGATGAGAAACGTCGAAAAATGGTGTTTTTATCACCATACCACCATTTTTAAGGCCATTTTTTGACTTTCAAAAAAATCTTGCACCCCCCCCCCAGAAATTTCTTGCTGCCCACGTATGGTGAAATCCATACTTGGGCGTGGGGGATGGGGGTTTGTGGGGAATGCATCCCCAAGAAACCAAAATACCTCCCAGAAATCAAAATCCCCCCACCCAGATTTCAGTTTTTAAAAATTTTTCTTGTTTTTTCTGCAATTTTTTTGATGTCAATGGATAGTGCTCAATGAGAAACGTTGAAAAATGGTGTTTTTTTGCCATAGCACCATTTTTAAGGCCATTTTTTGACCTTTGAAAAATCTTGCACCCCCTACCTAGAACTTTGGTGCCGCCCACCTATGATGGAATCCCAAAATAAGGGACCAGTAAATTTAGTCATGCATTATTAATAGCTGACACTTTTTTTGTACGTGCTTCTTTGTGCATGTACAGAAATTTACAAAAGGTTCTTTGTATAAACAAACAAAGTTTTCTAGATATATTATATAAATATATTTTTAAACATACATATTTTTACATACTACTGGTGGGACCGGCATGCCGTCCCAAACAGTGTTTTTTGTGCAAGATACCTTTGTACATATACAATGATGTTACCGGGTAGTCTTTGTACATTTAGTACATGTAAATTTTTGTGTACTAAAGTAGCAATTTTGGTCTGGTAAAACAGGGTTTTTTGACCTTTAATAGTGCATTTTTGCTAATTTCTAGGTTCTTAACTATTTGATATGTTTACATTCTAAATAGAAAATCTATGATTTCAAAGATATTTGGGATAGACAATTACTGATTTTTGTGTGAAGCGCCAAAAATTTTTGGGAATTTTACACCATTTTACAGTTTTAGTCTTCCCAAAAATCTTTGTACATTTACAAAGACGGTTCTGAAAAGCCTTTGTACATTGGGAAAAATCTTTGCCAAATACAAAAAATGTGGTTTCAAATGTGATAATTTGACCTAAATTTAGTTGATAATATTACTTTAGTATGGAGCGCCAATATTTTTATGAGCTTTTGAAAGAATTTAAACATAAAACTCAACTGAGAAAGCTAGAACAATTGTACTACAAAATCAGAAATATTACAGAAATTTTAATATGCCAATTAAATCTTGCAATAAGCACCACTGCAAATTTCTTTAGTATTATTGTTTATAGGTCGTCAGCATAGGTGGGCAGCACCAAAATTCTGGTGGAGGGGGGTGAAAAAATTTTCAAAGGTCAAAAAATGGTCTTAAAAGTGGTTGTATGGCGACAAAAACACCATTTTTTGACGTTTCTTATCAAGCACTATCCAATAGCATCAAAAAATTGCTAAAAAAGCAAAAAAAATTTCTGGGGGGTATTTCGATTTCTGGGGGGTATTTCAACTTCTGGACGGCTGCATACCCCCCAAACCCCACGCCCATATGTGGTCTTCAGTGCAATGTTGACTCAAAAGGTGAGATGGGTGATATGTTTGGACCTTACTTGACCGTGAAATAAAAGCAAAATACTGCAATATCGCTTGTGTTGAAAACTTTTTATGGAATAAAAGTGGTATGTTTAATGTTTTTGTCTATAATATTTGATACTAACAATCATTTTACTTGACGAATTGATGCCTTTTCAATTGATTATTACTTATGCTCAAAAATTTTTTGTGATAATGTTAAGCTAAGCTGTAAGTATTATCTTATAAATATGCATAAGCATCAAGAATACAAAATTTATAAAATAATATCTAAGATTATTTATTGCATATATACATAGTTGACTTTGTTTTAAATTTTATTTTTATAAATTTGGCACATCTAATGAAAACATTTTAGTAACTGTGTAAATATTTATTAAATTATTGTTATATTTGACTATTAATTGAGGCTGTACTTTAGTAGAATATGTATTTAAAAAAGACTGAAATTACAAAAATGATATGCATACATGCGAGCAGGTCATTTTCACTCATTTTTTACATTTTATTCAGATGTAGCTTTACTCATTTATAGCACTTTTAAACTAAATGAATTTTATCAAAAAGAAAATCAATTAGCTTATAAATGATTTATGTTTCGATGATATTATACTGGAAATTGTTTGAATAATTGCATTCAAGCTCAAAAAAATTTTTTTCAAGTAGCCATTTATTTTACAAACACATTTTTAATCTTTTCTTATATGTTTGCCCCTCCATAAAATATGCCATCTGTATGCTATAGATTGCATATTATTATTATTTAATGTTCAAGCTCTTTTTTGTAACTGACAAAGAATGGATTTTTGAATACCTACTTATTTATTTGGTTTAGTAAAAAGAATTGTGTTTTGCTATATGTCTACTATGCAAGCAGGCATATTGGCAACTATCTTAATTTATTTGTTTTGAGCTATTATTTCAAGGTTTTCTATGTATTTCTAAATTTTTTATGTAAACATAGTAAGTTTTATAGGTAATATTTACCATTATATGTATCTCAAATTCCGAGTCCTTGCCCAAAATAATTATTGTGATATGAGGTGTTTTCTCAAATAAATTAAATTATGACATTTTCATGAATACTATATGTAAAAAATGAGAGCTATATAGATGTTAAGTAAAATTGATAAATTAAGTACTCATTTAGCATAGAAATTCGAAAGCAAAAAAAAATTCTTCATTAAAATCTTTTATTTGACGTATATAAACTATATTGTGTTTGCTTGTCTATTTGTAGAATTACTTTACCCTAATTAGTCAATAGGTAACATTTAACATGAGATCTATACCTGCATAACAAAGAAAGTGTGAGTCTATCAGAATTTTATTTGTATAATTCTTCATATTTTGTATCTATCATTTGTATAATGTTATTTCTTTAAATTTTATTAAGGTAATAAATTATGAGCTTTTATTTACTGTTTTTTCATTGAAATGTGACCTGCATGTATTATTGCATAGGATGGAACAAATTACACAGATTCTGGCTTTTGCTTGACGACAAATCCACACCTTAAAAGAGGTCAATGAAGACACCAATTTAATTTTAGACATTGAGACAATTGATCATGTTGCTTTTTTAAATAAATTGATGTTAAAATACGCCAAAATTATAGTTAAGTAAGAAAAGCAGAAAAGCAACCATTTTATTTTTATAAAGTGAAGATTGATTTGATAATTTTTAATAAATCTGCTTTGCTTGAATTGTAATTAGATGGATTTGCCTTGTTTAATAAAAAATTCATAAGTCATATGCGGGCTGTCTGGTAATTTAGTTTTTTTCCTTTTCTTTGGTTTTAGGTTGTGATCGGCCATTAGATATAGAGAAGGTATATAGGCTAACTTAAGAAACCAAGTCTGCCCTGTGCATGGTCATAGATTAAAAATTAGCCACAAAATGTGTATAATAGGTCAAAGGTATCCGTTGAGCCATAACCTTGGCCACATGATGAATTTTGACCAAAGTCATCAATTAGCCATGAAATTAACAGTAAGTATGCTGCTAACATATGTACAATACGGCCTGTTCATAAGTATATAGACCCCCCAGAGTATGCAAGGTCATACCCTGGGCACTGTCCTACTTTAGTAACAGAGTTCCAGGATGCTTGTGCACATGCGTTTATACTGTAGGTACAATCCTCCAGGGTGCTTATGCACTATGTGTTCTTATGGTCCTCTGGGGTGCGTATACACATGTGTATAGGTGCGCATGTGTACATGCATAGGTAAGCACAACATTATGTATGCCTATGGTATACTGTTCTAGGGTGCTACGTTCTACGGTTATGGCAGTTACTACTGAAATATAGACCTGTAATTTTTTTGGTTATTTTCCTTGACCACACTCCTCAGAATTTTCTTGTAGACCATATACCTACAGTATACACCATAGACGCATAGTAGGTTGGGTCCCAGGAAGTAGGCTGGTTATGGGAACAAAAACAAGCTTTTTAGGACAAACCTGAATTGAAAGCTACAATAGTGTTATAACCATATAGGTAAATGTAAAGTTTCTGATCAATTTCAAATGCTTTTCAGAGGAATTTTCCAGTTTTTAGCCTTCATTATTCCTCATTTTTCATAGAATTTCCTGTTATTCCTGCCCCTCTTTGCAATGATATGTGGTCTAGAACCACTCCAAAGCATAGGTGTGCAGTGCTGAAATTCTGGGAGGTGCAGATTTTTTCAAAGATCAAAAAATGGCAATATGGCAAAATAACATTATTTTTTGACGTTTCTCATTGAGCTCTATCAATTGGCATCAAACAATTGCAAAAAGAACGGAAAAAAATTTTCAAAAATCGAATTCTGGGGGTTAACCGACTGCAGGTGATACCCCAAACCCCCCATCCCCCCTATGCCCATGTGTGCTCTAAAACCTCCATGTGACTGTCTGTCCACAGGTGTACCACTTATACATTTATACTTCAAAAATACCCATAATGAACCAAATATTCATTTTTTTGGGATTCATTTTAAGAAACAGAAAACAGCAAAAGCAACAAAATCTGGCAGAAATCTTGAGTCAACAATTGTAAGTGTAGCCTCGGGCAAGGAATCAAATTATGAAGGCAGCAATGATCCCATTTTTGAGCACAAGTATCACCGTTGATGATTAAGAATAGGCAATGGATTAATTTCTCCATCAATGGATGGGCCATCTGACTTTGCGATTCTTACAGCAAGTGCGGCCGTGGTCGGTTATGCCGCAATCACTACTATCTCTGATCGCTAGTACCATTGATGGGGAGCATGGCTTTCATGTTCTGCCACCACAGCACTATGTCCTATGTCCATTTTTGCTCCAGTCATCTCAAGCCGTATGCATCTGCTCTGGTCAAGCCTTTGATTCCTGCTCATCATGTGACTCCATCTTTTGTGGTTGATAAGGAGCATACGTGGGTAGCAAGAAAATTCTGGGGGGTGCAAGATTTTTGAAGGTCAAAAAATGGCCTTAAAAATGGTGGTATGGCGATAAAAACATCATTTTTCGACGTTTCTCATCAAGCACTATCCATTGGCATCAAAAAATTGCGAAAAAACAAAAACAATCTTCAAAAATTGAATTCTCAGGGGAGTATTTTGGTTTCTGAGGAAGATTCATACCCCCCAAACCCCCACGCCCAGGTGTGATCAGGAGTTATATCAAAGGGCGCCTGAGGCTTCAGCATTTTTGGTGCCTCCTGCACTACAGCAAGGTTTTTTACTGTACATCAATCAATTTTCCTAGCTGATGAAAAGATTGTATGGCTCTAAATCAGCTTGTGGATCTATACATCTTTTTGGAATATGCTTAATACAATCACACACTACCCATATAAGCATTTATACAAACAGTAGTATAGAGGGGGTTGCGCACTTATTTTGCATGTACCACTATGTTATAATGTAGTCAGCCTATCTTTTGTGCATGCAGGTACCTCTTCACTGCAGAGGACTAGGAAGGTATACAAGGGTGGATAAAAAAATTCCTGGAATGAACCTATAACTTTTGACAGAAATAAAATCGAATTAAACAAATTATATGGTCACAAAGCATGAACCTTTACTGTATCAAGCTGCAAGTTTCAGTTTTGTTGGTGTATTTTTTGCTGATTAGTACATTATCACACTCTATGCAAGTATAGTAAACTCGAAATTTGAAGTTTCGCAAACATTCAATTCTTGGTTAAACTTGGTTGAAATTCTAAGAACATTTCCATTGCTCTGCAAAAAGTCTATGGAGACAGACTTCTAATAACACAACTGACTGATCCAAGTGATTTAGAGATGGACAACAAAGCATTGAGGATGACTATTGGGAAGGCGCCCTGTAGATGCAATCCAGTGGAGAACGGGACTGCTGCTCAGGCTGTAGTTGAAGCAAACCAACGACTGTCAGTACATGTGGTAGACAAGGAAGTGGGCTTGCCCTATGGATCCATTCAAACTATTCTGACTGATTGTTTGGGCTTTTGCTAAGTTTCTGCAAGGTGGGTTCCGGAAGGGTTGCAGCGCTGTTCACAACCAATTTCTTGCAATGCTTTTAAAACCTATCTTGCAGAAAGTTTCCACAAACCCAGGCAATTGCTCAGTATACTTGAAATCTATCCATAGGATAAGCCCTTTTTCTCAGCTACCACACATACTGACAATCGTTAGATCATTAAAACAAACAAGCTACTTCATAGCTGTTGTGGAGTATTCAAAATTAATAAAATTTGGGGGTTATGACGTAGAGATTAAAGCATAATATTTGTTGTATTGCTGCTTTGTTGTCATCTTTGAATCTATCTGAATATTATTTTTGAGCATATTAAACCCTAAGTTTACAAAAGCATTTTATGAAGCATAAATCTTCATTTTCAATCTTCTTTATCAATCGAATGTTAGCAGTAAGCGTTTTATTATTTTACAATTCATTCATTCAAATCTTCAATGCTCACAAAATTGGCATTACATTTGCAGTAGTTGACAACAGTATTCACTAGACAAATTCAGCTTTGCAATGGGCGAGGCATTAAGTATTAGATTCTGAATTCACTGATACTGCTTATTTCTAAGCTTTATGACCTTCAGTACAACTATTTCCTTTTTGACCCTCATAAAGGCAATTTTTTCTTCCATCTACTGAATTTGCACTTCGAGCTTCCTTCATTTTAGCAGATCATTTTCCGTATATCTTCTGTAGCTGAATTAATGCTCAGTTTTGTAAACTTTTGTTTCTTGATGGGCTAATCAGAATGAGCTGGCATAGTTGTTGTGTTAGCATCATAAGATTCTTCCTAGCCAGAAAAATCAGTGTGTGACAAAGTTCTCATTTCTGTCTTCCTACGTTTTGGGTATATCAAGTCCCTATTTGTTTTAAAAATGCATATTTTGCAATTGAATAAATGTTTACTTTATTTGATCTGGAAATTCATATAAAAACTAATACAGGTTCCGTTGTTATCGAAAAAAGATTAATTGTTTGATTTCATAAGTGAGGCCAAATTCTTTAATTGTCTTATTTTATGTCAAACAATGAAGGGTATAATCAATTATATAAATATAGTATTGGTGCCTTTTACATCCCGATTCCTTGACTTGCCCTTTTATCACACTTTCTTATTTTTATAACTGTGTACAAGAAAAAGGCAGGATGGCACTTGCCACAAGTAAATAAAATGCCAATTACTAATCAGTTATGAGAAAAGGGTTGAGGGTGATCTGTCAATTTGTTAAGGGAAAGAAGAATTAGGCAAAAAGCTTAGCTAATGCTTCAATTTATTACAATACCTTATTCTTTACATACAACGTATACACATTGTCAGGACGTTGGGGAATCAGGTAGTGTTGTTACTTAAATCAACAATATTTATGATTTAAATTTTATTGTTGAAATTAATTACTTACAGACAAATGAAGAATAAGCAATTAAGTCCATAAATTTTTGTCAAACAGCTGGGCTGGCTGAGGAATACCAATTGAATATGGAAAAAGATAGAATTGGAGAAAACTCTTGTTTGAGACACAGAATACGGTTTTGGCAAAACCGGGCGTAAAGAACTAAGCAGTTTAATTGTTTAATCCGCTTTTTATAACTTTTTGGGAGTCATGCAGTCTGGCGAGTAAAAGGAATTGAGCAAAAGCTTAATCCTGGTGGGTCTAAGTAAAGCAACTCTGCTTAATTTAGTTTTTGATATATTTTGCATGGGGTTTGCACACATTTAGTACTTGTTGTTTTAAATCAAACTTTGTTCTTTTGACCCCTTTTAACCTCCCGCTTCTGCCATACTTTCTATTCCGTTTTTGGTCTCACTGCTTCTTGTATCAACTTCATTGTAAAGCGTATCATTGTGTTTGAAGGGATTTACAAGTTGCTGCATGCTATTTCCACCTATTCCTCAGTGTATCGCTCATGCTGATTGATACATTATTTTATGACAGTTCTCTTTATTGCTCGGATTTAGATTGAAATTACTCTTGGATTCCCAGCCATTCTGTCTATCATTCACTTTGCTTAAGTCAATTTTTTGTTGTGTCTGGAATCTAACATCTAATCCGCTCTCTGTTGTCTCGTCATCATGTCTATAACTCACCTACAGTAGCTTATACGCCTTCTTCATCTTACCTTTCTTTAGATGCGCACTGCCAAGCCAAGCTATTCAATGAATGCAATATAATATATAGTACAGTATGCATTTAGACTTAAAGTTGATAACGTTATGGTAATAATTAACACTTCTAAATCAGCGCATTTCATTACAAAATAGAATGATTAATAAAATTTAATATAGCAATTATATGTACAAAAAGTCGTTTGCGCTGACACTCCTCCTCTTAGCCTCAATTGTCCTTGATCAGAAATGCATAGGGTCTCAATTCTAAGTAATAATCATGCCTTGGTAGGTTATCAGCTTGTTTCTTTTCCTTTACACGGCTTCCTAATTCTCCTTTTCCATCAATTTTTCTATCAATGTTTTTGTTTGACGTTTGAATTTTGTTGTCCTGTTTGTGGATTGACATTGTCATTTTTACTATACAATGAATAATTTTGAGGTTTTTGAACTTCCCTGAAAGAACTAGAAGGATTCAGAAAATGACACATAGCTCATTAGAAAGAACATTAAATTTTCTAGCTATTTACTGAGAAAAAAATTGAAATTTGTCAGTAACTCACAAAATAATAGCTGAAAACATCAAAAGCTACAGTATGACAGCCTTCCTGGTCGGCCATATTGAAAAATTAGAATTCTTTAGTAAATCAGACAAATAGGATATCATTCAAACAAGCTTTTTTGGGCTGTCTAGAATGTGCTTAAACATTAAAAAATATGAAAAATAGCACGAGTAAAATGCATACCTTATGGGGCAGCCATATTGGAAAAAAATTGAATTGAAATTGCAGGACGAACTATTCCAAAACACGAAAAACAAAAAGGGGTGAAATTTAGAGCGCAAAAATATCTGACTATTTTGCTATTTTTCAAAATATGAAACTTAGCCTGTATACTGTAGTGACCAAGCAAAGTTTGAGCACTTTTTTGAGCCTAGCATACTGTAGACATAAGCTAGCTATACTTTTTTGGCAAAATAGTTTCATTTCCAAATTGTATATCTAAAACACTTTATTTCATGAAAATCCGTTCAGTGGTTCTTGAGTTCATCTCAGAAAACCTTAGTTCACTGAAATGAGTTATTCAATGGTGAACAGGTTCATCAGCTTTGACCGTCTGTCAAACTGTAGGCATCTTGTAACATGAAACATGGACTAATTTTTGGACAATCTGAATGAATTGTGATCATTTATTGTATTTATTCTTATAACAAATACCAGTGGATCAAAAGTTATACTCATAAATGTACTCAAATTCTCAAATTGCGTGAAAACGGCAGTTGATGGCTAAGTTTGGATATTGTACTCTTATTATACAGATATGGCCTGGTATAAGCTGACATATTTTCTTTGGGAACTCCTTTCTTAATGCTTTCATTTTCTGAAAGAATTTGATCTCCAACTTCATATCCTATGTCTTTAGCTTTCATGTTATAAAATTTCTGGTAGCTCTCTTGAGCTTTCTCGATTTGCTGTTGGACTTTAGTCAGAGCTTCCAAAAAGTGCTTTTTAGCTTCTTCTTCATAAGTTTTAATATCCAACAGATAAAACGGGCAATTATAATTTAAGACCGGATTCATAGGCAGCTGGGGGTATTGTCCATACATTAAAAGAGAAAGGACTAAACCCTGTACTTTTGTTATCATGGATATGAGTAGCAAAGATTGCATACGGAAGATGCTCATCCCAGTCTAATTCGTTTTTATCTATGTACATCCAAATTCTCATTATTAAAGTTTGATTTGCTCTTTCTACCTCACTATTTGATATTGGGTGGTAAGATGTAGTGTAAAGTTGTTGTGTCTTGAATAATTTAGTTGTCTCCCTCATTAGTTCTGAAGTAAAATCTGTTCCTCTATCTAATTGTAGTATTTCCGGTGCCCCATGTCTACAAACAATTTTAGTTACAAAAAGTTTGGTGGTAGTTTGGCCAGTCATGTCTTAAGTTGCAAAAGCTTCTATGTATTTGGTAAAGTAATCAATAAAGACAACAATAAATTTGTTTCCCAACTCAGTAAGGTTTAAAGGTCCCACACAGTCTACAGCTACTCTTTCAAATGGTCCTTTAGCAGAAATTGGGTAGAGAGGCCTGCTAGAACTTTTTGACAAGTAGGTTTACTTTTCTGACAGGTATATCAAGTATTGCAGTATTCAGTAACATCTCTATTCATACCTTTCCAGTAATATTTTCTTGCAATTAATTTCATTGTTTTTTGGGCTCCAAAATGACCCGCCAATTTCGTCATCATGATTTGCATAAATTTCAAGTTTTTTCAGTATAGTAGGTACTACTATTTTTGGCATATTGTCGTCAATTTAAAATAACATGTTATTTTGCACAATAAATTCTTCAGTGGGAGAATTTGGAGGGAATAATTTCCCCAAATCTGGATCCTATTTTTGCAACGGGCCTATTCCTAACTCAAAATTAGTTTTCTCAACTGAATCTGCTCCATCTAAAATAGAGTTTATGCTAAAACGCAGATCATCATTCGAGCTCTCTGTGGGTGAATTTTCATCAGTTTATTGAATATTTTTAAGCTCATTCTCGTCAATATCAAAAAATTTTTCTTCTTTCAAATTTGGAAGTCTAGACAGAGAGTCAGCATTTTGATTTATTAATCCTTTACTCGGTTTAACACATATCTTGATACCTGCTAGGGCTAAATCCCAGCAAGCAATTCTAGAGGAAGGATTAATTTTCTCCAAAATCGATTTTACAGCTATGTGGTCTGTCTCTATTGTGACTTCATGTTGATATAGATAAGGACAAAAATGCTTAACAAATTCTACCACTGCAAGAGTTTTGACTTCATTCACTGCATAATTCTTTACTGCATTCCTCAAAGTATGACTAGCAAAAGCTATAGGCCGTACACAGAGTCATTTTGAAGATAAGTTTTTCCGCACAGTTTATGGAACCATGCTACGGCGTAAAAGGTTTGTGAAATGCTTGATGACGACAATTTTTTGTCTACAAATGTGACAGAATAAAGGCAAGCTGCTTATTATTGGCCGGTAGATGTGAAATTCCGCGTCGTATGCTCCAGATTTGCCATTTTGTGAATTTTTGTAGGTATGATTTAAAAGTGTTGGGAGAGTAGGATTTTAAAATAAGGCAATTAAATTTGTACAAATCGTTTTGGTCTATGCCCTTGATCAAAAGGAGAGACGCATCGGCTTTTGCGAGGAGAACTGAAAAGTTTGAGAATTTTCAGTGGGAGGGGAGTGGGAAATTTGAGGATTAAGAACCACAAAATGGATTAAAAAAGGTTTGATGCATTAAACTCGGAAATTCTAAGGAAAATAGGCCGTAGTTGCACTTAAGCGAGCGAAAGTGAGCTTGAGCTATTCAGTTAAGTGTACATGGAATGTAGGCTCCACCTACTTTACTTCCATAGCTGAGTCTTAGCTTATACTGTATGTAACCATGGTTTCAATGAAGACTTACATTATATTAGGATTATTTCTATGAACCGTCAAATAAGTACATATACCTATGCATATTTCTCATTGCATAGCGCATGTCAGCTTTGTAAACTATGTAGGTACCTACTCTGCTTCACTAACATAATGCATAAACTCTAGGAATTTTAATCGACACCAAGCGGAGGGTCACAATAATTAAATATCAGATCAGATCAATGTTATAATCGCAATCTGCCAGCTTATTGCCAGATATATTGCTTATTGCCAGTTTTTTATTTAAAAACTTGTTAATATTTTGAAAGGCATTTAAAATTAAAATTTCAATACAAATTTCAAAGTTATTATATTTTTTAAATATAATATACCATGCAAAAACAATTTTGTATAATAAAAATTGTAGTTAAATTTCAAAATTGAATACATCAAACTTAAAACATTTTTTGAGGGATCACAAAATTAAGGTAAGACTAAATGTCAGAAAAGAGCTCCTTCATTTGAACCAGCATTATAAATTGAAAAAATATCGCTCAACTAATTTTAGAATTTAAATTGCGATTGTGCTGCTTTATTTATACCTGTAAAGTTTGGTTAAAATGACAAAATTAAATTTCAGATTGAAAAACCTCGATTAAAACATAAACTTGAGCTTTGATTCTATCGATTAATGCTTGCAAAAAAGCTTTGCCTTATTCCAGTTCTTGGAATTGAACATCTTTCTGGATTTCCAAATGTCTATCTCATTTAATGTAGGTAATTTTATTTAAAAACAAGTCAAGTTGTAGATCTTTTTCTAGCGAGAACGTTTTGAAGGTGGGTATAGAAAAACGTCTTTGGGTCACTAAATAGATGAGTGCAAGGTCATGCTATCGCCAATGAAAATGAGCATAAATTAGGCGCATGCATTAATTATAACTAGTCTGTTTTATGTGTAATTAGTCTGGTTCGCATGACCCAGAAATGAGCTACCAAAAATGAATACAATTCCTGGTTATTATTCAACAAGGAAGCATGTATTAGGTGCTATAGGTAGGTACTTAGGTACCTATGAAAATATGTAGGACAGATGCATTACCTACATATGTATTAGTTTTTAGAATTGCTAATTAAGCAAGCACTTGCACACAACATCCCCAGGATTTGGTCGCCAAAAGCATGACCACTTCTACATGTAATAAATGTAGGTGTCTCTCTGAAACCCTTTATATAAATCATTACATTGAAGCTGCAAGTCAGCCAAAATTCTTTATAGTGTAACCACAAGGCTGAAATCCTTTTATTTATGTACAGCACCAAAACACAATTAACGACCACAACCCTCATTTCTTCCACCGGTTGTTCAGTTGCCAACTGGATGGGCACCCGGTTGCGTTTTTCACATGACACAACTTTTCACACCTGGTTGGTGGATGATCAAAAGAAGAATTTCATTGAGCGATGTGCCGACCTAATTGGTTGCCTGGCAACCAGGTGTGAATGGATGTCTAGCCAGTTGCGCCCGGACCTAAAAAATGGTTGGCAACCGGATGCCTGCCAACCGAATGTGTATCATTAAATGTGTTCTTGACTGTACCTATGTATGTACATACATCCATGCCTCTTAATTAAAATTTAAACAATCCTTGCTATTTGCACACTCAAAGTTCTATGACCTCATTTTTTTGGTCTCTTAGAACTTTGATTTGTATGTCTGTTGAATTTCCTTAGAAGATCTGTCACACTTCAATTTGCTCACTATCAAAGTTCTGTAGAAGGTTTGTTGAACTTAGGCCGAACTTCGATTTTCACAACATTGAAGTTCTATTAGAGATTTGTCACACTTTGTCACAAAGTTCGACGAAGTTCGATGTGCATTCTATTAAAGTTCTATTAAAAATTTATTGAACTTCGATTAGCGTCTTATTGAAGTTCGACAGTCTTCTATAGAACTTCGATCACAGTTATTTATCAAACTTTTATAGAACTTCTTTGAAGTTCGACTGTCTTCTATAGAACTTCGATCAAAGTTATTAATCAAACTTCTATAGAACTTCTTCATAGTTCTTTATCGAACTTCTATGGGACTTCATTGAAGTTCTTCACTGAACCATGAATTATTACAGGACACCTTATGTGGAAAAAACCCTAAATTACATGGGAAAAAGTGAGTTCACGTAAAAAGTTCAGAGGAAAATTAAGGCAGTTTTATTGGGTTTTAAACAAAAAATGCTAATACATCAATTTTATCCTTGTAAAAATTTATTATAGGCAATAACGTTCATCATTTAGATATTTTGTAATGTAAGGTTGCACCGTCATTCACTTAGCATCTATTTGTAGTGTGAAAAGAGCATTCAATATCAACAGACACTAGAGGAGTGTGTCTTTGGGCGCATATCAGGATATTTGCCTGCTACAAGATTTTCAATGTCAGGGTTCCTGGCCAAACTCGAAATGAACTTGTCATTTGCAAATCCAGTTTAACTGTTGCCAGCTTTCTGAAAAATTCGCCATTCCTTTTCTAATGAGCCAATATGTTTCCAAATTTTCAATAGCAGTTACCTAAAAATAAGTGGTGTTACAGGGCCACCTGACATGATCTTGTTAGGTTGCGTGGGAGTCGTATGTGGGCAGCACAAAAATTTGTGACGTCATTGACGCTAGAACATGAATACGTTGAAAGGGCCTTCTTGGCCGCAGGATTGTTGTGTTTGGTACGTCGGAATTGATTGAAATATACCAATTTAAAAAATATTACCTTATGAAAATGAACCAACATTTTATTGAGATTTGAATTATTTGTTGATTAAAATTGTTGTTGATGTCTGTGAGACAGATAAGGAACTTTCAAACAGTACGATAGGTATTCATGAGTGCTTATAATTTTAGCAGCAGTGTTCAAAAAAATTGCATTCATAATTTGGATTAATGTCGTTTTTGTAAAAAGCTGACTACACTATCTTTCGGTTGACTCATGCTCATTTGTAAAAGTCTAAACTTGTGAGCTTTTACCTTTTAGACTATTTTACTGATATCGTTTTTATGTAAAAGCTCAAAAATGCAAATTTTCCTCGGCTCTGCCCCAGACCCCTCTGGGGGGGCTGTTATATCAGTCTCACCACCCGAGACCCCAATCCATGTGGGCTCGGACGCTTAACGCCCTCCTTTTTAGCAATACAAATTGCTGCTCGAAAAATATTTTTATCTGGATCTGGATCTGGATCTTTTTAAATTTTGATCTGCAAAACGATCTAGATCTGGATCTGGTTATTTTCTGTCTGTTATCTGGATCTGGATCTGCCGAAAAATCTGAACCCGATCCTTATCTGATCGGATCTGGGTAAAAATCTGGCTCTTTTACATCACTACCTATGTATGACCCAGAGGCAGGTGGTGCAGCCGATGAAATCCATTCCTTCATTAGCAGCAATGGAATCTTGGGTCATGGATACTATGGGACCACTCCCGATCGTTCAAAACAAAGCTCATATTTTAGTTTTTATCGATCGTCTAACTAAATGGGTTGAAACTGTAGCCATTTCGCCACCAGCACCTATGTATGATCCGGGAAATCCATACGTAAATTGCTGAATTGCTCAAGGGACTGGCTGTTGAAGCTACCCATCATGCTCAGATGCTGCAGCAGCGTCATTATGATAAGCAGAATAGAGTTGTATGTAGGTGAGCAACCCTATAAGGTGGGTCAGTTAGTTTTATATAAAAATGCCCGTTTTAATAACAAATTTCAAAAACGTTGGCTTGGACCCTTTTTGATCCAGAAGATACAAGGAGTAAATGCTAAAATTAAAGAATTGGGCGGTCGTTGACGAAACCGGGTGGTTCATTCAAATCACCTATGTCCTTTTTATGGTGAGAAACATAAAGTTGTAGATGAAGCTGACTCTTTGAGCTAGGGCAGCATCGAATACTAAATATTGGCAACTCTCTAAAAAGTAACTTATCTAATTTTTTAAAATTATTTTATATTACTTACATAGAATATTTACTTAAATATTTGGCTTAATTTTGGGATTAAATGAATTCCAGGCCAAATTTTGCTTAATTAGCTTAGACATATCTATTGCTTAATGGGAATATGGTGGTGCCTATGACACATATGTATCAAAATATAATGCCTATACCTATGTACCTTTATTATTCTAAATTATTGAATAATCTTAGTGATATACGTATGTATATCCCACTCAAAGGCTTCCTTCTTTCCTATGGTATGATGATATTTAAATTAATCTGGTGCAATTTTCCTTTATTCCTGGTGTAATTTCATTTCTATTCTATTGCAACAGCCAATCGAACTTGCATCTAACCTCGAATGTTATTTATATTTACCTGCATCTTGCTTGCTATAATATTTTATTTTTCAACGATGGACTAGAATAACAACTAAATTAGCCGCCTTCAACACTACATACCATAACTTCCCAACAGTGTCAATGATACAATAAAAAGGCAGTAGCAAAGACTGCCCGATTTTTTAGCTAACCCCTTATAAAATTTGGTTGGAAACTGCTCATGAAAATTTATCTAAGATCTTAAAAGGGGAGGAATGTGACGCTTGTCAACGTCAGACCATGCTTTCCATGTTCAACTATCTGTGCCGAGTGATAATTTGGGGGTTTTATGTGTTAGTAGGTAACTAATTAAGTAGAATGATCATGTTATTTTAATATAGGTGACGGGAACGATTTATTTTCGCATAAAAATACTAGTGTTAATTCCCATTTAGGCTCTCTTTCTCTCTATTTCGATATTGAATCTTTTCTATGTAACTCTGCCCGGTTACACATGCCTATTAATTTAAATTTAAATGATCCTTGCTATTTGCGCACTCAAAGTTCTATGACCTCATTTTTTGGTATCGTGACTCGGATAAGTGAAGGATGGCTTGAACGATTTCCTTTATTTGTATTCTTGGCATTCATCAAAGTCATTGATGCACGAGGTCAGGGTCACCCGGGGGAGGGGGAGTAAAATCCGAAAAATCCTAAAGAGAAAATTTAGTGCTCACAATTTTTGTTGCTATTTAAACAACAAAAATTGTCAAACTAGCCTGTTAAACTCTTTTTATTATGATAGCGAATTTGAAAAAAATTTAGTCGATTTTGACTCCTTTGTATACTTTTCAACACTAGAAAGTAGACAAATTCATCAATTTTGGGTGCTTTCTTGCAGTTAACTGTTTTCATATTTCAAGAGAAATACGAATCGGCTCGTGTGAAGGAAAAGAGTTCAAGATTGTGTACGTGCCAATACTGAGGGATTTAGAAATATTATCCCAGAATACTGATATTTTATTAAAATTTGCAATGGAAGGTATATTTTTTGTGAAATATAAAATATATATGAATATAAATATAAAATATTGAATATGTGAAGTGCGATGCCCATGTTAACATTGAATAATGTACAATATAGATCCCGTTTTTTTGTGCGAGACAAAGATTTTAAGGCTTCGTACAAAGATGTTTGGAGCAATCTTTGTACAATTTTGTACACAAAGTATAGGGACTTTTTGGCCGATTTTTCCTTGTACAAAAAATTCGCTAAGTTTTCGTACAAACAAACAGTGATATAGATACATACCTACCTACTAGAGGTATTATGCTAGGCCCCTCGTTGTCTGGGGTGGGGCCCGTAAAAAACTAAAAAATTAAAGAAAATAAGATTAAATTACTTTTTGTCGAAATTTATTAAAATATTTAGTTATTAAATAAAATTCGTCAGATTACGTCGAAATTAAGCTTAGACGACTATTGTGTATATATCGTTTAAGATAGTCCAATGACTAACATTTTAGTGAACATCGAAACGATTTGAATATCTAGAGAACGTTAGCCTAATTGATGCTTTTCAGTGCGAAAATAAGCACGGTTGTTCGATAATTCTTAGGCACAACAAATAATGCTGAAGAATAGGTTTCCTTTTCTTCTGAGAGACGTGTGAAGAATTTAAAGTTTTTTTATTCAAATTAGATTATACCATATTTTATTTAATAATATTCTTTGATCAACCAATGATACTTCCATTATGTGTAGGCTTATAAAGATTTTCTTATAAATTTTCGGCTAAAAATTGGTGGTCATTTACCCCCACCCTAAAAATGGCCGAAAGCCATACGGGTAACAAGGGGCTTTGCAGAATCCCTTACCCAGGGTTGGACGTCCTCCCCAACCCCCCAACGTCAGAAATTTTTGACGCACCATGCCCCATTTTTGGCGGAAACTTGCGATTTTGGCTATTTTTAGGTGTCTTTTGCAACTTTTGGTTAAAAATCAGAGCCGCTTACCCCCTCCCCTAAAAATGGTCGAGAAATACACATGTAACAGGGGGTCTGGGCCATCCCCCTCTTGCGCTTTTAAGCCCCGAACCCCCTCCAAAGTCAGAAAACTTTCGACAACTCTCTTCCATTTTTGGCGAAAATTTGCGCTTTTCTGGCTATTTATAGGTGTTTTTGCCGTTTTTGACCTAAAATTGGAGTCGCTAACCTCCCTCCTTCAAAAAAATGGCCAGGGACCCCAACTGAAATTTCCAGCCGTTACATGCATGCCGAGGACCCCCACTGTTTTCACTGAGTTAACTTCTAGGGATTAAAATGTGAGTCCTTCGTGCTGAATATCGTTAAAAAAGTGTAGTCAATGTCTTAGTCAGTTATGTTTTCAGTTGTTGGACGAATTTTATCGTTTAACAAATATTGACATTCATTATACATGGTTTGATTCATTGGATGCGATGGTCCCAAGAATATTTGCCACGAGCCTGAAATATATTTTTCTGGTACGAGACACACAGTAAATCTAGGATTTTCCTAAGGGGCGGTACCCCAATTTTTCCAAAAACGGATAAAAATAGGCCCAAATATTTGGTCTTCACGTGCGAAACAGCGTTTTTTCGGCATGTTACATAGTCTACTCTTACTTAACATTACTTTTGACGCAATATTCTCTCGAAAAAATTTGAAACTTTCGATAATTTATTGCGAAAAAATCAATAAATTTCCTTGACTTTAGCGGAAATCAGGCACAAAGCGCCGAAACATTCGTGAAATTCAGGCTGAACGACATTTAAAAGCGTGATTTATTGCTCAATTTCCTGTATTTGTAGTATTTAAGCCGAATGTGGAAAATTTTTTAACAGTTCTGCTCGGAAATAGTAGAAATATATGCTGAGAAAGCTGTTTCTGCTCTTGAAATCGATTTGGAAGCTACATATTTTATGAGCAAAATAACTTCCAGGTCTCTATCTTTCTTGATTTTGCCAAATAGTTTTGGCCAATGGGAGGAGGCGGCTGCCTCCGCCCCGCTTCCCCTAAAATCCGTCCTTGCCGACATAATAAAACTCTGAATTTAGGGTGGGTGGCATAGGTGGGCAGCACCAAAATTCTGGGAGGGGGTGAAAAATTTTCTGGAGGGTATGAAAAATTTTTAAAGGTCAAAAAATGGTCTTAAAAGTGGTCGTATGGCGAAAAAAACACCATTTTTCGACGTTTCTCATCGAGCACTATGCAATGGCATCAAAAAATTGCTAAAAAAGCAAAAAAAAATTTTTCTGGGGGGGTATTTCAACTTCTGGGGGGTGCATACCCCAAGCCCCCCACGCTCATGTGTGGTGGGTGGGGTTGTCATCTTTTAGGGGAATCCCATATTTTCCCAATGGTGTCCAAAATTGTCCCGAAAAATCTGTTCTTTATGCATGATGTATTCGTTTTTCGTCTTTTGGAAAACCGAATCATTTGTGATCCGAAAAAGGTTGGAAAATTTTTAAAGTTTTCGATGAAAAACGCGCGAAATTATTGTTAAAATCCACAAAGCATCGAAAATATTCTCGAGAAATCCTTATGAAGGATTCAAAAAATGCGTGTTCCGAACATAAACTACTCTCCCGACATTGAAATGTTTCCAGAACGCCAAAATAGTTATAAATGTCATTAATTTTTACTAATCCGCAGGCACGTAAGCTGGCCCTTCTATTTTGGGGGGACCAACACCAATTTTGGGGGTCTAAGCCGAAAATAGCACAGAATAACGTGTAAAAAGTCCTATTTTCCCAGTTTTTTTCTGAATTTTGGGGGTCCGGCCGGACCCACCACAGTACCCCACAGCTATGTGCCTGCTAATCCGGCGCAAATTCGAAAAATCGTGCTCCCTAAAATAATGGAAAAATTATCTGTATTCTCTGTATTTTCTTTTTTGCTTGATTGATACAACCTCTCAGGCATAGCGAAATTTCCTGCTGAGCTACAAAAAATTGAAATCAAACAATTTGATATTTTTGCTTCCCTGTAGCTTTGCCATATTGTTTAAGGCGAGTGACGACGATGACATCGGTGGTGTTATTTTAGAGGCAAGTCGCGAACAAGCTTTAAAATC
This sequence comes from Mermis nigrescens, assembly GCA_036768485.1. NCBI lineage: Eukaryota > Metazoa > Nematoda > Enoplea > Mermithida > Mermithidae > Mermis > Mermis nigrescens. The sequence goes on from JAVLUZ010000141.1 coordinate 4,843,234, forward strand.
GTTGCCAAAACTTACATGAAGATGATGACTTGTTTCACAAGTTGCTCGAGGTATTGCCTGACAATTTAGTTGAAATTTCTCATAATTTCATGCAGTTACGGATCCAGGATTTTCGTGAGGAGATGGTACCCTAACTTTTTCTGAATAATTAAAAATAGGTCCCCAACTTTGTTATTCATGTGCCTAATTTCGCCGTTTTACTATGTATACTTCTAGTCAAAACCATATTTGATGCGAGCCGAAATAGGGCTCCAAAATGAAGTAAAATATGCTTATTTTTTGACAGGGGCTAAAAGAAAGTAATCAGAAGACTGAAAAAGACCTTCAAAACAGATTTTTTGCATATTTTGAAATAAACAAAAAAAGTTATGGTGCATTGTTTTCCATTTCTTTTCTTTCTTTATGTTTGTTAATAAAGAATCCAGGCTTGATCGAAGCGTTTTAAACGTGTCAAAATATTCTGGATTTTTAATTTTTTTGTGTCATTTTAATACCCTAAAATTGACTACAATCACGTGTTCAAAATTTTCTTATTTTTTTGCAGGCACGTAGCTCTGGAGGGAATGGGGGGTCCGGTCTGGACCCCTCAAAATTCAAAAAAATCGGAAAAATAAGACTTTTTAAATGTTATTTTGTGCTATTTTTTGGCCTTTTTGTGCTTAGTCCCCCCAAAATTGGTGTTGGTCCCCCCAAAATAGGACGGCCAGCTACATGCCTGATTTCTTGACGTTTTTCATCCCCAGAATTTAGGCAAACTTAGGAATTTTAGGTATGTTTTAGGACATCTTTTGTATATACATATGTAATGTAAAAAGCTGATTTTTTGCATCATTATTTATTGATAAAATTTCTATAATTAGTTATTACATATTATTCATTTTCTTGTGAAATAATCTTATTTATTGCTGATGAATAAAATATTTAGTCATATCTTTGAGATACACCTAAAAACAAATGAATACCACCACACGTGGACATGGAGGATCTAGGAGTCCTGGACTCCCCCCCAGAGTTCGGCGGGCCCTCCCCCAAAATTGATAGACACCCAGAATCGTATTCTTTGCTGCTATTTTCGGTAATTTCGCCCCATCAGACTACCCCAGAATTCGGCCACTGCCCAGTACATGAATACCACTTATATCAATCTTATATAATTTTAGTGTGAGATCCACGATGGAGTGCAAATTAGCGAGGCTGAAGTGCACGCAGGAGCTCTAATCGTATCATTTGATCACTGTTCGGATTACGCTATAGCAACTGAACAACGGATTTGCTTAAGAGGATTAAAGACGTTTTCAGAGGCAGTCATGTACCTCGTTGTTTATCATTATGTTTTCGATTTGAAATATGTACGCTGCTCCAACAGTACTCGAATTCTTGCAACGCGCTGTCGTTTAAATTGGTTACACGTAGTGTTGTAAAAGATAAGGATTTTTGCAAGATAAAAGATAAAGATAAAGTTGAAATTTTAAAATCTAGAAGATAAAGATAAAGATATAGATGAAGATAAAAGATTAAGAAAGATAAAGATAATTTGCAAGATAAAGGAACCAAAAAGATAAAGATAAAGATAAAGATAAAGTGTACATATCTTAGGTAGCGCGTCAGCGCGTATACCTATAATATACTTGGGTATCCCTAACACCTGTGCACCCCCTACAGCTATAACGGGACACTTCTGGAAGGCTCGATTTTTTAACAGAAAGATAATAAAAAAATTCGCTGCCCGTGTTTTTTGTTTTTCTTGAAACTCAAAACTGACTTTGTAAAGAACGTGTAAAGTTTTTGTGTAACGTTATAACATAGGACAAATTTTGGGACCTTTTTACTGCGGTATGTGGACAACTGAGTATTGATGACTCGAACAATTGAACTGCATAGGATTATAGAGGGATAAAATTCTACAGATGACAATTTTTTGTTTTTTGAAATTCGCATTAGTTCTCGAAGGGTAGTGTAAAGAGTGCGAAAATCTGGGGGTGAAAAAGCACTTTTTGGTCGAGTTTTCAACCTGCTTATGTCTGATACTAACTCCGGTTATGAGTTTTCCAAAATGTTTTCTGACAGAAATATAGAGCGGATCAAGGGCTACATTCAGCATACAAGCAAAGTCTTCTACGCTCTATGGTGAGTTAGATCCTGGGGTTTAAAGTTTACACTCTAGTGGATGGTGTAAAAAACGGATTTTAACTAAGATTTCTCTGCCAAATTTTTCCGCTTATGCGTCAGGGTAAATTAAATACAGCAGCAATAAAGTACCTCTCGGGGGCTACACATCGCAGTAAACAGCATTTAAAAAAACGCAATATTGAGTTATTTATGGGGGTGTAAAGTTCGGAATCAGAGGTAAAAATGGGCGAAAAAACACGTTTTTTCCGAATTTTGATCAATAAATCATACCAAATAACTTTTGCAAGAGAATTTTAGCACACAGGAATGTACTGCGATTTAAAAGCTACAAATTGTACCAAACCGAATTTCTTTAAACTCAATGGGGCGTTCGGTACGGAATTTTAAAGTTTACAGTGTTCTAAATGATGGAAAATACGTTTTTGTTGCGTTTTTTGTTTGCCACTTTCTTTGTCCAGAAGTCGAGATAAGTCCAATAGAAATAAAATAAAGTGCTTTATATCGGGTGCATGTCAAAGCAAATTGTCTATACATTAATATTTAGCGAGTGTAAAGTCAAAAATTTGGTGTTTAAAATGCGTTTCTGTTGTTTTTTCTGCCTGCTTCTCCGGTTATGAGTCAGGGACACGATTATCAAGTCAAGAAATGGACCAGGAACCAAATTTGATATGCCAGTCTGGCGCATATGTTTACACTCTACAGTCTTGTAAAGTGGTTTACACCTATTGTTAGTTTGCCCATAGAACATTATGGAGACTTAATTTTTTTCTAAATATTAATCGTAATATCAAAACAATATCAAAATTACGAATCTAACCAAAATCTTCTTTACACTAGGTGTTTACATGAAGTTCACACTACATATGTATTTATCTTCGTTTTTGAGCATTCCAGAAACCTAATTTTCCCCTGGAGTCTAGAAATTTTCAAAGAATCAAATATGAGACGTCACGTAGGCGCGCTTGTTCACATCCAACAGTGATGTAAAGTAGTTTACACCCATTGTTTATTTGTCCTCAGACCATTGTAGACATGTAATTTTTTCATAAGTGTTGGTAATAATATCCGAGTAATATGAGATTTACAAATCGGAATAAAATCCTATTTAAACTAGGCGGTTAAGTAAAGTTTACACTGCATGTCAGCCTTTGTTCTAGAGCATTGCAAAAAACGAAATTTTTTCCTGAGATCTAATAATTTACAGGGAATGATTGTACATACATATGCCCTAGTCGGGAATGAAGTGGCGGAAAAATTTTCAGATTTACATTATATACCTTGTGTACGCACATGGGCTGCAACAAAATCCTGGGGAGCATAGGTGGGTGGCTCCAAAGTTCTGCGGGGGTGCGAAATTTTTTTAAAATTCAAATCCTTGGCCTTAAAAATGGTGCTATGGCGAAAAAAACCATTTTTGAATGTTTCTCGTCAAGCTCTATCGATTTGTATCATTGAAACTCGGAAAAGCAAAAATCTCTTAAACACTAAATTCTGGAGGTAATGTTGGGTCTTTTGCCTCCTGGGGGTGGTTACCACACATGGGCGTGGGGGGTCTAGCTGGACCCCCCAAGAATGTTATTTTTAGGCATTTTTAGAGCTATTTTAACGATTTTGCCCCGTCGGACTTCCCCCCAAGAATTTTCTCGCTGCCCATGTATATGGTGAGATTACCCCTCAAATCCCCACGCCCAGTTCATCCTTTTTAGATACATTCAAGTAGGTACATTATAAATTTTTATGGATACAAGAATAAAAACATTATACCTATGTAGGTACGTGCCCTAGTCGGGGAGGAATCGGTGGAAAAGTTTTTAGATTTACATGCCCTAGTCGGGAAGGAAGCGGTGGAAAAATTTTCAAATTTACGTTATAAACTCTTGAGTACGAATGTACATGGGGAGCAACAAAACCATGAGGAGCATAGATGGATAGCTCCAGTTCTGCGGGGCGAAGCTCTGGTCATTGCCCAGGAACAGGTGGTAACCCTTTTTATAAAGGTATATGTATAAAAATCAAGTGTGAGACGTCAATTAGGTGCATTTGTTTACGTGCAACAGTGGTGTAAAGTAGTTTACACCTAATGTTTATTTGTCCTCCGACCATTGTAGAGACATAATTTTTTGATAAATGTTGATCATAATATCCGAGTAATATCAGATTTACAAATCCGACTAGAATCCTCTTTACACTCGGTGATTGTGCAAAGTTTACACTGCTAATCAATCTTTGTTCTAGAGCTTTGCGAAAACCTGATTTTTTTGCTGAAATCTGAAAATTTACATGGAATCAAATAAGGGACGTCAGCTGGGCGCGTTTGTTTACACTCAACAGTGATGTAAAGTGGTTTACATCTGTGTCTATTTGTCCTTAAACTGTTATGGAGACGTAATTTTTTCATGAATGTTGATCGTAATATCCGAGTAATATCTAATTTACAAATCCGACTAAAATCTTCTTTACACTCGTTGCTAGTGTAAAGTTTACACTATATGATAAGCTCCGTTCTAGAGCCTCACGGTAACTTATGTTTTCCCTAAAGTCGTAAAATATATATGGAAACAGATGTGATACGTCTGATAGGGGCGCATGAAGAGTAGTGCAAAGTGATTAACACATAATGTTAATTTGTTCTTAGAACATTATAGAGGTTTCATTTCTTAATGAATGCTGATCGTTATATCAGAGCAATATCGAAATTATTAATCCCACTAAAATTCTTTACACTCTTGTGTAAAGTTTAAAATGTAAATTAACTTTAGCTCTAGAATGTTTTGGAAGCATATTTTTTACAGGATGTTCTACGTAACATAAGAATTACTAATCATAATGTTTGTTTCTTCTACAACAAGTAGCTTTGTAAAGTTTAAACCATTCAATTATTAGAAGAACCGCACAGTAAATGAAATCTAGTATTGTATTTCCAAATCTTGCTAATTAAAAGTAGGGTACTAGCAAAGAAAAATGCTCCGATGGAATAAAAAAGGGGAATATACTTGGGATTGTGAATTAGCGAGGATGTAAAAGGAGGGGACTAGGAAAAATCTCCCTATGTTATATGCCAAAAATCGCAAAATATGTTAAAAACCAGACTTTCTCTAAACAATGCAAAAAATTGAAGTATATTCTGCGGCCTCCCAATAGAAATTAAGTATTTACCAAAAAATTGATTGAAAAAAGCAGCGAATTAGCAATGCAGTAGCTAAGCCAATTGAATGAAATAGTACATATCGATGCATTCAAGACAATCGATGATATTGTTGGTTCAAAGCAGTAGGAAACACAGAAGCTGACGTGCAACAGACCTTATATAGATACTCTTCTACACATGTCTACAACAATTGTTTACTAAGTTTTACATTTTTCAAAGGCCACAGAATATACTTCGATTTTTTGCATTGTTTAGAGAAAGTATGGTTTTTAACATATTTTGCGATTTTTGGCATATAACATAGGGAGATTTTTCCTAGTCCCCTCCTTTTGCATCCTCGATAATTCACAATCCCAAGTATATTCCCCCTTTTTTGTTCCATCGGAGCATTTTTCTTTGCTAGTGTAAATATGGTCGCCTGGACCAGAAGAATGATGTTTGTGAAGTGCAATAAACGAGAGTGGGTGATGTAAAGCAGCCAACTGAATGCCCTAATTTTTAAACCTGAGATCAAACAGTGGATAGGCATTAGGCACACTTGAATGTATGTAGGTTTCGGGGTTTACCCTTGGTATCTGACTGACCCACGTAGGACTACTATAGTCTGCTTCACATAACTTCGTGCATAAATTCTAAGAATTTTCATTGACATTAAGCCGAGAGTTACGATAATTATATATCATATCAATGCTATAATCGTAATCTGTCAGCTTATTGTCGGAGATAGTTTCAAAATTTATGATCGAAGTTGTGTGAAACGGACTATACTACTACTACTACTACTACTACTACTACTACTACCACTACTGTCAGACAGAAAGTCACTTCTTTTCTTTTCACAAGCATCAAAACACTGCTCTGTGCGCCTGTACGAAGTATAGTCGCAACGATTATTGAGTTATTCAAACATCTCTATGTTCCATAGGCTTGGACTTAGATTGACGTGGGTGCTAGTAGTAGTACTCCGCTTAGATCAGTATCACTCCTGCTTACTTAGGTTGATATACAGGCATTAGTTTGGGTCGCACGCTATAGGCTTTAAACAATCGTTTTCTTTTCTTTTTTTGTATTACAATAAAACTTGAATGCGTCTAAATGTATTTCACGTCAAACCTACATTTTGGATTACATGCTAACTTATGTACATACTTTATCTTTTTTGCAAGATAAATTCCTATCAAAAAGATGAAGATAAAGATAGCCTGTGATTTTTCCAAAAGATAAAGATAAAGATAAAAAATCGTCAAGATAAAGATAAAGATATCTTTATATTTATCTTTATCTTGCTAAAAAGATAAATATAAAGATATCTTTTACAACACTAGTACACGGATAAGAAACCGCGTATCAAACTGGCAAATTTCTTACGCCTTGTAGACGGATTTTAAGCATACGTGGGCAGCAAGAAAATTCTGGGGGGATGCAAGATTTTTTAAAGGTCAAAAAAATGGCCTTAAAAATGGTGGTATGGGAATAAAGACACCATTTTTCGACGTTTCTCATCAAGCACTATCCATTGGCATCAAAAAATTGCGAAAAAAACGAAAAAATATTTCAGAAATTGAATTCTGAGGGGGATATTTTGATTTCAGGGGGAAGGTATTTTGGTTTCTGGGGGTGCATACGTGGGGGATGCATACGCCCTCAACCTTCCACGCCCAAGTGTGATTGTAAGCCGTTTTCTTTGGTTGATTGTAGGAACATGCGTATCGGTGATTAGCATTTTTTGTTTAAAATTCGCTTTGTACATATGCAGGTAGCACAAATTTGCTGAAAAATTTTTATCCTTACCCTAGATGCAGTGGCGGATCTGGGATTTTCCTAGGGGGGCGGTATCCCAACTTTTCCAAAAACAGTCAAAAATAGATCTGAAAATTTTCCTTAATGCGCAAAATGGCGTTTTTTCGGTGATTTACATTGTATAGTTTTACATTAAATCATTTTTGACCTAATATTTTTTCTTAAAATTTTAAAATTTTCGACAATTTTGCGGGAAGTAATCATTAAATTTCTTTGACTTTAACAGAAATCTGGTGTTAAGCGCCGGAAAATTTGTCAAATTAAGGCGGATAGAAGTCTAGAAGCATAATTTACTGCTTGATTTCCTGTTTTTATAGCATTTCATGCGAAATATCGAAATTTTTTATTGAAAATAGAAGAAAACAATGCAAAAATAGCTGTTTCTGCTGTTAAATTTGTTTTGAAACCTACATGGACAAAAAATGGCTTCCAGGGCCGGTTCCACCAGATTCTGAATAGTCTGAATCGTTTGAATAGTAGTAGTCTGAATAGTAATCGGGTTCCACCAAAAACTATTCGGAATAGTACTTATTCACTATTCAAAACTAGTAAAAGTACGTTTTGAATAGTAAAATTTACTAGTATACTAGTAAGCCGTTCCAACATACGTGGGCAGCAAGAAAATTCTGGGGGGTGCAAAATTTTCTGAAGGTCAAAAATGGCCTTAAAAATAGTGGTATGGCGATAAAAACACCATTTTTCAACGTTTATCATCAAGCACTATCCATTGGCATCTAAAATTGCGAAAAAAACGAAAAAAAATTCCAAAAATTGAATTCTGGGGGGGGGGGTATTTTGATATCTAGGGGGTAATTTGGTTTCTGGGGAGTGCATACACCCCCAAACCCCCCCCCCCCCCGACGCCCAGGTGTGCGTTCCACCAAATGACTAGTAAAAAATCTACTTGTCAAAACAAGTGCATTTTTGACAAGTGTTAGTTGGACTAGTCATTAGAGATCAACCAAAGTTTTGGCTTCGGCTTTGGCTTTGGCCGAAGCTGTCAAAAAAATGGCCGAAGGCCAAAGAATTTTTTTTATTCAAAAAAGCAAGTAAGGGATCTTGTATTAATGGCCACTTCAGAAAGGAACTAAACTGGCGCCAGTGTGCACTTCAGAAAAACGGTCACTGCGGTTCAGTGATATTTTGTTTATCATTCAGTAAAAAAATAGCTGAACAGGAGTGACCATTTTTCTGAAGTTCAAAAGAGACGTCACGGAACTGCAGTGACCGTTTTTCTGAACTTCAAAAAAGGTCACGGAACTGCAGTGACCGTTTTTCTGAACTTCAAAAAAAAGGTCACGGAACTGCAGTGACCGTTTTTCTGAACTTCAAAAAAATGGTCACGGAACTGCAGTGACTGTTTCTCTGAACTTCAAAAAAGGTCATGGAACTGCAGTGACCGTTTTTCTGAACTTCAAAAAAGGTCGCGGAACTGCAGTGACCGTTTTTCTGAACTTCAAAAAAATGTCATGTAACTGCAGTGACCGTTTTTCTGAATTTCAACAAGAAGGTCACGGAACTGCAGTGACCGTTTTTCAGAATTTCAACAAGAAGGTCACGGAACTGCAGTGACTGTTTTTCTGAATTTCAACAAAAAGGTCGTGGAACTTCAGTGACCATTTTCCTGAATTTCAGAAACCGGGTCACAGAACTGCAGTGACCAACATGGGCAGCAACAAAATCCTGGGGGGTCCACTGGAGCAAAGTCGCAAAAATTTAATTCTGGGGGCCCCCAGATTTTTGGGGGAGGGGTTCCAGACTCCCCAGGCCCATGTGTGGCAGTGACTGTTTTCCTGAATTTCAGAAAAGTTGATGAAGTGCAATAAGTTATGTTATGAGCACACATTGGCACAGGGAGTTTGGGGGTTTGTCTCTCCGGGAAGTTAAAATACCCAAAGATTAGTGTTGACCCGACCCCTAGGTTTTCCAAAAAGTGTTGGACAGTATTTTTACCGTAACTGCTGTTTCTGAATAATGAATGCCTACCTTGCATACAGAAATTCGAATTAGGTAATAAGTTTTAGCACAGGTAATTTAATTACATTCATGTGGCCGCATGAAGCTACATAAATAAATAGATATATATTTGTACAAACGCATAGGTGGGTACATTTTCGATTCCAATAGATGCAATCCGCCCATTTTAGGCTTTAAGCAGAGGCTGATTTTGATATTGGTCGGACGAGACCACTCATGCATCCGTGGGCAGCAAAAAAATTCTGGAGGGTGCAAGATTTTTTGAAAGTAAAAAAATGGCCTTAAAAATTGTGGTAGGGCAATAAAAACACCATTTTTCGACGTTTCTCATCAAGCACTATCCATTGGCATCAAAAATTGCGAAAAAACGAAAAAAATTCCAAAAATTGAATTCTGGGGGGGGGTATTTTGATATCTAGGGGGCATTTTGGTTTCTGGGGAGTGCATACACCCCCAAGCCCCCCCCCCCTGACGCCCAGGTGTGAGTTCCACCAAATGACTAGTAAAAAATTTACTTGTCAAAACAAGTGCATTTTTGACAAGTGTTAGTTGGACTAGTCATTAGGGATCAACCAAAGCTTTGGCTTCGGCTTTGGCTTTGGCCGAAGCTGTCAAAAAAATGGCCGAGGGCCGAAGAATTTTTTTTTATTCAAAAAAGCAAGTTAGGGATCTTGTATTAATGGCCACTTCAGAAAGGAACTACACTTGCGCCAGTGTGCACTTCAGAAAAACGGTCACTGCGGTTCAGTGATATTTTGTTTACCATTCAGTAAAAAAATAGGTGAACAGGAGTGACCATTTTTCTGAAGTTCAAAAGAGACGTCACGGAACTGCAGTGACCGTTTTTCTGAACTTCAAAAAAAGGTCACGGAACTGCAGTGACCGTTTTTCTGAACTTCAAAAAAAGGTCACGGAACTGCAGTGACCGTTTTTCTGAACTTCAAAAAATGGTCACGGAACTGCAGTGACCGTTTCTCTGAACTTCAAAAAAGGTCATGGAACTGCAGTGACCGTTTTCTGAACTTCAAAAAAAGGTCACGGAACTGCAGTGACCGTTTTTCTGAACTTCAAAATAAGGTCATGGAGCTGCAGTGACCGTTTTTCTGAATTTCAACAAGAAGGTCACGGAACTGCAATGACCGTTTTTCAGAATTTCAACAAGAAGGTCACGGAACTGCAGTGACTGTTTTTCTGAATTTCAACAAAAAGGTCATGGAACTTCAGTGACCATTTTCCTGAATTTCAGAAACCGGGTCACAGAACTGCAGTGACCAACATGGGCAGCAACAAAATCCTGGGGGGTCCGCTGGAGCAAAGTCGCAAAAATTTAATTCTGGGGGGCCCCCAGATTTTTGGGGGAGGGGTTCCAGACTCCCCATGCCCATGTGTGGCAAAGACTGTTTTCCTGAATTTCAGAAAAGTTGCTGAAGTGCAATAAGTTATGTTATGAGCACACATTGGCACAGGGAGTTTTGGGGTTTGTCTCTCCGGGAAGTTAAAATACCCAAAGATTAGTGTTGACCCGACCCCTAGGTTTTCCAAAAAGTGTTGGACAGTATTTTTACCGTAACTGCTGTTTCTGAATAATGAATGCCTACCTTGCATACAGAAATTCGAATTAGGTAATAAGTTTTAGCACAGGTAATTTAATTACATACATGTGGCCGCATGAAGCTACATAAATAAATAGATATATATTTGTACAAACGCATAGGTGGGTACATTTTCGATTCCAATAGCTGCAATCCGCCCATTTTAGGCTTTGAGCAGAGGCTGATTTTGATATTAGTCGGACGAGACCACTCATGGGTGAGAGAAGTCTGCATTCGCCGAGAATTCTGTGGACTACCAAAAATCGATTGATCCTCATATATTTGAATTTTTGGCGCTATTTTCAGCGAGTTTGCCCCATCGGACCCCCAGAATTTGGTCGCTGCTTAAAATCCGATTTAATTGAACAGACTACAGCGAGCAAATAAGTATCTGATAACACTGTCGAAAATGTGACATTTTTGAGTCAAAAAATTGTCTTCAATGTTTAAAAGGCATACTTTGTATGATTTTTTGAAAAAGCAACAGTCGTGGGAAATCACAGCTAATTTGATGGGGTCTGTAGCCATTCTGAAGCCGAATTCCCCAAAAACACCTCTCGATCATACTGCACAATTTGAGGGCCAAAATGGCGTCAAAAACAGTATAAATGCTAAAATTGCTTTCAACTGGTCACTGGATACTTTCAAGCATTTGAGGGAAATGTTTATTTTACTTCCGTTTGTATTCTTTGTTTCTCATTCCGCAATCCTGTTGTTCCGTTAGTACAGCCAGTATATCTCAGCTTAATGCCCCTTGTGCATGTCTGATCTCACTTGAATTTAATATTTGCTGCCTTTCCGTCTGGAAAAACCAATTTAATTAAAAAGAGTTCATGTTGGTATATACTTCTTTCTCTATTCTAGAGTGTTCGGTATTGATTATTGTAATGTTCTTTTGTAATTATATCCAAAAAATATTTTCATTGGAAAATCCCAACGTAATACAAGTATGTATGTACATGTACATATCTATATTACATCGTGCTGCGATGCAAATTAGGACGGCTTGAATAACACCTCAGTTTAGGGAGTTGTGAAACGATGATATTTTTTGGGCAAAACTTACTTGACTGATCAAACTATATTTATGTGTTTGGTGTGCAAAGAAGACAAAAGATCCGCATCTGGCGAATTTCGGTTCGAAAAATTTGAGATGACCAGACATACAGTACACCCGTAATTAAGGCCTGCATTGCAATCAATTGCAATCAAAAACGGCCTACTTTCTTATTTTCGGCTATTCAATGCTTCTTTACAGTGGAACGTACACCTACATAAAACGTCTAATAAAACGTACATATATAGAAAGAACCAGCATAATGGAATCGTGCCTAGCGTAAGTCAAATTAATATGACAATTGCGTCGTCTGGCCAGAATATGTTTGTCTGTTTATACAGGACTGCTATACATACAGTAGGTAAACAGGTAGATTACTCCATAGCTGATTTGTACGACGTCGATGAGAAGAGTGCACACAGAGTTCTGCACGTAGCTGTGAACGATAAATACATTTTGGGCATTAGAAATTGATCATTTGCAATGAATTACACAAATCAGATTGTGTTTTGGAGTCGCTTGAGGGCGGGAAATATTAAATTCAATTGAGATCAGACATGCACAAGAGGCATTAAGCTGAGATCTACGAGCTGGTCTATCAGAACAGAACAATAGAATTGCAGAATGGGAAACAAAGAATAAAAACGGAAGTAAATTAAACATTTCCCTCAAATGCTCGAAATTATTCAGTAACCAGTTGTAAGCTATTTTAGCATTTATACTGTATTTGACGCCATTTTGGCCCTCAAATTGTGCAGTATGATCGAGACGTGTTTTTGGAGAATCCGGCTCCAGAATGGCTACAGAACCCATCAGATTAGCTGTGATTCCTACGATCGTCGATTTTTCAAAAAATCATAAAAAGTTTGCCTTTCAAACATTGAAGATAATATTTTGACTCAAAAATGACAAATTTTGTGCAGTGTTATCAGGTACTTATTTGCTCGCTGTAGTCTGTCCGATCAGATCGAATTTTAAGCAGCGACCTAATTCTGGGCTCCGATGGAGCAAACTTGCATAAAGAAAAAAAGAAAAAAACATCAAATTCTCAGTGAATCAAGATCTCATAGAAAAAAAACCTTCGAATTCTCAGCAAATCCAGACCTCTCTCGCCCATGAGTGGTAGACTAATATCAAAATGAGCCTCTGCTTAAAGCCTAAAATGGGCGGATTGCAGCTATCGGAATCAAAAATGTACCCATCTACGGATTTGTACAAATATATACCTATGTATTTATTAAGCTTCATGCGGCCACATGTATGTAATTAAATTACCTGTGCTAAAACTTATTACCTAATTCGAATTTCTGTATGCAAGGTAGGCATTCATTATTGAGAAACAGCAGTTACGGTAAAAATACTGTCCAACACTTCTTCCCGGAGAGACAAACCCCCCAAACCCCCTGTGCCAATGTGTGCTCATAACATGACTTATTGCACTTCATCAACTTTTCTGAAATTCAGGAAAACGTTCACTGCCACACATGGGCATTGGGAGTCTGGAACCCCTCCCCCCAAAAATCTGGGGGACCCCCAGAATTAAATTTTTGCGATTTTGCCCCAGCAGACCCCCCCAGGATTTTGTTGCTGCCCATGTTGGTCACTGCAGTTCTGTGACCCGGCTTCTGAAATTCAAGAAAATGGTCATTGGAGTTCCATGACCTTTTTGTTGAAATTCAAAAAAACGATCACTGCAGTTCCGTGAACTTCTTGCTGAAATTCAGAAAAACGGTCACTGCAGTTCCGTGACCTTTTTTGAAGTTCAGAAAAAGGGTCACTGCAGTTCCGTGACCTTTTTTTTAAGTTCAGAAAAACGGTCACTGCAGTTCCGTGACCTTTTTTTGGAAGTTCAGAAAAACGGTCACTGCAGTTCCATGACCTCTCTTTTGAACTTAAGAAAAATGATCACTCCTGTTCAGCAATTTTTTTACTGAATGGTAAACAAAATATCACTGAACTGCAGTGACCGTTTTTCTGAAGTGCATACTGGCGCCAGTGTAGTTGCTTTCTGAAGTGGCAATTAACACAAGATCCCTTACTAATATTTGAGCATTCTACCATAATTCATCAACTTACTGAATGCGTGTTTTGTTTTTTTGATTGTTTCCATTTCTCGGCTCGCTCGGCTTAATGTGATATACCCATTACAAGGCCACCTAAATCAGCTGACTCTGTTGTTTGGAACTTTTTCACTATTTGTTGTGATGATCCATCTAAGGCGGTATGTAAATGTGGTTTAAAGTTTTCCAGAAGTGGAACTAGTGCAAAAACGTATACAACGTCTAGTTTGCTTGGTCATTTGAGAAACAAACTTTCCAATGAGTTGAAGTCTTTTAATGAACCATTGTCGCATAAAGCGGATGCAGAAAAGTCTACTCGAATTATATCAACAGCCGACTCTGCATTACCGGCAAATGCTGCATCTAAATGTTCCGAATCACCAGCAAAACAGGCGTGCGTTGATGAAATGTTTACAGGTGTTACGAAATATCGTGCCAATAATCCTATCCAAATTAAATTGAAACACGAATTGGTAGAATGGCTGTTACAAGCGAGTCTTCCTAACACTATTGTCTGGAAAGAATCTTTTAAAACGTTTATTAGCAGTTTAAACCCACGTTTTAACATTCCAAGTGAAAAGCATTTGAGAACAAAATTGGTCCCCAATTTGTTTTTGCGCGTCAAGACTGATGTCAAGCGATTGTTGGAAGAAAACATGGAAATTTTTTCTTTGACTACAGACATGTGGAGTTTGGCGGTTATGGATGCATATATGGCCGTAACCACACATGGGCGTGGGGTTTGCGGGGTATACACCTCTCCCCCAGAAGTTGAAATACCCCTTCCCCCAGAAATCAAAATACTTCCCCAGAAAAAATTTTTTATTGCTTTTTTAGCAATTCTTTGATGCCATTGGATAGAGCTTGATGAGAAACGTCGAAAAATGGTATGTTTTTTTGCCGTACAACCACTTTTAAGACAATTTTTGACCTTTAAAAATTTTTCCACCCCCTCCCCAGAAATTTTTTCACCCCCCAGAATTTCGGTGCTGCCCACCTATGGCCGTAACCGTTCATTATATTCAAAAGGACACTTGGAATAGGGAAATTGTTGTCCTTGACTGTTTACCGTTCCCAGAAAAGCATACCGCAGAAAATATCGCTAATTGTCTGAAGAATGTATTATCTGATTTTAAATTGCGGTCGGGCATGCATCTAGTTGTTCGATACAATGGCGCTAATGTTGTTAAAGCTGATGGAGTTGGCAGAATTCAAGCACATCAGCTGCTATTTGCACACACTGCATTTAGTCGTTATGAACAATCTTAAGACCCAAACTAGGCTAATGGAGTTACTACCAGGTAAAATTAATTTAAATTTATAGTCTGTTTCTTTATCCGAGAGCTTTTTCAGTAAATGTTCTCGGAGGTTACAGTAACCCCTTCTTTCTTATTTACTGTAGTTTGCTAGGTCTCACTGTAGTTACGTAGCAGAGAAGGGTTTTTCAATAACATTTTTGCGACATAATTTATTCTTGTCTTCCAGTAAATTAATCAACTTACAGATATAAATCGCGCATTCCGCTTATCCTTAGTTGACAGTTTAAACACAATAGACTAAAATAATAAGAAACGCCGCGAACTCCCTCATAGCTCAGTGGTAAAACGTCTGCTTGTCATGTTGAAGCAACTGAGTTTGATTCTACCCGATGGCTTTTTATTTAGCGCACTTAATGTAGTATGTCCCATTACTGATTAAATGCCTAAATTAAATTTATATAGGCGGATTAGTGCATTAAAAATGGAAGAATTTCAGTCACTCGCTCTCACTGAGCTGATCTGCCGAATGACAGTAATTCATCTTGTTTTGCTTACTGTAGCCCATAAAAGAATTGACTAAAAAGCTCTCGAATAAATGAAACAGACTATAGCATATTTGTGCATGAATACGAAAGTGTATAAAAGGCGCCACTGCTTGTTGGTCATTTTACTCGGTTAAAACATTTAAAAAGCACTAGTTTGTAATTATAGCTTTCTACAGATTATAGTCTATTTAGATTTAAAATTAAAACTATACAACAGGGAAATTGCTATACATTAATGCTACTATCCATAATCTTTCCCTTTGTCATTTACTTTTGATAATATTTTTGTTTAATTCAGGTGCGTCATATAGTTCGCAGCATTAAAAACAGCACTAAAGCCAAGGTAATATTCAAGAAAGCCCAATTACACGAAAAATTACCAGTACATAATCTTATCAATCAAGAAACATGATGGAGCAGTTTATACATCATGCTCGAACGTTTTGTTGAACAAAGACAAGCAATAACAATTTCGGCACTCGATATCAATAGTCTGATTGACAAGATGCCATCAAGGGAACGAATAGGATATTTTGTCGGATGTGAGTAAAGCCAGAAATAAATAAAACTAGCATTTAACTAATCAGTGTTTACAGGAATGCAGCTAGCCTTTCGATTTGGGGGAGGTAAATTTGGGGGTCTAATGACTAAAAATAGTGAAAAAATAGACCAAATGGCTAGAAAGCCAATTTTTCATAATTTTGGTTGAACTAGTTAAGTTCACCCCTAATCCCCCTCACTTCGGCTAAGTACCTGAATAATTAAGCATACACTATGTTTTCAGGTTGTTCACTTATTAAAGGTGATAGCCGATGTTGTGAAAATATGCAAGAGGGAAGATTCTTGCATTTCTGAGGTGATACCCTTTACAATGTAAGTTTATTATGTTAAGGATATCTAATGTTTTTTTAAGTCTTCAAAATTAATTGCAGAACATTTTTTCTGACATGAAATCGCCATTTGTGACAAATTTTTTCTATTTCCTGAATTTCTGATTTTTCGCCCTCCGTTTTTTAAATATGTTTTAAAACATTCTCTGTGGTTCGATTGATTGATTACAGCTCAATAATGAGGAGTTTGCAAAATGACTATGGTGCCGCAAATCCACTAAAGGAAGAATTGTTATGAAAGCTCGAGCAATATTTTTATGGTGTAGATCAACGAGCACATTTTTAAGCAATTGAATCAAATGAATTGTACGCTGTTGCAACTTTGCTTGATTCAAGTTAAAAAGAAGGTAGCTATTTTTCTATTCAATTCTGATTCATTGCTCCATTGTTATGGACTATCAAAAATTAAGCACAAAATGAAAAATGTGATCTAACTGAAGAACAGAATTCTAACTTTATTATCTAATGCAGCTAGGCTTCCAATTGGGGTGGGATGGCAGAATTGGGGGAGTGGGGTGGCCAACGTGAAAAAGTAACCAAAAACTGCCTTAAATGGTTAGAAAAGTCCAATTTTTGAAAATTTGGGGGGGGGGCAACCGGTCCTTCCAGCTACATGTCTGCCGCCTGCTCATGCAATAGTGGGTAACTTAAGTTGTATGCCTGTCATTGCTTTATCACATTCACCATCTTTATCACATGCACCATCTTTATTCATTTCTGTCTAACTTTTGCACATTCTTTAGGGTTTTAATACAGAAAATGCACCTGATACGGCGGAGTTAACGCTAGTTGAATTAGTTGTGGGTACCATGGCCAAAAATGATGAAATTTCGGTCATTTTGAACTCCTCTGCTAAAATGGTTGCAAATCCGCACAAATATGGCAACTCCTAAGGCAAAATCAGCTGGGTATGCAATTTCTCTGTGCTACAAATCTTACAGTCAAGGTAGCCATTAAACAAACGGCTGACCAGGCAAAATCAAACAGAAAAAATTCAAAAAAATTCCATGTAATTTCCGAGTTGACCTTAAACTGTGTGTCTCCATGTCTGTTTTATGCTATATATATATATATATATATATATATATATATATATATATATATATATATATATATATATATATATATATATATATATATGTGTGTGTGTATTTATATATGGTTTTGATTTAGCTTTGTATTGTATTTTGGGGTTTAAATTTTTGTGCACTCGATTTTAGTCACATTTTATAGATCAAATTGTAAGATATTCATACATTTTGTTGCCTACCATTTGAAATTAAGTGATCATTGAGAAATTGGTGTGGTTCAAATTCTGAAAGATCCACTATATGATGGTGTTCAATATTTTCAGACCCTTGGCCTTTCTGGACAATATCGGGGATGATGCACCTGAAAATGAAATGGCAATGGTTTCAAATTATGCCAAGGCGAAAGCGGATGTCAAACGTTATTTGAATGAACCAAAAATAAAATCTGCAGATTGTCCCTTAACTTTTTGGAAAGTTAACAGCACTAGATTTCCAGCTCTAGCAACAGTAATTTTTTTTACAGTTAAATTTAAACTTGGAACATGTTGCATATTTTGTTTGTATGTTTTTTTGCAATAAAACTGATAATGATTCCTCTTTACATAAAGAAATATTGCACTTTTTATGTCAGTTTTATTTTTTCTGAAAATGACTTATTTGTCAAAATTTGACTGCAATTTAGGGCAATTTTGAAGAATGTTTAAATTTATTGATTCCCTATCAACTGGACTGGACCCTCCTAACTTTTGCATTTCTTTTTGTTTTATAAACAGCTGGCGTTCAAATATCTAAGTGCGCCTATCAGTTCCATGGAAAGTGAGTGGGAATTCAAATCAGCGCGTGATATAGGCTAATGGAGCACAAATTCACTTAAAGCCTGAAAACGTTCAAAAACTGCTGTTCTTAAAGCACAACTTGAAAGCCATTGGCCATACATTCGTACAGATTGACCCGCATGAATGATGATGCACAAAATGTTGAATCTTTAAATTTTGATCTCGATGCTGCTGATGTTACTTATGATTATGATGATGATAGTGATAATGATTTTGAAGAAGAGTTTTGAATAAAATGGAGTGATTAATTTTTCTTGGGTAATGCAGTGCAGTAATGACCAGATTGTGGGGGGCCAACAATACTGGGGGGTTTCCTATGTTTTGTGTAGCTTCGGCCTTTGGCTTTGGGTTTGGTTGAAGCTGGCCTAATATTCGGCGTTTAGCCAAAGCTTCGGCTTTGGCCAAAATCTTCCTTTGGTCCAATCCCTACTAGTCATTCCGCCATGACAAGTATTCTTTTGCTGACTAGTGTGAAAATGAATATTTTGGATACAAGCAGTAGTAGCAGTGAAGATGAGGAAGTTAATTTTTGTATGGAAAAACGAAAAAAAAATTATAAACCACAGATCAATTTTGAGTTGGATGGTTTTATTCGCTCGATTTTGGCTTTCTCGTACTTCAATAGAACAGTTGGTGAACGATATAGGGCCACAGCTTCAACATGATTCCGATAAAAATATGGCTCTATTGCCGATTCAGCAGATTTTGTTGGCCATACGTTATTTAGCTGGCGCCCGATTAATGCTTACAGTTGGTGATGCTCATTCTCCTGGAAAATCTAACGTTTCCAGAGCTGTTCAAAGTGTAGTGACTGCTATAAATAAGCATTATTTTCATGATGTTGTTAAATGGCCGGATAACTTGGCGTCTGTCATCTCTGAATTTCACAAAGTGGCGCGCATGTCTTACTGCATTGGTGTCCTTGATGGATCACATATTCCCATAAAAACTCGCCACCCATGATGAAAGTCAATTTATCAATCGGCATGGAGAACATTCTATAAATACTATGACGGTTGCTGGGCCAAAATACCAATTTTTTATGTTAGTGCTAAATGGCCTGGTTCTGTAAATGATGTGCGCGTTTTGAAACTTGGCAGCTTAGCTAAAACGTTTAACGAAAGGTTGGCATGGCATCCGTTTCCAAATGCTTTGATTCTAAGGGACTCGGGATATGGTCTCAGCAATTGGTTGATTCCACCTATTTTGAAGCCGGTATTAACTCCAGCTGAAGAGAGATTCAACAAAGCGCATAAATCTACACGTCAGATTATCAAATGCGCTTTTGGAATTTTAGAGAAACGTTTTGTGTGCCTTACAAAATTAAATTTGTCACCCGAATTTTCAGCGCAAGTCATAAAAGCTTGCATGGTATTACATAATATGACATTAGAATACCAGCCCGTTGGAGAGGATGAAATTGAGACAATCATGACTGAAATAAGCGAAAAAAACAATAGAACTGGTTGATGAAAATGATGTGAGCGAGGAAGAAAATACTTCGGGACGAATATCGCAGAAATATTTTAGTTTCATTTTTCGCATGAACTTATTCTTGTAACTTCTTTTAATCTAACATATAGTAAAACAGGTGCTTCTTTTCGAAAAACTAATCTGCAGCATACCATATTGTAACATTTTCATAAAAAATGAAAGCAAACGAGGCAGAAAAATGCATATCACTCCTTGCGCCAAATGTTACTGGTAACATCTCATTCCCGACGGGCTAATTGGCCACATGCGAGCTTGCTCCGAATAGTCAACAAATGTAAAGGCTTTTGGAGTGTCAATAGGATACTTGTGCTGTAGATTTAATTTATTTTCTAATTCAAGAATCTCATGTTTCATCTTGTAGTTAGCTAGCTCTAAATGTTCCACTTGCAAAGCAATTTTCTTCTTTTTCATAGTTATTATTTCATCATTCGCATTTCTTTGAATCGATATCTTCGACTAAATCGTGAAAATGTATCTAGGAGGGGCAAATCTTAGTTTATGTACATATGTACCTATACTATCGTTAGAAAAGATATGATGATTTGAGATTTTCAAGTCAATTTCCGATCTTTAAACGTAGCGAGTTCCTTAAAGCTATCACATTTTAAGAATAAGGCAAGCTGACGAGAAAATTTGAAAAATTATTCGAAGATAAAAGCTATGCTAAACAAGACAAGGACCAATAAATGAAGTCTTTGTCCTTGGCTAACTGCGATGAATGTAAACATTGGGCTTTAATGTATCATGCTGTAAAATTTTACGTTTATATGGAAAACTCTGTAAGCGTAAACAGAAATAACAATTTCAGAGCATGGATAGGATTTCAAAATTATGCCTTACAATTTTTCATACTCGAAAATCAGAAGCTAAAAATTAATAAATAGCGTCCTATGTATTTGTATCATTCGTTTTTAAATACTGTTCTACCTGCCAAAAATGTTCAAAAATATCATTTGTTCAGAACATCTTCAAATTCACTGTCTAAGTAAACTAATAAAATCTAGATAGATGGATAAGTCAGTTTTAGCTCATTGTCTTGTAGGAATTTAGTTATTGCCCCTCCTAGTGTGCACTACAATTTGCTTCACAAAACCTTGTGACAGAAATCAGTTTAGTAATTTACAGCGCTTACAATTCACAATTTATAATACTGCTACAAAGGTGTTTCCTGCCTACTCTAATGGGACTTGGCTCAACTAGACATTGTGGTTTCATTGATTACTTTGCAGAATTTCATGAGTGACGTTTGAAAGAATTTTTAAATCGATTCGCTAAAATCAGAAGTCTATTCCATACACATGGTTTCCTGAAGCAGACTGTAGTCAAATTCGATGAAGTATATGTATACCAGCTTCTTTATTCTTATTAATTGGAAAATGAAATTTCCCTGCTGAGGGCTTAGGAGTAAAAATATCTTCTTCCGGCCCCTCAGAGGAAATCTGCAAAATGGATTTCAATGCAGACTGCAGTTCGCATTTGCTGTCATAATCCATCTCTAGTGATTCTGTAGAATTTTTGATATCAATTATTGCAGCAGATTCTCGTCCAATAACATCCAGAACAGCATCATTAAGATCAGTGAGGGTCGTTAATTTGTCACCCCAATGCTCCCATTTGCTTCTGTGCATCAAGTTTGAAAAGGGTATCGTCTTCTCCAGTTGGGCCAAACACAATCCCGAAAATGGGTCCAATCTTTTCCACATGTTGGTGGTAAATATCCAATACTCAGCGCATACTCAAAAATTTCCTCTCATTTTTTTGTTTCGATTTGCGAGTAATAACAGATGTGAATGCGCCAAATAAGAGAGCTTTACTTTCGCATATTTTTTTAATTATTAGAATTTTCAACTTATTCTTATCGCTAATAACTGCCGGTTTAATTTTTTTGGATGACATTAATTGAATAAGTAAAGCAAAGCGTAAGAGAACAAAATGTAAGCAATGAATGAGAATCATTAATAGACAAAAAGAAAAATGAGAACTGAAACCAACTTAGTGCAATCAACAGAACTTGTCTGATCTTGTTTAGGAGCCAAAAGGATCTGGGCCCAGTTGCATGCACTAAACTAGGAGTGTGACACTTAGGAGTAAAGGTGTAAATTTTGGTTGCACCATCTAGGAGCTAGGAGTCTCCTAAATCAGCAGTGTAGGAGTAACATTAGGAGCAAAGAGGACGTTAAAGGAGTAAGTTTAGGCATAATTTTATAGGTGGGTTGCACCATGCTTAGGAGTTTTTTTAGGAGTGAATTTACTCCTTATCTTTGCACAAAATATTAGGAGTGTCTGTTCTCTCCTAAAGCTGTCGGTTGTATTGAATTAGTCTTTTTTTGACTGCGATGAATAGTACTAGCAGTGAAAGTGATGAGGAAATTATTGAAAAAATAGGCCAAAAAAGAGCCTGCAGGAAACGTATTAATTTTGATGTTGATAATTTCGAAGAATAATTTTGAATTTTGCAGCAAGCAACAGAACGTGTTTGGTATATAATTGGACGGTTTTAACAGCCAAAGAGTAACACAGTACATTTTCTCTGAAGCAACAGATTTTATCAGCTCTAAGATTCTAAGCTACTAAAAAATTTCAGGATATTGTGGTGGTGCTCTTGGTTAGCATAAGTCTACTGTTTGTCAGAAAATTTGATCCGTTGTTCAGCTAATTAATAAATATTTTTTGCCTACAGTCACAGATGTTCCAAATAGCGTAGCTGAGTTGACTGAAAATGCTCAAAACTTTATGGACATTGCAAAAATCCTGTCTAAGAAACTCCTAGAAACACTCCTAAAATTACTCATAAAATTTCTCCTAGTTAGGAGTCTAAGAGAGTTTACTCCTAGAAACAATGAAAAAATTACTCCTAGGTTAGGAGTAAGTGGTGCAACCCAATTTAGGAGACTCCTGAGCCAGGAGTAAATTTGCTCCTAATTCCTAACTCCTACACTCCTAGTTTGGTGCAATGGGCCCCTGATCTCCTCTTTATCATACATTCATTTTGTGCAATGTATGTAGCAGTACATTAGGTATCGTCCATACACTCACAAATACTAAGAAAAAATTACTAGTTGGAAAAGTCTTTGATTTTGACTAGTACTAGTCGAAATTTACTAGTTTTGAATAGTAAATGGTGGAACGCTAGTTTTTATTACTTGTTTTGTATAGACTATTCACTATTCACTATTCATTTTTGGTGGAACCGGGCCCAGGTTGCCAAGAAAGTAAATAAATGTAATTCATAGGTATCATCTGGCGCGTAGCGCTGGAAAAAAATTTGAGAAATTATGGTCACTGATGGCCAAAATCATTGCAAATTGCATATCCATTCTTTATCTCGCCAAACATTTTTGGTCCACAAGGGGGTGGCCGCCCAATCCACCTCTGTGTAACCGTCAATTAGCAAAAAACTATTCATTTTTGAAATTAAAACATATTCAATTTGAAACCTGACAAATAAGTTAAAAATAACCGGATAGTTGATACGCTTTTTATCATATCCAGGGCAAAAATAAGATTGCAGTAAAATTACAATGAGTCTTGTTTAAAAGGAATCTGAAGCCATTAAGTTTTACCTAAATTCTAATTCTCAACATAAATTGAGATTCTCATCTATTTTTTAAACTGACTAATTCATTGTCGTAATTCTTTGCATCCAACTAGGAATCAGTAAATTATATGCTTGCATCCGGGTTTGTCTTTGTGCATAGCTTTATGTGCTTTAATAAATTACATCCAAACATGATTTTTGCTCATCTTATGTGCCTATTGTTGTTGTGACCTTCTCTTGCCAGTCAAGATTTAATTTTAACTCTTTGGTATTCATTTACTGTCTTCAGGAAGCTGTGGTCCGTGTGGCATTATGTTTTTAACTTTTTACCTCGCATATGATAATTCTTTTAAAATCAATAAATGTACTTACCTCGCCTCCATATTCCTGTATGTCGGATTTGAATGCATAGATGTACAGCGCTAGTTCTACGGACAATGGCATATTTGTCCGTCAATCTAAGCAATTTTCAGCCATTAACAATGGAAAAATTTTCATGCTCGATCAAAGCGAAATTTTAGCAGGTTTACTAGTAGCGACTGAAAGCACAAAAATTTTCATGTTGAATCGAAACTAAAATTTAGTGTTGCATAAAATTAATTTTCATATTTATTCATTGCTAAATTCTTGTGCCATCATAATACCCCACTAAGTCTTAGTGGCAGCCACTTACATGCTTGAATTCTTTGCTCAGATATGTAATGAAAACTGCTCTAATTTGAAATAAGTTCAAATTCCACCATGCTCGGCAACTCAAAATAGACTACCTCCCATGGAGCAATTAAAGTGACAAATCATCTCCGGCTGTCAAAACGGCTACTTCAAAAGAACACTCATCACCCTGATTGATCCGATTTTGAATCTATTCACGTGCAACTAACCCAGCGCAAAACACTATAACTTGATATTCACGTGATAACTAAAATATTGCACTACTCATCCCAAACTTACTTATGATAAAACCGGAAACTTAAAATAACTGACAACTCTATTATCATCAATTAACTGGGCGTGGGCACCACCCTTCCTTTGATCTGCCGTTCTCCTAACTGGTATTTAAACCCGTATCCCTGACACAATCAGCCTATTCGCCGACTCGCTCCTCCGGGCCTCATTTCGCTCCGCGTGTTGTTGCCTACACGTTCTACCTATATTCGCATTTTAATCGACTGTTGCGTCGTGTGCCCAAGTTGCGATAATTATATTTTGTCAGTTACTGTTGTAGTACAATACTCGGCTACTCTAACCCCCATCGTTCCTTTACAATTTGGAGGTCTATATACGGAGATCTCTGGTTGTGCTACCACTACACATAAATTTATTTGATAATTTTGCCCCTAGTTACAACTTACTTATTTGTCCCAACTTAACTTAATTAAACGGTAAGCTTGATACCCTATTGCCGTTTTATTTGTGTACTAATCTGTTAAACTGAACTCCAAACGCGGTCTTCGGGTCCCCCATAAGCCTTATAACTTAAGATCTGTGTACCAAAAAACTCACCCTAAAATGAATGTTGATCTACAAGAACTTCAGGATATTTTTGCCACTAGCGCTGAAGCAGTAACTAGAAGAACTTTAACTAATGTAATGAACGCCGTTCAGGATAGCTCTCCCTCCTACTCACCCAAACCCAGCCACCCCTATTTTACGGAAATTCCAACGAAAATATCTCCGACTGGCTTTTGCTTTTTAATCGTTTTGCCACAGCTCATAATTTAAATGAACAGCGAAAAATCTCATTATTACCTACTTTTCTACGTGGCCTGGCTTTAACTTTCTTTAACCGCAGGGAGCAAGAAACATTAAATAATCCATTAACCTACTTGGAATGGGCTAATGAACTAAAAACTGAATTTCCGGCCGGTAGGGACTCTGCCCTCCGTGAAATGGAACTGGTGCACCGAACCCAAAGATCTAACGAAACTGTCTCTGAATTTGCTGTAGATATCCGAACTTTAGTAAAATCAGCGTATCCTACCCTTAATACGGAGCAAAGGGAAACGGTGGCTAAAGGAGCTTTTCTCCGAGGTCTAAAACCCGAAATTAAGCGCTTTACACTTCTTGGCACGGAACCCAAAAACCTTGAAGAGGCTATTAGGCGGGCAACCCAACAGGAAATCCAAGACCAGGCGTACGGAACCTCCACCTCCACTTTTGACACTAAACAAACCCCTCCCGAATTAAGCGTTTTAACAACCACTATGAATAACTTATCCCGCCAAATTGCTAACCTTAATTTCCGATCCCCTCAGCAGACTAACTGGCGGTCCAAGGAACCTTTCAACCGCAACCAAGGGCCCTGGAAGCGGGATGTTAGCCCTTGGAACAGTCAGGGTAAAAACCGCTGCTGGAAATGTGGGAGGTTAGGCCATCATGCGATCAGATGTCCACAAAATTTTCACTCCCCCCACCCTAGCTCGACTAATTTTGGAGTAAATAATCAAAACACGTCCAGGCCCCCTCCACCTGTGGGCATTGGGCGGTCAAGAGACCCTAGCCGACTTAATTCTGCACCCATAGGTAGCTCAAATAGGCATGTGATGGCGATGTCCGAATATATAGGCCCCAACGAAAAGGTACCAGCGAACCCAAATAATTTTACCGAGGTAGAAAATGCATTTTCATTGTCAAAATCGTGTCCGGACGGTATAGATGTTGTTGACTTCCCAGTGGAAGGGTATAGATTTGATTGTATTAATTTTTTGGTTTTGGAAGGGCACGGGGAAGGTAAAGGTCTAGGGCAGAAACCCCTAACCCGAGAAAATGTTGCACTAGACTCCCTCCCCAGGGTATGGACTGTTAAAGAGGTGCCCGTTGACCTAGGAGGGTTAGGTGGTGACACTCCCGTCACAAATAATTATCGTAGTAAGGCTTGCACTAAGGGACAGTCCGCATGCCTTGGGGTCATGAACGCGCCTAGGTCACCAAAATCTGAGGCTGCAGCCGGGAATGTGAAAATTGATAGTTTTGATTGCGTTCATGACGGTTCTCGAGTAAAGAAACTGATTTTCAGTCCGTTTCTGACCACTTTTTGCCTTTTGCTCTTTCTCCTACCCCATGGATTTTGTCAGGTTCCGCCAAATGTCCGCACATATAATTTTTGTGGTACGCTGCAAGGCGGGTATGCTTTAGCGGTCCCCAAAACTGTAGACTGTGTACCCCCCATTATCCACTCTCCTACCCCCTATAGCATGAAAGTCGACATATGGGTACCCATAGACACACCTTACAGGGCCGAAGCCATAAAATGCTACATACATAACCGCACTATATGTACTCACACGGGTTTCCTAGGGAGTAAGGGCATTATCTATGACAGGTCCACCACCAGATCAGTTTCTGCCGCAGTTTGTTCTGAAACATGGAAAACGAAAAACTGGGGAACTGAAACTCTCCTTCGTCGACAACATGGACTCTGGGCTACCACAAACAATTTAACTCTTGATTTTTCCTGGTGCTGTCGTGATATATGTAAAACTGCCACCAATTTTTTCATAGAAGTGGGCCAGGTGGGTACAACGGACGGAGACACACTCAGCTCTGACCTTTTTGACATGGCCGGGTGTCACGCCCAAACCGGGAAATGCACCACTGATGAAGCTGTAGTCATCTGGGACCCCTATCCCCTAAAATCATTCTGTAAATATCATAAACTCGGAACATTCACTGTGGATGTAAACTTTCCTTTTGTTATCGCTAAAGAATTACAGAGTAGCTTTACACTTACTAACTCCACTGCTGCCTGCAAACTACTTAGTGCCTATGAGACGCTGCAGGGCGTGATAATCAAGGTTATCATGGGGCGGGATAACTTTTTTCTCCGTGAACACTATTATGGCCGAATACCCCGAGAACCCCAAAATACCACACACCCAACTAAAATGCGTATTACAGACCCAGAAAATGCTAAATTACAGTATTTGGAACAGAGAATTCTCCAAATTGAACAGGAAGCCTTTAGAAACGTATGGTTAGAGTTATGTCGATCTGCCCAACGACAGCTTGATACTATTAAACAACTCTTACGTATTGACACAACAGCAGGCGCCCGGGTCCTACTCAGGCGAAGTGACATACATGCTGTTTTTGCGGGGGATGCCCTGATGGTATGGCCATGTACCCCGGTTAACACTACAAAAATTTACTGGAACCACAGAGTACGCGATGTCTGCTATGAATATCTCCCTGTTGAGGTTGGGTCACAACGTCTGTATGCACTACCTGGGGGGACTGACCTGACCATGTTCTCCCACAAAATTCCATGTGAACGGGTGGTTAAAAGCATTTACTATAAAAAACCAAACTATTACTCCGCCCAAGGTTCAGTACATGTCTCACAAACCCCTCTGCAACTTATTTGGGCCGGCAACTGGACACCTTTTACGTTTGACTCCCCAACCCTATTTCATGACACCATGAGCACTCTTGGAGGGGCTAGGAATACCCATGACCTAGAGCAAAAAGTAAACCGCCTTATGGAATACACTTCCCAATTATCTGAGAATCCAGCTTTAGTTTATCAAATCCTCACTGGGACTGGGACTGCCATCAACAGTGTTTTGGACCATAGCCAACAAAAATTTGAACATCTGCTTAACAGGGCTGCCATAGGCACTTCCAACACCCTTAGCCACCTACTTCATGGCCTCTATCAAGTACTTATAAATTTTTTAATCATTACTATGATCATTTTGGTAATTGCAGTTTCAGCTTACATTGGCTTTTTGAGACTCAAGGTATACTGCCGACATAGGACCCAACGCAGGACTCTTAAACACATGGTAGACGAAGTTGGGGTGGAACTCGCAAACTTGACCCCCTCTAGCTCATCCCAAGCCCCACAGGAACGCACCCCGGTGAAACCCATCCGTAGAAACCGAATATCAAAATTAAATAGCATTTGGGGGCTTATTCTACGAAAACGGCCACTTAAAACCCCCGATTCTGATCCAAACTCCGAAATCCCAATAATTTACATAAGAATTTCAAGTGAAAAGATTCCGGCCTTGTTAGACTCCGGTTCTGAAGCATCAGTTATGAGCAGACGCCTTTGGGAATATCTTTTTGGGCCCGTAAACCCCTTGACTCGCTCCCCTGAGGACACACGACCTCTAATTCTCTCAACCGGGCAAGAAGTACAAGTTATTAATCGCATGACATTAATGGTTACTATAGCATCACAGTGCATTTCAGTTACCTTCCTTATTTGTGACCTACCCACTATGACTCAAAATAATATTGATTGCATATTAGGATGTGACACTTTATCTCAGCTTGATGACATAATTTTAAATATTAGTGCTCGAGCTGTAACTATAAATGCTTACTACCTTCCTTTTGCGGTCAATGGAGCACCACACCCCTGGCGGGAGGAACGGTTTAGCAGCAACCTCACTGAACTGACCCCAGCAAAGCCAGCACCAAGCACTAAGCTTCTTAACATTCAAAGAACCACACCCGGGAAAACCGTGCTTGTAACTCAGTCGAGTGACACTATCTGTCACTGCCCCTCAATTACAGTCCATGTAAATGGCCGCCCCCTTAAGGCAATTATAGATACAGGAGCTACTGTTTCAGTCATCTTTAAGCGAACCCTGCTAAAGCTAGGGATTTGTCCCTCCACTGTATACCCTGCGGATAGTGTCATTCGGGGTATTGAGGGACATGGCCTACCCGTCCTTGGGAGTGTTTGTGTTGACCTTGTCATAAATGGAAGACCCAAAAATACTACATTTTGCATACTAGAGAAAAGTCCTTTTGACATGATTATTGGACTAGATATATTAGTTGAATACCAAACTGTCCTCTTTGATTTTGCTTCCCGAACTCTGACCCTTGGGGGCGAACCCATCCATTTTGTATGTAATGCTGAGATTGAACTACCCAATCCAACCATGGTTAGAATGTGTGAAACGGTCACTATCCCTGCCCGCTCAATTGTGGAGATCTATGGACACCCCACGGAACCCTTGCTGACAGAAAACGCAATTAATAAGCATTTTAATTTCGAACCCATTCACTCTCCATCTCGCAGTTTAGGATTAACCCTGTACCCCACCCTTTGCATGCCAGTTTGCAACCACATTCCAATCCAGGTCCTCAATCCCCTCACTACCGACATAAAATTGTATAAAAATTCCACATTAGGATATGCCATACCCATGACCCACCCTCCCGACCCATCGGAAGACTTAGTAAAAGCAACCCCAAGAGTCATGGCTGCAACTATTTCATCCATACCTTCTAAAATGATTCACGACATTCTTGACCAAATACAGACCAAAGTTAAATTCAATACCGCTTTATCTGCTGAGCAAACTCACGTTTTAATGGAATTTCTACAATCACACAAGACTCTTTTTGTGCAACACGAAAATGACCTAGGGAAAACCACCCTCATCAGTCACCACATCAACACCGGAAACAATGCCCCAGTTAGAAGCTATCCTTATCGAGTACCTTTTGCGGACAGGGCTCGAATCGTATCTCATGTAAATCAAATGCTAGAATCAGGGGTCATAAGCCCATCCACGAGCCCCTGGGCTAGTCCCATTGTTTTAGTCAAGAAAAAGGACGGCTCTGATCGTTTTTGTGTAGATTACCGAAAACTCAACTCCATAACCAAAAAGGATACCTACCCCTTACCCAGAATTGATGATATATTAGACACTATAGGAAAGGCTAAATATTTCTCTACTCTAGATCAAGCATGGGGGTATTGGCAAATCCCAGTCCACCCTTCTGACCGAGAAAAGACAGCCTTCACAACGTTCGGCGGACTTTTTGAATTTAATGTCCTCCCTTTTGGCCTCTGTAATGCCCCTAGCACATACCAACGACTTATGGACACTGTTCTCCAAGGACTCCAGTGGAAAATTTGTTTGGTATATTTAGATGACATCCTAGTCTATTCTGAATCGTTTGAAGACCACATGCATAACTTAAACCTAGTTTTCACTCGACTCAGACAGGCAGGACTCAAATTAAGGCTAGAAAAATGTGAATTTTGTAAAGATGGAGTCAAATTCCTTGGACATGAACTCACGGCCAATGGACTGTCCCCCGATAAAGCTAAGGTATATGCAATTGAACAGGTTAAGCCACCTCAAAATGTAGACCAGCTTCGATCCTTCCTTGGACTCATTTCCTATTATCGACGTTTTATCAAGGATTGTAGTAAAATTGCAACCCCTCTCAATAACCTTTTACGAAAAAATAAAGCTTTTGTATGGACCAGTGAATGCAACAGCGCTTTTCAGGCACTAAAAGTCTCACTCACAACTGCTCCCCTCCTAAAATTGCCAGATTTTAATCAGGATTTTTACATTCAAGCTGATGCTTCTGCCTATGGGATTGGCGCGGTCCTAAGCCAACTATTTGACGGACAGGAACATCCAATTGCATATATTAGTAGAACCCTCACAAAACCTGAGCGTAATTACTCAACAACTGAGCGTGAAGCGCTTGCTGTGGTTTGGGCTGTTAAAACTTTTCACCCCTATATCATTGGGCATCAAGTCCATATCCAAACTGATCATGCCCCACTTATTGGCCTTTTCAAAACGGACAATAACCTCACAGGACGGCTTGCTCGATGGCAAATCACTATGCAACAGTTTAACTATACATTGACTCATAAATCCCACGAAAAACATAAAAATGCAGATGCTGTCTCTCGGTTCATTTTGGCAACTATCTACGAAGAAGACCCGCATATCATAGCCGAACAACGTAAGGATCCTGACTTGGCACCCATCATTGCTTTTCTGGAAACTCGCACATTACCACCTGATCCCACTACACAGACCGTGATTCTATCAAAAGCTAAAATTTACTGTATGATAGACAAGTGCCTACACAGACAGCTGGATAAACATGGGTCACAGCATACCATTGTAATCCCAGCTTCACTCCAAAAGGAAATACTAGAATCTTACCACAACGATGTTTTATCTGGCCACTTTGGGTTTGAAAAAACTTACCAACGGATAAGGCAAAAATATTTCTGGGAAGGAATGCTTAATGATGTAAAAAAGCACTGCACTGAATGCTTGGGTTGCGCCACCCGTAAATCACCTACCCATAAAATCCGCGCTGCCCTCTGTCCATTACCAGTGGAAGGCCCATTTGACCGGGTTGCGACTGACATTTTGGGTCCACTTCCACTCACTATTAAGGGAAATAAGTATATCATTGTTTTTACTGACTATCTCACTAAATGGGTTGAATGCTTTGCCATTTCTGACTGCACAGCCACCACTACTGCTCTGAAATTCGTGGAAGGTGTTTTATGTCGACATTCAGCCCCAAAACAACTACTTTCTGATAGAGGAACAAATTATATGTCTCAATTAGTTAATGAAATATGTACTTTGTGCAACACGAAGAAAATTAACACAACCCCATACCACCCCCAAACTGACGGCCTTGTCGAGAAATTTAATCACACGTTGGCAACCATGCTCTCTATGTATGTTAGTTATAATCAGAGAGACTGGGATGAGATTCTCCCATATGTGACTTTTGCTTATAACTCCACTCAACAGACAACCACAAAGTTTTCCCCATTTGAACTACTCTATGGACGAACCCCTAGATTACCCATTGATGCAGCCCTGAACTTTAAACACTCACGATACACGATTGACTTGGACGACTACCTTATTGACTTTAAGCAGTACTTGACCAAAGCTTGGACCATGGCAAGAGAAAATATCCGGAATGCCCAGGACACTCAAAAAACATACTACGATAAGAAAACGAGAAATGCGGACTACAAACTTGGAGACCTTGTCATGATCTTCAACCCTGCCACACCCCAGGGGAAAACACGTAAACTTATGCACCAATGGAATGGGCCCTACCGGATAAAAACTGTGAAAATGCCAACTCTCATCGTTGAATCACTGGATGGGAAGGATGAATGGGGCCCCATACATGTTAATCGGACAAAAATGTATAAGCCAAGTGTCGAACCAACCCAGAACCCACAGAAACCTGCGGAAAAGTCGCCGTCACACCAGGGAAAAACAAGTGGTCGCAATGGTCCACTGACAGAACCCCCTCTACTTCCACCCACCCGTATAATCTTCGGAGCAGAAAAGATTAAACACAGACCTTGTGCATTTAATTAGCTAAATTCGAATCATCTATAACATTTTTTTCCCTCACACTAAATGAAAATCTGCACAGCTCTCCTTCTTTTTAAGCATAATGGCCAATGCTACACCCACTCAGCAGCCCCCAGTACAGCAACTCATGATAACCGCCCCACAACGACAACCAGACCAACCCGCACGTATGGCTTATTGTCCTGCCTCCCCGACTACTGCACTGCGATTTAAATTTAAGCGTCTGACAAGAATGATAGCGCCCTGGACTGCTGAAATTGATGAATCAAACACTATTTCCCCTACTGTATTTAAATTTGTCTCACATTCACGCCGCGCTCCTCCACACACACATTGATGTACCATTTTAAAATGCTTAAGGGTGGTGTGGTGACTTCTCTTTCTCTTGGGAACCCTAATACCACCTGTCCCAACCCTTGCAGTAAAGACATACATTATAGTTAACCCTCATCTTTTTGCTAGTACCTACTCTAAAATTGGCAACACTTTTTCTGAACATGGCTGACAAGGATGTATCCCAAACGCCAACTACTGAATCTCCACAGCCATTGGAGCAGCAACAGCAAGTAAACAGCCAATCTCCACCCCACTCCCCACAGACTCTCCTTCCGACTATGATTTTGATGATTGGGCGCATAGGAACCATGAACTAGAGCGTGAAATATTTTTCAACAACTTTAAAGCAAACTTACTCCGGCTTTTAAATGAAGGGTGCAGTGAAGAATGACATTGACTACCACCCTTATTCTAGGATCCAATATTGCGTTCATTCTTGAATGTCTATTTCAATTGTTAATTGCTTGTTTCACTAATAAACTAATAACCCATACCTTCAGTCTTATAAAACCCCTATTAAGTATGTACTATCCACCTGGACCAGACAAGGGAAATTGGCGCTGGGAGGGTGAGAAGCTCCCAACCAACCCAGTAACTACACCGCCAAAGGGGGGAAGGGAAGCAAACTGTGAAACAGACACCAACACCCCCAAACACAAACAGACACCAACACCCCCAAACACATTATCTTAGTTAATCTATATTTGCTTATGTTATCCTGAATGTAACCCTTGTATATATATAAAGGATCCAATTTGAGCCAATTGTACAAAAATGTAGAATTATTCCAAATTATTATTTTCAATGAGCAACAACACGGAGCGATCAGCAACCAACCCAAAGCTATGAATCCAACCCAAACCCACTACCCAGACGTCCTCGACCAGATCCAGACCCTCTCTGTGAATTTCGCTACTTAGATCTACAGACACGCTTAAAAAAGCTGAGGCGGGAGATTGACTATTTGAAACTTCGGTTCCAAGACAAAATAAAAGGATAAGGACATGTAAATGATCCTTGCACTCCCCAGAAAACTTGAACCACATTGTACCTAGTTGTAAGCATTTTCTCATGGCTCATGTGACAAATTAAACTATGCCTTAATAGCTACCCTCTTCAGATGTCCGCAGCAACCCCAACACGCTCAAGGCAGTCCTCAGTTGCCTCCTTCGAATCCACCCAATCGTCCTTAACTTCAAACAGCAGTGAGAAAAACTGCCACAACTGGAAAGATGAACACGACTCCCAACCCAGAATCCCACTGCTGATTGCCAACAATTGGTTGAGAAGACTCCACCGATTCCCTGGCCAGTTCCGAAGCTTGTGCGTGCCACATGACAACATCACCCCCAAACAGGCAGCCTACTTACTCGAATCCGACCCCCATGTACCAAAGACTTTGGCCCTTTCTGAATTGAAAAACCCAAATGAAAACACCAATCAACTCCAACCCATTGAACTGTTTGGCCTTGCTCGTCCCGATGGACTCGTGATCCTGTTTGATGTAACCGAACTCGGAGGGATCCCAGAACCTATCCTGAACCTTCTGAAAGATACAACTTTCCTCATTATGTCCTACAGCGAAAGTGCCCTCAACCGCATTGACCTATCACTACACAACTGGTACACCGAATTACAAATGCTGCGCGTTTTACTAGAACTCCAGTCCCGCACTCCGTCAATGCTTGCTGAACTAAAAATTGGTAGCGAACTCGAACTCCCATGTACTTTGAAATCCATATTTCGACTAGATTTACCATCGGACACCCACACACGCTGTGCTTACGAAGCCTTGGCGACTTTTGATGTCTTCACCTTCTTGGATCAACGTGGTGCTGACATTCGAAGAGCTGGGATTGTCTGGCCAAACAATGGAGTTTGGCCTAGGCCTAACACAGCAGGATCATCGCAAGGCAGCTGCACCATCCCAACAACAACAACAACAACAAAACACACCAGAGCCCTGGCCCTATACCGCTGTTGACAACTGATGTCGTAGAAACCAACTTTGCCCGTCTCATTGACCGAATCCAGGCCGACTTTCATCACAACTTCCAAGGATGCCGCGACTACTAACTGGACCCCAGAGTACCATGCATTTTACCGACATTGGGTCAACGCCCTATATGCTGAGTTTCCATACCTCCCGCGACTCGGAGCTGCAACACAAAGAATATCGCATACGCACAACAATTGACTACAAGATACAGAACAAGAACCCAAGGAAACGACGCCCCATTAAAGACTGATATCTGATATTATTACCGTAATATTGTGTTTTGTTTACTCCTCCAGCCTTCTGTTCTCATTTTTCAGTGAGGGCACTGAATACCGTAGGGGGGAAAATGTAATGAAAACTGCTCTAATCCAAAATAACTTCAAATTCCACACTTCTTTCGGCAACTCAAAATAGACTACCTCCCATGGAGCAATTAAAGTGACAAATCATCTCCGGCTGTCAAAACGGCTACTTCAAAAGAACACTCATCACCCTGATTGATCCGATTTCGAATCTATTCACGTGCAACTAACCCAGCGCAAAACACTTAACTTGATATTCACGTGATAACTAAAATATTGCACTACTCATCCCAAAACTTACTTATGATAAAACCGGAAACTTAAAATAACTGACAACTCTATTATCATCAATTAACTGGGCGTGGGCACCACCCTTCCTTTGATCTGCCGTTCTCCTAACTGGTATTTAAACCCGTATCCCTGACACAATCAGCCTATTCGCCGACTCGCTCCTCCGGGCCTCATTCGCTCCGCGTGTTGTTGCCTACACGTTCTACCTATATTCGCATTTTAATCGACTGTTGCGTCGTGTGCCCAAGTTGCGATAATTATATTTTGTCAGTTACTGTTGTAGTACAATACTCGGCTACTCTAACCCCCATCGTTCCTTTACAATAAGTTGAAACTCTAAACTCAATAGACTAACATTTTAAGCAGAGCCGCGAACTCCCGCCGCTGGTTTTTTATTTAGCGCACTTACTGTAGTATGTCCCAACACTGTTCAAATGCATGAATTGAATTTATGTTGACGGTCTAGTGCATAAAAAATGGAAGAATTGCAGCTGTTTGCCCCCACTGAGCTTGTTTGTCGACTTACAGTTAATCTTCTTGTTACGCTTACTGTAGCCTTCAAAAAACTTTGCTGTTAAAATTCTTAAATAAATGAAACATACAATAGTTATAAAATGTAGACAATTAAAAAAAACCCCAGAAGAACATTTTGTTAATTTTTTAAATGAGAGTTGTAACTGCATAGTTTAAAGAGTCTGGGGCGGAAATATGTCAGCTTTTCCGTTTAGTAAGCGGAAGCTTATTATGCTTATGATGTGCCCTCTCCTTAGCGTCACACAACCCACTTTATTTTGTTTCTTTACACTCAATATTGCATTTTTAGTGGAGGTGTAAAGTTAAAATGTAAAATCTCTCCCAGAGCACTGCAGATGGTAAATTTTTTTAGATGTTCTCTGTAACGTCAGGATAACGAATCTGACGTTATCCATGCGTGACAAGTGTGACGATGTGAAATATCAATTATGCAAATGTTAACTAATGCCAAAATATAACTCCATATCATGGGTAGCGTGATAGCGCTACCTATAATATACTTGGCCATCTTTTTTCTATGTTTATCGCAGCGAGTGCGAATTGTATGTCTCCCCTTCACAGCTATAACGAAACACATGTTAGGTGCGCTTTTTTTCAATCGATAGATAATAAAAAAATTCGATGTGCACTTTTTTGTTTACACACAATACCAAGTTGGTAATGAGTGTGTAAAGTATAAACCGAAAAATCAAATAATTTGCAGAGGGCCAATTTTTTTTAATGTTGTCCCTGGGTTGTAGATTACGAATCTGTTCTTAATATTTCTTTACACTCAATAGTTGTTGCACAAAACTGTAAAGTATACGGTTTTTTACTCTTTGCGTGTCGTAAAGCTTACCTAACTCAATTTCGTTTTCTGTGCAATTTAATTGGTTCTATAATGTAGAAAATTAAAAAATCTCAATCGAAAAAGTTTTTAACGCAATATTTTTTGATCTGTGATCGTTTTAGTGTAAAGGACTCGGGACGAAAAAAGAAATTTCTTAAGCTACTTCGCTAAGTAGGCGGAACATGCTGATTATGTTTGAAATGTGCCCTGACCTATAGTGTGTTTCACATAAGTTCGTGCATTAATTCTAAGAATTTTCGTCGACAGTAAGCCGAGGGTTACGATAATTATATATCAGATCAATGCTATAATCGCAATCTGTCAGCTTATTGTCGGAGATAGTTTTAAAATTTATGACCGGAGTTGTGTGAAACAGACTATAAGCGTTACTCATCCTACTTTATTTTGAATCTATACACCCAATATTGCGTTATTAGCGCAAGTGTACAAGTGTAAAGTTTCCAGAGCATTGTGTATAGTCGTTGTTTTTGAAAAATGATCTCCGTAACGTCAAAATCACGATTCTGACCTTTAAACTTTGTCAATCTTCCGTATTGCATTTTTTTGATCAGTTTTTTATTTTAAAGATTTTTGACTCATCTTTAATCATTTTTATTCGAAAACATGCACTGTTTCGAAGGTTAACTGGAATGAGAAACATTTTTCAAAAAACTACCTGCAAATTACTTCATAATAGTAATAATTCTCGTGCGCAGTCTTTATCAAAGCGATTCCAATATTTTTTCATGTTAAAATCCATGCAAATTTATGTCTGTCCATTTTTAGGATGTATGTGTCTCATAAATTTTCTTGAATTGTTTGCATTAGCTGATGCGTCGACCGGATTGTTTATTTCTGGCCGGAATTGTTTATGTTGTCTTGCTCGGCGACTAATTTCCGTTGCTTTCTCGTGCATTGTTCAATTGTATGCGATTTTTGGCGGCCGACACATCATTGCGTTGGTTTTACACACTGATGTGTTTGTTGTCATGCCTGGCTTTCGCTTGCTGCTTCTGTCGATGCCGGATTTTACTTCAATTAGGTTAGTAATGTCATCGGCGTAAATTTTAATTGAATAAATTTTCTGACTTCCGTTGTTATCTTTCTTTCAATGTCAACACTTATTATTGAAGCTATAAACTGTTGAAGAAAAAGTAAAAACTGTTGCCGTTAATCTTTGCTTATGCAAGGATTTAACTTTCCTAGAGCATTTTTGGTTTGAAATATATTAAGAAAATATGTACGCTAATTTTTGAATCGATCCGACGGGGACTTTTACGTAGGTTTTTTCCTCTTTTTAAGGTTAGTTAAATTGCCTTTTTTGTAATGAGAATGCAGTGTTTAAGAACAAAATCATGCTAAGAAAAAGTAGAATACTAGCAAGAAAAAATGCTCCGATGGAGCGAAAAAGGTGAATATACTTTGATTTCTTCATTGTTAAGGATGTAAAAGTATATGACTAGGAAAAATTTCCTGTATGCGCAAAAGACATAGGAATGTGCTAAACAGTAAGACTTCCCTAAACAACGCAAAAATCGAAGTATATTCTGCGGCCCGTGAAAAATCAAGGTGTAGTCACAAAACATTTTTCACTGTTTCAGAAAGAAGCATTGAAAAGCATTCATATGTATCAAATAATCGGTTTATAATATATTTCACGAAACCTTGACTTTCCACAATTTTCTCATGGAAAAAAATATCGGATTAAACTCTACACCACTATGGCTAACTTGATTCTGTCTGCAGAAACAGACGTAGGCCGCAATATATACTTCGATTTTTGCGTTGTTTAGGGGAACTGTTTAGCACATTCTTATGGCTTTTGCGCATATAGGGAATTTTTTACTAGTCCCCTAATTTTGCATCCTTGACAACGAAGAGATCCAAGTATATTCACCTTTTCTGCTCCATCGGAGCATTTTTCCTTGCTATCTATTCCTGAATGATGCTTTAGATATCATTTATCAGTCAAAATTCCTTTTTTTTTCTCAGCACTTCGGCTTCGGGACAAATAAAATTGTGTGCTTAGGTATTGTTGTGTAAAAATATTGATCGTGTCCATACATGGGCGTGGGGGTTAGGGGTATACGACCCCCAGAACTTGTAGAACCCCTTGCAGATTACTGTAAACCCCAGAATTCTATTTTTAGTAACATTTTTGGCAATTTTAGGCAATTATTGGCGATTTCATTCCCCAGAATTTTCATGCTGCCCCTGTATGGTAGTTTCTAAACATTCTCACCGTCCCAACAGTGCCACCAGTCCCAACATTGCCACCACGAATCCCAACATAGCCACCGCGAGTTCCAAGATTGCCATCATCCCAACATTGCTATCGTCTCAACACTGCCACCTCCCAACATTGCCGTCGTCCCAACATTGCCACCAATCCTAATATTGCCACTGCGAACCTCAACATGGTCACAATGAATCTTGGCCTACAATCACACATGAGGGTTGGATGGGGTGGATTCCACACGTAAGCGGGGGGGGGGGTTGGGGAGCATGCGCCCCCAGAAGGCCGAATACCACCAGAAACTAAAATAACCCCCCTAGAATTCAAATTCTGAATTTTTTTTTGTTTTTTTCGCAATTTTTTCGATGCCGATGGATAGTGCTCGATAATAAACGTTAAAAAATGGTGTTGTTTCGCCATACCACTACTTTTAAGACCATCCCTCCTTGACCACAGATTCTTGATTTTGTCGATCCATGACGACCCCAATCATGTGCATTATTGTTTGTGAAAATGAGATGAATAATGTTTCCAAATTGTATATGTATGCCGTGTCATGGGCAGTAAATGAAAACTGGGAGAGGATCTGACGCGGTGAAAATCGGGAAAAAACACAAAAATACAGTTCTGGGGGGTCTGTCGGATTCTGGGGAGTTTGGATTACGGTAGTTTAACCTCCCGTCCAATGCCCAGCCAAGACTCTTTGTGCCAATGTTGAGACGCGCAATGGCAATTGGACGGTGGCGGTGTTGGGACTCGTGGTGGCTGTGTCGGGACTGGTCTGGTGGCATTGTGGGACCGTGGCAATGTTTGTTTGGTTGCAATGTTGGGACTCGCGGTGGCAATGTTAGGACTCGCAGTGGCAATGTTGGGACTACACCAAAATATTTGGGCAAAATAAATGTTCTAAATATGTGAGCTTCGTAGAGACCAATTATTGTGCTTACAATTTCCTGTCGGTCTCCTTATGGTACGAATATAACATACAAATCCGATTGATAAGTGCAAAGGAGTCGATGGGAAAAGTTTATGAAAATAAAACTTCATTACTTGATGGAAGGCTATATTCTACGACATATTTGTGACGTATTTATTCAGATCCTGCTCTTGCTTTTCGTAAAGTAAATAACGATATTTTACATAAAGCTGCAATTTTGACATTCAAGAAAATAAATCGGTACTTTTGAGCAATTTCCCCCCACCGTTTTTTACCCGATCCATAATAGCTGCAGTAACGAAACTTTACATACAACTAGCTTACATCGTATTTTGCTATTTTTTGTGCAGAAGTCAGTGAAGGTTGTTTACATTCAAACCTAACATTTGATTACTGTATCTTTATTTCATCTCTCAAGAAACGGTGGAGGGGAAATTGTTCAAAAGGTTCAATAAATCAATCCTTTCCAAAAATTGTCTACATTTTTATATCAGTAGCTTTAAATAGAATTAGCTCTGTAAATTTATGTTGCGTAAATCCGTTTCAAGCTATTTTTCTTACTTTTCGCATTGTTATTTTCCTTTTTTGTCAAATTTTTGCTGTTATTTAGCCAACTCAAGGTGACATTCGTTATTTCATCTGGTTTCAATGGAAGCGTTTTTTAATCAATCGATTAATTTTGGCGATTACAGTGATATGATTGAATCAGATGAGTCGCTCTTTGTTCCCTTCACACATTGGTTTTGCTTGATTTGCGGAATCGCAGCCCTGTGCATTAACTTATTTATTATGATAGCTGTATTAATAAATCGACGATCATTGCTGAAAAATACTTTCTACGCTCTCGTTCTGCACTGCACCGTCGTTGATATATCCAGGTCAATATTAATTAATCAAAAGGCATATTAAATTAAAGTTTGTTTCTTACTCGATTTCTCCACGACGCTCAAGGGCGAATTTAGAGGTGGCAGGCGGCATTCCCTCTCGGCTCAATAAAGTCGGCAACTCAAAGAATTAATGTGCAATTTTTTGTAGACATTTTAATCGTATATCACGATTTTCCACATTCTTTCCGAATAATTACTAATTTTCCTAACACTCGGTCGGCAGTCTGGAAACCCCTTTACTGCAAAAGTGCAGAGAAGAGATTTTGTGCTTCTTACAAAGATTTGTTTTGTAAAAGCAGTAATTCAAGCAGTGGTTATCTCACTTTTAAGCGAAAATTATGAAATTATTTACGCTTAGTTTTGTGCACTTTAGTAACGTTTTATTCGACCTGAAGCATAGCATAGGAAACGCGGGAGAGACCCCATTGATTCTAGATATCTATGGTGACCTTTTAGTATCGATTTTTCAAAATTTGTACCGCGTCGTGCCGGGTTTTTGCATATACAGCCAATTTTAGATTTTTATACAAATAAATTTTTTTGCACCAAAAACATTCTAACATCGGAAGACAGCGATAAAACGCTACTTACGCCTTACGAAAGTATTTTGGGAAAAGTTTTGACAATTTTTTGAGGAGTGTGATACCGCTACCTTATCAGGAAATACTGGATCCGCCATTGGCAATGATATTATTCTGAATTAAAGGACGTAAAATGGACTAATGTGACTTTCAAATGAATAGACACAAAAGCTCTGGTTAACATGAAACCTCCGTTTTCCAATCTTTTTCAATGGTATGAAGAATAATGGGCTTAGCAGAGTTTCATTATTTTAGAATTTTTCAGAGTTTCAATTTTCCTGAGTTGTAAATCATCAAACGAGAAATACATGCAAAAACAACATTTAATGTACTTTTTGTATGTAAAAAATCTAGTATATGTATTTGCACCGTTTCCAATTAAAAGTCTTGAGTTAGGTGCGATATTATTTTGCTTTTACTTGATGGCCTATGCTCCAAGCATCGACGAACCTAAGTGTAAGTTTCTTGGTAACGTCCTGGGTGACCGACAGTCCCGGGTGACCGACAAATAGTATAAAGATAGATTTGTCAATCAAAAAATTCGCGAGTGGCCGACTGTTCCGAGTGGCCGACAGTTCCGAGTGGTCGACAGTCTCGGGTAGCCGACTGTACCGGGTGGCCGACAGTCCCGGGTGGCCGACTGTACCAGTTGGCCGACAGTCCCATGTGGCCGACTTTACCGAGCGGCCGAAAGTCCCGGGCGGCCGACACTGTACCGAGTGATCGATAGATGGCATAAAAATTCCTAAATGACCCGGTTGTACTATTATTATGAATATATGTACGTACGTACGTATATATGCACGTACATTTTTTCAAAATCGAAATACGCAATTTTTTCATTCTCTCAGAATAGCAATAAAGTTTTCACTGGCATAAATGTGAATATAAGCTTATTACATGTACATATTGTATATAGTTTATATTAAATGTACATATTTAAAATAAACTATCAAAACTAAAAATTTTGTATCAAAGATTCATTTCTGTCCAGTCGTCGTTAAGATCTTGAATTACTTACATTCCTGTGCGCGTTAAATTCGGCCTACAGCATAGTTTCACATGCGCAATAAAATCTAAATACGTAATTTTTTCATTCTCTTAGATTAGCAATAAAGTTTTCACTGATATAAATGTGAATATAAACTTATTACATGTACATATTGCATATAAAACTTATTATTTATGCGCATAGATAGGTACCTACTTGAAAAAGCATCAATTCCGAAATCATTAGTCAGTTATGAATTTTTATGACAAACCTAATTATTATACCACTTGCCGGTCACCTCGGGACTGTCGGCCAACCGGTACAGTCGGGCACCCGAGACTGTCGGCCACCCGGTACAGTCGGCCACTCGGGACTGTTGGCCATCCGGTCAGGCCAGTCACTCGGGACTGTCGGCCTACCAGTAGGGCCGGCCGCCCGGACTGTCGGCCAGACGGGAATTTTTTGATTAACAAATCCATTTTTAAACCATTTGTCGGTCACCTGGGATTGTCGGTCACCCGGGACTGTCGGTCACCCGGGACTGTCGGCCAACCGGTACAGTCGGGCACCCGGGACTGTCGGCCACCCGGTACAGTCGGCCACTCGGGACTGTTGGCCACCCGGTACAGTCAGTCACTCGGGACTGTCGGCCTACCAGTATAGCCGGCCGCCCGGACTGTCGGCCAGACGGGAATTTTTTGATTAACAAATCTATTTTTAAAACCATTTGTCGGTCACCTGGGATTGTCGGTCACCCGGGACTGTCGGTCACCCGGGACACAATCAATTGCTTAGTAAACTTTAGACGTTGATTCGTCAGACACTAGGCATACAGTACGAATGCTTTATTATTGATATAACTATACAATATAAGTAATAAATAACGGGAATTAATTAAACGTTCTTGTTTTATATGCTTATTCAACGTTAAAGAATTGAAGATTCAGAAAGATTTAAAATATTTTCAGCGTAAGAAAAAAGATCTTAGAATTATTGCATTCGTTAATTACATTACCTAACCTTCATTCTGTAATACATTTTTAACGAATATTTTTCTTTATGCCTTACGACGTTTCTAAAATCGTAGATTTTTAAGCTGGACAATAGCAAAAACGACTTTAATAAGCCTGTCAAGCATATTGCTATAGTAATGGTCCAATCCGTCCCTATGATTGTGTAATTCTAGAATGACGCATTGAATCACTTTTTCTCTATTGTTACTTTATATCGTTTAATTCGCATATTTTTTCTGCTTAAACTTCGGTTTTTCAGAATATTTATGAACTTACTGCTCAACATATCTATCAATGTTAAGGTCGGCTGCTCTGATAATTTGGTGCCTGCCAGGCCTTCAAATGGTCGCATTACTATCGATTGTGGAAGTAAAAAAATGCGTTACAATTGTACTCAAGAGCTTAAATGTTCTAACTGCTCTTAATCTGCTAGTTTTTACATTAAACGAATTCGTCCTGGTTCACCGACCACTCCATTACAAGTTAGCATCGATTTTTTTCTCATCAGCTCTCTGACTATTTCCTCGAAATTTAGAGGAAATTTGGTAAGTAAAAGTTATGATGCAAAACAGGATTCATGTGGTCAAATTCCGAGCTATATTCGTAGCATTCAGCTTATGCATTTAATTGACAAAATCCGTTTCGATGTTGTTGTTCATTCTATTCTTTTCTCTGCTTCTTTGACAACGATGTGGTTAATACTCACTCTTATTGTCGCAAAATTAAATATCATTGACTACTGTTAAAATATCTAATTCGCTGGCCTTTGCATTGCGTAAGTTTACGCCGTTTCAGGAATGCTTAATTTGGCACTAATGTGTACAACGTTGGAGAAAAAACCTTGTAATTGGTCTATTGTAACATAAGCTTAATTTCACACTATAAGCGGTTTTGCGCATGGCTTCATGAAAGAGACTATAGAAACATTTGCCTTGAAATTACTGTCTACTGCAAACAAAAGGTAGGTGGCACAACTGCTAACTGAGTGCACAACCGCTAACATAATCGTAATATTACTCGGAAGCTTTGAATGCTTTTCGTTTTGCATGTGTAAATTTGAAAAAAAGAGAAAATAATGCATCAGGTATTTTTTGCTGTGAGCATTCTATATTACTTTTCTCACTAAGTACTTATAATAAGATTTGATGTTAATTTCATATTACGAATTTATCAATTCGTTGGAATGTTTTATCACTCTTATATTTTTCATTGCAAAGTAAGGGGTTTTTCGTAATATGAACTTGGGACTTACGAAATATCTTAAATCTGCTTGAGGCACAAGATTTGATGCTAATTTCATATTCCGAATTTATCAATTCGTTGGAATGCTTTTCAGTCTTATATTTTTCATTGCAAAGTAAGGGGTTTTTCGTAATATGAACTTGGGACTTACGAAATATCTT
Source organism: Mermis nigrescens (assembly GCA_036768485.1). Lineage (NCBI taxonomy): Eukaryota > Metazoa > Nematoda > Enoplea > Mermithida > Mermithidae > Mermis > Mermis nigrescens. The sequence continues at coordinate 4,888,064 of JAVLUZ010000141.1, forward strand.
AAATCTGCTTGAGGCACTTCAACAGGGATCAAATCCGCATAAGAAATCTGAAAACGATGCTTATGCACCTAAATGAATAAGTGGGATGCTTAGGTATATTTTTTATCTTTTCTCATCTTAAAAAATTTTACATAGCATAATGTCAAAATTTTATTTTCTGTCCCCAGAGCATTGACCTCATTAGGGTTCAAACTCTTCGTGGTTGTTGAAGATTGAGATGCAGAAAAGAATTATTTCAAAGAATCACTATGCCTGGAAACAACTACCTCTGAATTGTGAAAGTTACTAATATTTCCGCAAAGCTGTATATTTCGGAAATAATCCCTATACCATTAGGGTAAAGCAGAAACCTAGATTTCTGTTCAGATGGGCCTGCTGTATGAGATTATTGTTTCGTAAGATTTATCTATTATCTCTACATACGAATCTGCATGCGTTGAAATTTGAATAATATAAATTTTCAAAAACAATTGATTATTTCCCTAATACAGTATTTCATCGCATTATTCATGCTCATCTAAAGCTTGATAAGCATTTTTTAACATTCAAGCAATCTTTTAGATACTATTCAAATAATTTTTTAGAGTTGGCGGTAGTGTAATGTGTTAGTTAGAGATTGTGCCCACGTCAGCGGCTGTGTATCACAAATCAAGCAAATGCGTGAACGGAATTGCGCCAAAATAACATTTTATCAATCCTATCTTGTTATAATAAAAACTTGTTTTTTGAAGTATTTTTTCAAGGAATTCCAGCTTTTTTTGATATGAATTCAAATAGCCATATCTATTCGCAGGCAGGTATTCAGGCGGCGCATTGTCCACGGCTTAGTAGGGATTAGCTGGATTGTGAGTTTTGTCTTGGTGGTTGGTGGACTTTTCGTGCGGTTTTATTTTCGGGACGTAATAACGAACGGCCGGCGTATAAGGAAAATTTGCTCCGAAATATGGATATGCTCACGTCGCAAGCCACAGCATTTACTTTTCATCATAGATCACTGGATGAGAACGGTAATAATAGGTTATAATCTTCTTGTGCTCGAATACTAATGGTTGCCCAGTTTTTAGTCAAAGGGCCTAAGACTTTGCCAGAATATGGAAAAACATTAGAGTTTTATTCGACAAAGTTTCACGACGTCAAATTTCACGTTTTGCGTGAAATAAATTTCAAATTTATCCCCCACCATTCTTGAAAGTTCAATTAATATTCGCGATATATAAAGGTATCTTCTTGGCGCATTTTGACTGCATTTTTTTGGAAGCGTGATGGATCACGAGTTTTCTATTCCCAAATGTTCAAAGAATTTTTCGTCTACAGTGTGGATTTAATAAACCCTCCAAGAAAAAATCGAACGGCTTTGAATCTGAGGGACTCTCGCCGTTCATGCCTTTGTCTTCTCATCCTCCCGGCTTTATGCCGTGCGATTTTTCCCTGTGGGTTCATTAAATCAACAGTGTAGATAAAAACCTCTTGGACATTCAGCAACTAGCAAAGAAAATGCTCCGATGGAACAAAAAAGGGGAATATACTTGGGATTGTGAATTATCGAGGATGTAAAAGGAGGGGACTAGAATCTCCCTATAGTTATATGCCAAAAATCGCAAAATATGTTAAAAATCAGACTTTCTCTAAACAATGCAAAAAATCGAAGTATATTCTGCGGTCTCTGAAAAAACGTATTATTTTAAAATAATTTTTTCTGATTGACATAATATCTTAAAAGCATATTACGTAATGCAACTTTTTGCAGACTTCATTCAACTTTGAGTTGCTTAATAATGTGACTGAAAGTGAAATGCTGTTAACAAATCATATTTAAGTTGTTCATATTTCATTATTACTAAGCATGTCACTTAGCAGATACAACCATTCTAAGTGTCAAAGTGCAAGCAATATTCAAATTACCAAAAAATTGATTGAAAAACGCAGCGAATTAGCAATCCAGTAGCTAAGCGAATTGAATGAAATAGTACATATCGATGCATCCAAGACAATCGACGATATTGTTGGTTCAAAGCAGTAGGAAACACGGAAGCTGACGCGCAACAGACCTTATGTAGATAATCTTTTACACATGTCTACAACAATTGTTTACTTAACTTTTACATTTTTCAAAGGCCGCAGAATATACTTCGATTTTTTGCATTGTTTAGAGAAAGTCTGATTTTTAACATATTTTGCGATTTTTGGCATATAACATAGGGAGATTCCTAGTCCCCTCCTTTTACATCCTCGATAATTCACAATCCCAAGTATATTCCCCTTTTTTGTTCCATCGGAGCATTTTTCTTTGCTAGTACCCCACTTTTAATTAGCAAGATTTGGAAATACAATACTAGATTCCATTTACTGTGCGGTTCTTCTAATAATTGAATGGTTTAAACTTTACAAAGCTACTAGTTGTAGAAGAAACAAACATTCTGATTAGTAATTCTTATGTTACGTAGAACATCCTGTAAAGAAATATGCTTCCAAAACTTTCTAGAGCTCAACTTAATTTGCATTTTAAACTTTACACAAGAGTGTAAAGAATTTTAGTGGGATTAATAATTTCGATATTGCTCTGATATAACGATCAGCATTTATTAAGAAATGAAACCTCTATAATGTTCTAAGAACAAATTAACATTAGGTGTTAATCACTTTACACTACTCTTCATGCGCCCCTAGCAGACGTATCACATCTGTTTCCATATATATTTTACGACTTTAGAGAAAAATAAGTTACCGTGAGGCTCTAGAATGAAGCTTATTATATAGTGTAAACTTTACACTAGCAACGAGTGTAAAGAAGATTTTAGTCGGATTTGTAAATTCGATATTACTCGGATATTACGATCAACATTCATGAAAAAATTATGTCTCCATAACGATTTAATGACAAATAGACACAGATGTAAACCACTTTACATCACTGTTGAGTGTAAACAAACGCGCCCAGCTGACGTCCCTTATTTGATTCCATGTAAATTTTCAGATTTCGGCAAAAAATTTAGGTTTTTGCAAACCTCTAGAACGAAGATAAACCACTTTACATCACTGTTGAGTGTAAACAAACGCGCCCAGCTGACGTCCCTTATTTGATTCCATGTAAATTTTCAGATTTCGGCAAAAAATTCAGGTTTTCGCAAAGCTCTAGAACGAAGATTAATTAGCAGTGTAAACTTTACACAACCGCCTAGTGTAAAGAGGACTTTATTCCGATTTGTAAATCTGATATTACTCGGATATTATTATCAACATTTATGAAAAAATTGCATGTTTACAATGGTCTGAGGACAAATAAACAATGAGTGTAAACTACTTTACATCACTGTTGGATGTAAACAAACGCGCCTACGTGACGTCTCACATTTGATTCTTTGAAAATTTCTAGACTCCAGGAAAAAATTAGGTTTCTGGAATGCTCAAAAACGAAGATAAATACATTTGTAGTGTAAACTTCATGTAAACACCTAGTGTAAAGAAGATTTTGGTCAGATTCGTAATTTTGATATTGTTCCGATATTACGATTAATATTTATGAAAAAAATTAAGTCTCCATAATGTTCTATGGGCAAACTAACAATAGGTGTAAACCACTTTACAACTTTGTAGAGTGTAAACATATGCGCCAGACTGGCATATCAAATTTGGTTCCTGGTCCATTTCTAGACTTGATAATCGTGTCCCTGACTCATAACCGGAGAAGCAGGCAGAAAAAACAAGACAAAAACGCATTTTAAACACCAAATTTTTGACATTACACTCGCTAAATATTAATGTATACACAATTTGCTTTGACATGCACCCGATATAAAGCACTTTATTTTTATTCTATTGGACTTATCCCGACTTCTGGACGGAGAAAGTGGCGAACAAAAAAGCAACAAAAACGTATTTTCCATCATTTAGAACACTGTAAACTTTAAAATTCCGTACCGAACTCCCCATTGAGTTTAAAGAAATTCGGTTTGGTACAATTTGTAGCTTTTAAATCGTAGTACATTCCTGTGTGCCAAAATTCTCTTGCAAAAATTATTTGGTATGATTTATTAATCAAAATTCGGAAAAAACGTGTTTTTTCGCCCATTTTTTACCTCTGATTTCGAACTTTACACCCCCATAAATAACTCAATATTGCGTTTTTTTAAATGCGGTTTGCTACGATGTGTAGCCCCTGAGAGGCACTTTATTACTGCTGTATTCAATTCACCCTGACTCATAAGCGGGAAAATTTGGCAGAGAAATCTTAGTTAAAATCCGTTTTTTTACACCATCCACTAGAGTGTAAACTTTAAACCCCAGGATCTAACTCACCATAGAGCATATAAGACTTTGCTTATATGCAGAATGTAGTCCTTGATCCGCTCTACATTTCTGTCAGAAAACATTTTAAAAAACTAATAACCGGAGTTAGTATCGGACATAAGCAGGTTGAAAACTCGACCAAAAAGTGCTTTTTCACCCCCAGATTTTCGCACTCTTTACACTGCCATTCGATAACTAATGCGAATTTCAAAAAACAAAAAAAGTGCCATCTGTAAAATTCATCCCTCTATTATCCTATGCTGTTCAATTCTTCAAGTAATCAATACTCAGTTGTCCACATGCCGCAGTAAAAAGGTCCCAAAGTTTGTCCTATGTTATAACGTTACACAAAAACTTTACACCTTCTTTACACAGTCAGTTTTGAGTTTCAAGAAAAACAAAAAACACGGGCAGCGAATTTTTTTATTATCTTTCTTTTAAAAAAACCGCACCTTCCAGAAGTGTCCCGTTATAGCTGTAGGGGGGTGCACAGGTGTTAGGGGTACCCAAGTATATTATAGGTACGCGCTAACGCGCTACCTAAGATTGAAAAATTCTGTTATTTACGCGTGAGGTTACAGTCTGACTGCATCGAAAAAATTGGCTCATATATCGCGAACTTTATTTGAAGTCTCAGAAAATGATGATGATCACCTAAATGCACGTTACTCGTGAAATGTAAAATTCAATGGCGTACAGCCCCGTAGAATAGAAGTTCAATTTTTTTATAATCTTGCAAAGATTTAAGTTCTTTGACAGAAAACTCTTTTAGCTATAGATAAACAAACTAGGGAACAGATACGTGGACCATCCCTGTTCTTATATTTTTTTAAAGATTTTATCCTGCTTTCCTTTTTTGCAATGCTTTACTTTTGCTATTGCTGTCCATTTTTATGTATTTTTTTATTGGCCATTTTTGTTTCATGCATACTTTCACTTGATCATAGACCGACTGTACTTTATTTTACTTCGTTAAAGATAAGTATTGTACGCATCCAAAGAGCAACAGTGAATGCACACGATTTTATTCACATAAGCTTGCGCTTGTTATTCAATGATTTTGAGCTACGAGAAGATGGCAGTTTATTGTCATTGCGACAAAGTAATTCATAATCATCGTACAATGTCAGCTTCCTGTCAATATAAATTCCAGAAATTTATTGTTCAGAATTTTTGAAAGTCATTAGATACGCTACATTTTATAAAATTGTATCTTATAGTCGGACTTGTAAGCAGATGCACGTAAGGTTAAGATTGGGAGTCTAAATCCCTAGAACTAAAAACTCGGAAACTTTTGAGAAAAATTAGGCGAAATGAAGGCTGGAAAAAAATTGCTTTTAAATGCTTGAAATTTACTAGAAAATGTAGATTATCATAGTTTTAAGGCTTCTTCAGCATTTATACCAGTTTTTGAAGTCTTTTTGGCCTAAAAAGTTAATATTTGACAACCAGAACTTTTTTGCTGTGCATCTATAGTTGGAAGTAAACTGCTACAGGTATTACATGGAAACTCGGCTTTATGGAAGTCTTAGACGTCTCGCAGTACGTTTTCAGCATAACGATCGTAAAACAGGTCGTTCTTTGAGTTTTACGGACTAAACCAAAACAAAAACGAAAATCTAGGAATAAAACGGTTGCAAATTCAAACTTAATTTGCAGACGCTTGTATGCCGAATGCGATGTATTCCGGTAGTTAATTTAACCTTCACTCAAATTGTAAGGACTATTTTAGATTGGTACTTGTACGCTTTTCAAATGACTTACGAACTAGCAATGTTGTACATCTATGATCGTAGCACGGTTGCTAAACAACTTGTTCCCTGCCAAAATATTACGGTTCTTAAAAGTCTCGCAGAAAGACATGATCAAGAGAGGTTCGGGGAGTTACACCTCACCGATAAATTTTCACCCCTCCCCAGAATTTCTTTCACCCTCCTCTCAGAATTTGCGATTTTTCAAAAGTTTACAAAAATTCCTGAAAATTCGCAGAAAAGGCGCTATTTAAGCGTTTTTAGCTATCTATTTGCTCGAAAGTGTCAATTTTCTTGCGCTTCGCGCCATATACTCCTGTTTCAACTACAGTTTGTTCAACTTATTCGACTTTTTTACGAAATGTTTTGTTTGTTAGCTCTAGAAAGATAGAGCATCGTCAGAAGCATCGAAAAACGATGTTTTTGACTCGTACCCACTATTTTTAGGCCCAAAAAAGGCTCTTTAAAATTTCACTCCCCCTGAATTCTTATGCTGTGCATGTATGCTCGCAGACGTCCCTGTGTCTAAGGTATTATTTAGCTTGGTAATGTATCTAGCACTTTCGATAGAAGCTGGTCTGTGATCAGAAGATTCGTACATTGGAAATATGACATCGCTTGATAATGAATAATAACATTACTTTGTACTGTGCATCATAAATCATCTAATTTTGCAACAGTTTGACTTCCGATTACGATTTTGAATATCCGAAAAATAATTAGAGTGAAAGATTTCTAAACAATTTAGAAAGTTTATTTATTGGATACTTAATTACCAATTCATGTGGCATACGTTTACAGAATGTCCATTTGGACCGACACAATCCTCCTAGTCGCGGAGGTAGTATTTCCATGAGAAAGTTGTCTGAAAACATTATTTGGTGCACGTTTTATAAAGACAATTTTGTGCTAAGCCGTGCCTGATATATTGGCTGATCATCTAAAGCATCAGCTTTGTTTTTAGACCAGAATTTCACAAACGTCACATCCAATGGCTTGTCCTCGTCGAATCACCGTCAACTCAACAGGATCTTAGTGCAAAATGTATACAATGCGACAATTGCAACAATATGTTTAGCGTGTTTAGCTGTCGTCATTATTTGTTACGCTACAATTTTGCGAAGGATCAGGCGATTTCACATTGAAGCTAGAATTAGAACTGATTTTCACAATCGATGTCAAAGCAAAAGATGCGGATCAGAAAACGGCGTATACAAAAAGCAGATCATTCGAATGGCTGTCGATCGTGGTATTATTTTTATGTTTAAATTAGATCTGAATCGAGATGGCACAGATAAATATTAAAAAAGTATATTATTACTTGTTAGAAGCGTATCTTAAAAATGTATGTTACATATGGTATGTTAAAAATTGTATGTTAAAAAAGCTAAAAGTGTATCCCTTGTTGCTTTGGAGTTTTCTATTCTGATGGTCCGAAGCACTGTTGTGATGTCACTTAGCACGAATTTAATTTTTGGATGATTTGTAAAAGATGCATAGGTACCATCACTGTTTTTTTTTGTACGAGCCTCTTTGTACATGTACAAAGATCTCCGGAAAAGTCTTTGTACGAGCGAAAATTTTTTTGTACATATAAGGTATAGATATGCAATTGAATGTACACATTTTTACACACTACTAGATTGTTATCTGTGACCCGCACGCTTCGCAAAAGGTGTAACTCTGTCCTAAATTCAGCTGGTTATATTAGTTCGGCCCGAAACGCCAAAATTTTCATGAGTCTTAGGTTGAAATTACACTTAAAATTCGACTTGGCAAGTTAAAATGACTTGTATTACACAATTATAAATAATAAGCGGTTGCAATGTGCTGACTGAATCTCATAATAGACACCAATTTGCTTATGAATTTAATACAACGCAAAGATAAAAGCGTCAATTTTATCTTCTAACGGCAGAAAACAGTGCAAAGTTGTTCAATAGTTCTTTTTTCTGCATAAAATCTTTATAAAACAGTGGAAATAGATGTAAAAGATGCTTCAATCTGTACAAAGATGCTTACAGATAGATTTTGGAGTGTTGAATGCCCGCGCTTGGAGCTAAATAGAATGTAATTAAGATACTCGGCGCGAAGCGCCGAAAAATTTCAGGAATTTAGCTAAAAGATACCCCAAAAAACGTTAAAATTACTATTACTTTGCCCCAAAAAGTCTTTGTACATTGTACAAAGATGGCTCCGAAAATCTTTGTACGAGCCTCAAAATCTTTGTCTCGTACAAAAAAAAACAGTGGGTACCATACGTGGGCAGCAAGAAAATTCTGGGGGGTGCAAGATTTTTCGAAAGTCAAAAAATGGCCTTAAAAATGGTGGTAGGGCGATAAAAACACCATTTTTCGACGTTTCTCATCAAACACTATCCATTGGCATCAAAAAATTGCGAAAAAATCGAAAAAAATTTCCAAAAATTGAATTCTGGGGGGTATTTTGATTTCTGGGGGGTATTTTGGTTTCTGGGGGTGCATACCCCCGAACCCCCCACGCCCAGGTGTGGTGGGTACCATCATGCCCATATCTAGGATCAGGCCAAGGGGGGTGGACCCAGCATGAATTGGCTTATATATCGGAAAATTCGTCGGGATAGCTAGCAAAAAACGCATTTTTCGACGTTTTTCGACATGCTCTATCCATTATGATCATAAAATTCAAACTTTTTTCAATAAAATTTTTCTTATAACGAAGTCTATACAAAATGTCATTTTTTAGTCTCGTTTGGGCCAAAATTATGGAAAATAACTGCATCAGGCGCGAAGCGCTGAAAAATTGAAGATGTTACGACAAAGACATGCGGTTTTTCCATCTTACCGTGTATCATTTTATCTTTCAAAATTTTTTCCCGGCCAAGGAGAGGAGGTGGCCAACCCCATTGAATACGGCCCTGGGTACCATACCCCACGCTTAAGGGTCAGCTAGACAGGTTCTGTCCGGCGAATTTGAGCTGATGGAACGTTTTTTGCTTTATTTTTTAGGTAAAAAACAGTCAAAATGCCAAAATTTTTCGGGCGCTTCGCGCCGGATCAGTACTTTTATATATTTTATACCCTAAAAAGCCAAAAATTGATCAATTTATGTATTTTTAGTGTTAAAAATGATATAATGCACTCAAAATGGATTAAAAATACTTTGAAAATGCGAAATTACCAAGAAACGACTTTTTATAGGCTATTTTGACCATTTTGGTCGTTAAAACAACAACGAAGTTTGTGAAAGTTACATTTAATTTCTGATATTTTACCCCATAATGCCGACCCTGACCTTGTGCACCTATGCTGGGTACATTTAGACGCTCATGTTATATTTACTTATATATCAAGTGAGCACGAAGCAAACATCTTCGAATATACTAGTAGTCTAATGTTTGTAATTTAGTTGCGAAAAGAACAAAATTTTGAAGTATCCTTCTTTTGTGGGTTTTTTAGTATTCTTTCATTTTAAGCATAAATTCTAGGAAAATTTAGCACTTAGCGTCAATTTCTTTAATAGGCTGTCCTCCAAGTGCACAAATACAGGAAATTCGAAGTAATTTTAATATCTCTAAACGTCCTTTTACCTTGATTTCAATATTTTTGGCGCTTCGCCAAAAATTTTCACCATATGTACATCATTTGAATGAAATTTGACGATGTAGAATGGCGAACAAAGGCCATTTTGCACGTTATTACCTGATTTTTTATCTATTCTGTTTGGATAAAAGTTGGGGTTTCACCCTCCGTACGAGTCGTGGATCTGCGACTGCTTCTGACTTTGTCAAAATTTTTAATTCCTTTTTAAGCATTAGATTTTAAGGCCGGGCAGACCATTATGTGACCTGGAATGGACAATTGACCAATTTTATGCGTACTATTTTTCACGCTTTTTTTATTATTTCTGATTATCAAAAAGTAGATTTATTTCAATTGCTTGCTGTTCTTATGTAATTGTATAAGCGTAAAGCAAGCAGCGTTAAAAAATGAATTTTCTTTTGCCTTATTTCGTCATTTTAATATTCTTTACACTATAGAAAATTATTCAGTTTTAAATCTATGCAGTTTTTATGTTAAGGGCTGCTTGGAAGCCTAGTTCTTCTGCTATTGAATAACGTTATAATTGCTTAGTTGTACGTGACATCTTGTAATGTTCTAGAAGCTTCGCTCAATGAATTGAAGACTAATTTGCCATATCGATGGAAATATGTCCTGGTAGTTGGATTCGTCATAGCTGTGGATATTTTATTTCTCGTGCCCTATTCGTTCATTCAAATATTTCATTATTTTAGCATATCTAGCTCGCGCCAGGTAAATGCAATTCCCGTTTTGATCGTAAATACGGCTGATTTGTCAAGAAATTCTGCCAATATTTTGGAGGAAACGGAAAATTTCATTTCAAAACGAAACTTGAGTCTATATTTACCGAAAAATGGATAGAATCAAACGAAATGAGCTTTATTGGGCCAAAACGACTTCAAAAACTGGTATAAGCGCTAAAATAGCATTAAAACTACGTTATTACTAGAGACCTGATTTTTAGGTGCAATAAAAGTTGGATTGGGCGCAAAAAAGGTGCAAAAAATTCGTTAATTAGGTGCAAAATTATTTATTTGCAAATATTTTTGGCAATTCACTTGCTAAAAACGCTTTTACTCGGACAAAAATTTGTTAAATGCAATAAAATTGTATATTTTGATATTGTCACATGTCAGGTTTCGGCGGCAATCGGATAAGATTTACAGTGAAAAAGATCGCTCAAGCAAATAATGTCTTCAGTCTTTTATTAGGATTCTCCTCACCAACAAAGGCTTCAAAAGCTGAATTTCTTTGTAAACTTCCAATTTGAAGCACTTATGAAGAAATCTTGAATTTTCATCCGTTTTTAGCCTTACTTTCGCCTAATTTTTCTTATAAAACTTCTGATCATTCTTTTTCGTTGATTTTCTTGTAAAATTTTATTTAAACGGAAATTTTTTGACACTTGAACAGGATGCACCGATCGATCCGTCGCACATATTACTATCTCGCGGAATTATACAATTTCTAATAGGCGTTCACCTGGTACTGCAGCCGATCTGTTATTTCCGCGTGAAGAATTTTTGTCGAATAATACGAAAAAAGGCGCCTTGCCATTATAGTTTTGAAGAAAAACGGGTCAGTTTTTGTCAATTCGTTTCCAAGTTGTCACGCTTATGATGATTGTTGGAAAATTTACCAGAGTCTATTTTTCTAAGAGCATAAAAATGATTAGGAAAGCGCTGATGACAAATTGTTTTCAAAAGTATTGCCATATTTCTAACCTTTCTGTGATGCCATAATGGATGAATCTTAAGAGATTCACGTTAATATGTCAATCCACCGATTTTCTCTTCGGAATAGTGAGAAATGTTCAGTTATTTCTTAAAATTTGGTTTTCTTTGTCGGACGCTGTTTAAGATAGACTTATCTTATTTGTAATAAAATTAGCATATTTTTCACCAAGCTGCTAAACTTAATCGCGATTTTACTTTTTTAGGTATTTCAGAATCTTGGCTCTGTTCCTCAATTTCATTTTAGATAAATGAGACTACTCTTGTCCTTGTTTCGAATGTTATTTTTGCAGATTGATACCTTAATAGCCTTTTTATATGTCCTGCTTTGTGGAAATCTACCGCGAAAATAGGAAAAGTATGTTTGGAATGAATTATCTCAAAACTTAAGCATTTTCGTAGGTGTTTTCACACTCTTTTTCTGCTCATTTTCCTTATAAGGACTGTTTTTAATGTATGTATTGCTTTGATTTATTACGATTAGAATACAATAATGCTTGTCAAATGTCGATTGATTACATCAGCTAATAAGAAAAAAACCAAATTTCTATACGCCGATAAGAAACTGACATTAATTCAAACGTATAGTAAAATATTATTAATTAATCCACACGAGAATTAACTTTTACGTAATTGCTCAGAAAATGTCAAAAGAGCTACGCTTTTAGGTTTATTAATTTCGTCTTAATATCGACCGATGCTAACCAGTGCCTTAAGAAAAGCTTTTGTTAACAAACATCAGTTCGTTTCTAGCCTCATAAAAAGTTTGCTCTTGCTAGTTACAGTAGAAAAACTAGAAATATTTAGCACTAATGTTTTTAATACTAGCGATTATATGCGTGCGTACATTTTGATCTGTCGCATAGCACCGGGTAGGATCAGCCCGGGATCACTGAAACGAATTTTTTCAACTCAAAATTACTTGAGTAACACAGGAGGTAAAATTGATTGCAATTCTTGGTAAGATTACGAGTGTAAACTTTTTCTTTTACACGACACAGAACGATGAGGGGAATGATTAAAATATACATATAATAAACAATTAAAAAATACAAATATGATCAAAGGATTACTTCTGGCCCGGTTCCACTAAACCTTGACAAGGCTGACAAGTGCTAGGCCGACAAGCTTTCCGGTTCCACCAAAAACTTGTCCGACAATGACTTGTCACTTGTCAAAACTAGTAAACAAATTCGTAAAATTTAATTTTTATTTTTAAAATTTGTAAATTGATAAAATTGATAAAATTTTTATCTATAAAATTTAATTCGTAAGTAAAATTAACTAATCTACCAGTGAGCCGTTCCATTAAATGACAAGTAAAAACTTTACTTGTCAAAACTAGTGAAATTTTGACAAGTCAAAATCAGGTTAGTCATTTGCCTCGACTTGTGTTATTTTGCTGTTTTTGTACGAAAAAGAAAGATTTTACATACAAACCAATTCAGCATTGATGATGCGAAAATCATCTTATGCGAGGAAAATTGTAAAAATCCCATAATCAGCGCTTTTTCGCGAAATTCTTTTCCTTTTTTATATCAACTCGCAGGTTTTCTTCTATAAAAATTCATGATTGGAATTTTAAATTTATTCGTGCCATTCGGCAGTCGGCTGAGCTAGATAGCTGATCTGGTCATCGGTTTTTTGCAACTAACTGTAAGATAAGACAATCTTATGCGACAAACTCTTCTGTATCCATTTTTTATTGAAACACATATTCATGGAAAAATCGGTTGCTATGGGGGCATTTAGCTAGAAAAGTTATATTTCTTGAATTTCGTACAAGCGCAAGTCGTGAATACACGTTTTTATATGTTTAACTTCACATGTCAAGATAGTATTTCGAATTCAAAAGTAATAGCATTTAATAAATTATGTTTACACCTACATATGTTTCTTAATGACGTTTGTAGTCTCCCTGGAGCTAAGATCTAGTCGCTTGTAAAGCACTTAGATGCCTGACACCCCTTTCAATGAAGGATCGTATATTTCAGTCATAAAGGCAAGATTTCCAAAGAACTCATCCCAATACGAATAGCTCTAATTTTGGATTGTTACGCTAAAAATTAATATAAGCTTGCAATATCATGTGTGCTTTGAAAGATACTGTATTCGTTTATAGATTTCGAAAATTAGGCAATAAGCGCGGATAAGAGATCTAGCCTCCAGCATTCTGAATTCATAGAGAAGATACCGGCGTTTTTGCGAATTTTCAGCTAAGTTGGATAGACACCATAGGTGGGCGGCACCATAGTTCTGGGAGGGGTGCAAGATTTTTTCAATGGTCAAAAAATGGCCTTAAAAATAGTGGTATGGCGAAAAAAACACAATTTTTAACGTTTCTCATCGAGCACTATCCATTGGCATCAAAAAATTGCGACAAAAAAACAAAAAATTTCAAGAATTGATATCTGGGATAGGGATATTTTAATTTCTAAGGGTGCATACCCCTCAAACTCCCCACGCTCAGGTATGATAGTGACACGCATAACTTCCCAGAATTTAGATTTTAGCATTCATAAAAAGCGGATCCAGTGAGTCATCTTAAAATCACAAGCAATACTTTTTGTATCCGTAGCTGTCATAGAGGGCTTTTGCCCTGTATGCCGGGCTACATAAATGATCCACAATCAAAACGTTCACTTCATGGCTGGTCTGGAAAGTCAGTCTGATCTGCTAGTCAGCCGGAAAGCTTCATCGTGCTACGACTTTTAAAAGCTGGAATAATGCAAAGCTACCTAAATCTACACTATCTGGTCAATTTAAAGCTCTTTTGCAGAACATAATTGATTTTGGATTATTTTGACCGTAAATTCGATTTGCCTTATTTCCCCCAAAAACATCCACTTTCATTGTGGAATTAAAAATTCCAAACTCCTACGTTCGTGTTTAGATGTGTCTTATGCAAAATCTGAATAAACACGTGCTTATATACTCAGACGATGCTTGATCATAGAAAATCATTGAACAGTCGATCTTTTATCTGCTCAAATAAAAGTGCTGCCAACGAAGAACAGACTGCAGCTGAAAGGGCGCTTATTAGGTCAGATTCGGCCGCCCAACATTCATGCTATAAAGTGGCAACGAATTTTTCTATCAAAGATGGAAGAAAATCATAGATATTGATGCTCATTTTTTGACGTTATTGTATGAGTATGAACTATGGCATATTTTCCGACCTTGTATGTATCTCATGAAGTGCTAATAAGCTTATGGAAATTCAAAGGGAAAACGGTTTAGAACTAAAATTAAGCAATACTGTTGAGCTAGCAGCAAATCATGGCAAATATATCAATTTCCTCTTCAGATCGAAGTTTTCCTGGAACTTCTTGATTTTTCTTGATGATTGATTCTTTCCATCTCGGCCATAATGAAGTCGAAGCTAAGTTTTAGAATGTTATGTTGATTTGACATGTCGTGTAATTCTTTTCGCTGGCGTCGAATCGATTAATGTAATTATTATTGGATGCATCTCAAAGTTAATAAAATTCCATAATTCTTAAATTGTCGTTCAGCAAGTGGGAGGTGACATAAGAAACCTACAATTGACTTATGTCAACTTGCTAATCATAGAAATTTATATAAATAAATAAATTTATTCAAAGGGATCCCGAAAAATTCTTTTCAGGAATTTCTGAGAACTTTTTTAAAATCTGTCAATGAAGACATCTCAGGAATTTTATAAACAATTCTACTGAATTTCATAAAGCTTTATTAATAGTACCTACATACAAGATGGGTGGATTTAAGTGGGCGGGGACAGCCGCTCCTCATCGGCCCAACAGAGTTAGCGGCTTAAAAATGGATGTGTAATTTGCAATAATTTTCGGTCGTCGGTGATCATAATTTATCGAATTTAAATTTTAAAAATTTTCAACTTCGCGTCACCGGCTTCAAATACAGGAAATCGAACAGTAATTTAAGCCTCTAAACCTTCCGCCTATTACAATTCATAAATTTTTTAGCGTTTGCGCCGGATTTTCGTTGAATTCTATGAAATTCAAAGATTTTTTCGCACAAAATTGTCGAAGCTTAAAATTTTTCGAAAAAATGTTTCGTCAAAATAAGTTTTAAATAAGAATAGACAAAATAAAACGCCTAAATAAGCTATTGCGCCCGATAATGGCAATTTTTTGGACCTATTTCCGACCGTTTTTGGAAAAGTTGGGGCAACGCCCTTTCCTCACGAAAGTTCTGGATTCACTAATGATACAAGAAGGAGCTTTCACTCATCACTCATTAGACAATGAGTCGATTCGAAAAAGTATTCCTCCTAGATGCATAGAAATATTGTTGCGCTCTTTTCTTCTCAGTTAGCTTAATGTAGTTGCATACGTCCCGAGTGACATACATATGTAGGTACTACTTATATTTTATTCACGCATGTGCCATAAGCTATGTCATAAGAAGTTCAAGTTCGAGAAATATTCTGTTCTATCAGAATGCCGCCCAAATATTCGGTTGAAATCTTGTTCGAACGTTTAAAAATAGCGCGAATTCATAAAATAAGGTAACGACCTTGGAAGAAACGCTCTTGATACTTTTGGTTCGCCTCACGCATGATTAGGGTTCTCAAAATTTGTGGTTTGAGCATCTCCAGCGATTCGATAGTACTCAAAAATAGGAGATTTTAAAAGATGAATTTTCAAATGTTATGCAGAATATCCGCAAGCACGCGATTCATGATGGCATCTCACCTCAGGCAGATGATTTCTTTAACACGAATTCGTCTCTGCTCTGATATTGCTCAAGTGCACTCAAAATTTCGCACTTACTTTTCTTTTATTACAACCTGCAATAAGAAAAAAGAAGTTTGTCGTGTTTCGGTCTGATTAGCGCTGCGTGAGTGCCCAGTTTTTGGAAGAGGCTATTATTTCTATTTGAAAATTGCGTGTTGTCCTGCGCGTAAAAATACTGCATGCCGTAACAAACTGGAGCTCCATCATTCTGATTTCGACGAAACGCCGGAATTTCGTCTGTTCTCCCGCTTTATTTTTTCTATAAATAATGCTTTTTAATCGTAATCATTACTTTATTTTGTTGATCGCTTTGGTCAATGCTCAGAAGCCGCAGTCTTTTGATAGTATTAGCTCCGGTTATGGTTGCTTACTGCAGTGCATGGGGGATTGCCTAAAAGATGATAAACCCACAGTAAGTTTCAATATTTATTTACCGTTTCGTGCCGGAAAAGTTAAAAAACTTGATCCTGTATCTATCGTGAATTTAGACTTTTAAATATCTTTCTCAATTTCACTTATTGTTGTACGAAATTCAACTGTAATATGGACAAAACACTAAAATGTATGCTTTGATTTTTCAGATCATAATTCTCAATATTTTCCTATTTTATACGAAAAATCCATAGCCTAAGCAGCTTGTGATCATGCAAAACTGCGGTGTGGTACGAATGGATGAAAAAATGTTATGAATCAGCAAAGTTTAGAATCTAAAATAAAACGTGAGCCACCACCACGTGCCATGAAGCATTGATCGATAAAAGTTCTGTTCAAAACGAAAAAAAGCAACGCGCTAGTGAAAATGATTTTCATTTACCATGCGCAATTTTCGCACATTTCACTAGCTGCATAGGCTATATATTATTATTTATAAAATTAATAGTATTGAGAGTTATGATGGGAAAAATTATAAAATAAAGTTTTAATGTTCTGCCCATATGATAGTATATGTAATTTCGAACAAAAATGTTCAGAAATTGAGAACGATATTAAAAATTCAAATCAATGATAGTGTCACCTTGTTTGTATCGACTTCTAAATGTACGAACGAAACTTATGCAATCGAAGTTTATTTATAAATTGCATGAGTAAATATGTAAATATTTGTTTCCATTTTCTATTCAAGTGGCATGATTCAGGTAGATCAAATTAGAGACTGCAAAATCAAATGCAAAAGTCAAATGGGCAACGTAAAATGCGTAAGCGGCTCTTTGATTCACGAGTTTCATGAATGTTTGTATATTCTTGATTTTCTTAGCTCGAAAATGAAGATCAATGTGACGACGTCTGCAAAAACGCTGGCAAAAATACGCTCAGGAGAGATGGTTAGTCAGTCGGCTTATAAATTATCATGCCTATCAGACATGTACAGCTCAAGAATTCTGGGGGCGTTAATTTTTCAAAGTGCCATTTTTGGGCTCAGGAATGGTGGATACTCGTCAAAAACATCGTTTTCGGCCTTTCTGACGAGACTCTTATCTTACTAATACATTAATGCATAAAAACTTCGAGAAAAGTCAACAAAATCGAATAAATTGAAAATTTAGTCAATAAAATAAGTAGTTGGTGTGAAACGCCGGAAATTTGACACTTTTGAGCGGTTAGATAGCACAGCACCTTTTATACGAATTTTTTGGAAACCTCTAGGAGAACTCGAATTATGGGAAGGGGTGAAATGATATCTGAGTTGGGTGAAAACTCCTAAACCCACAGATTATGTTGTAAAGTGCTTATATGGCAAAAGATCTCTCTATAGGCATTTAAGAAATAAATTTGATTGCAAGAACTTAATTTATTGAAATTCGCTTTTTTAAGAACATTTATGATGTCAAGTCTAACTTCATAGAATGATTTTTGCTAACAAGTGTTCATTTCTGATTAATCATATTTGTAGATATGGTTTGCTATAATTTTGATCTTTCTATCTTTCTTTTTTGATTATATACGAGTATTATATAAATGAATATTATTGATCTGGCGATCGGCGAATGCTACACTTTTTCCCTGATAGTAATTATGCAACCTTGAATTTCGATCATTCTTTTTTCTGCTTCGGTACAGTAAAATTCACTTGGCTAAGCTAATAGCTTTTGGCATACTTTGTAAAAACTAAAGCAATGACGAAAACTTTTTCAACTTTTTTGATCAAGTAAATAGCCCAATAAACTTTTGTTCCACTTTGGTCAAAATAAATAGAATCGTCAAATTTTTATATAAATTTCACGTCTGTCATCTATTTAGATAGTTTAGAGCGACTCCATTTATCTGTTAATCCATCGTCCACCTTCAAAGGATCCAGAATTATTGAAATTACATGGAAAAATGTTGCCCACGTTCGGCTTTACGTTGCACGATTCAGGGAAGCAAACGGGACTTGGATGTATCAGGTTAACAAATTCATGCATGTATGGGCATTCAAAATTTTTTTACTGTGTTTCTGTGTTCTGTTCTGACTTAAAGTGCTCTGTAGTCAGGCACGTAGCTGTGGGGGGGACTGGAGGGGTTCGGACCTCCCCAAAAATTCAGAAAAACCGGAAAAATAGGACTTTTCACCTGTTATTTTGTGCTATTTTTGGCTTAGGCCCCCCAAAATTGGTGTTGGTCCCCCCAAAATAGGAGGGCCAGCTACGTGCCTGCCTGTAGTATGTTCTTTAGATTCTTCAGAGCTGTCTAAAGTACAGTGAAGAGCTTCCTTTTAGACAATTTTCAATTATCAAAGAATCAGCGATTGCTAACCAGGAAAAAAGAATTAAGGAATAAGCTTCGCAACAGAAAAGAAGCAAAAAATGGAAAAATTATTTTTTCTAATTAAACACTGCTCCTTTCAAATGCAATTAAATTTTTTTGCTGTTAATACAGGAATAAGAAATAGAAAATCATCATTTGACAGAATGGTGAAGAAAAACAGAAAAGAAAGAAGAAACATGCTCCTGATAATATGAGGGCAGTAGACGTGATCAGGATTATGAACTAAGCGAGTATTTGCAAAAGAATATTACAAACCTGGCAATTCCTTAGATATTTAAAATTTTCTTCCGTCGATTATGGCACTTTTTGAAATGATTTTTCGTGAACAGCGAATGAAAAAATATATTCCTTACTTTGCAGGAGTCAAACGCCAATAGTTTTATATTCGTGAGGCCGAAAACCTGCACAACGTATCAATTCCAAGTTGCTTATTTGGTTAAGAATGCTAACGAGGGCATACTCATAAGCCCGTTCTCTCCTGTTTTCTCTTTGGGTAAATCCACTACTTTCTTAGCATGGTAGAATCTATGTTACACAACAAACTGAATAAACGTTAAGTAAACTCAGCTGAAACTTTTTTCAGAGAATTTCAGGGAATTCTAATAAGAGAAAATAATAAATACATTAAATGCAATTAAACGGATACACCACCTAATAATTTATCGAATTATGCAAATTCTCGCATGCATTTTTTGCACTTTACTCGAATGCATTAATTTAAAGCGTAAAAATAAAAAATTCTGGCGCAAGTTGCATTAGTAGAAAGCCTTCAATGTGCTTGACTTAAAATTAGATTCATCGGATTTATTTGTTTATTTATTATTCAGTTATTTAACATTTATTATATTTAGCTTCCCTAAAAATCCTGTTCTAAAATAAAGAACGATTAAACTTACACGAATTAGCTTAGGAAAGTAAATTTAACACAACAAAATCTTTAAAATTAATTTGAAGAACATTAAACACGTACAAAAACTGAGTTTTTGAGCCTGACTTAGTGCGGTAAAATGCTATGAAAATTACTCTTATTCACTACAGTAATATGCCAAATCGACTGATTTTTCAAATTTCTAAATTATTCTTAACATTAAGCCATTAAAATTCTTAACATTTGCAAAATTTTTCTTCAGTTCCGTTTCGGTGCAATTAATGGCTAAGTTTAACATTCATGATTTCTTATAGTTCCGAAAATCCGGTAAATATATAATCTGAAGGGTACTTCGCACATAGACCGGACCGGATAAAGCCATTTTGGTTTTTTTCAAGCTGAGTAATTTTTGAACTACAAATGAATTACATGCCAACACATTTTATGCATATGCATTTGAAGCTGCAAAGTATTGCTGTGTTACGAGCTGAATAGCAGCTTCTTTAAACTCCATTGCTGCAGACTTGGCTATGCCTCTGTACCGAAACCAGTGAAAGCTTTTTTGGCTGATTTCAGTAATACTGGGTAACCATGTAGTCCACCGTTTCCAAAAAACTTCGGTTATTTACAGATTATGAGGACTTTTAAGATTTGTGGAACGCACAAAGAATCGATGAGACTCAAAGAGTTCACCTTACTTTTGCAGAATTTTTGGGATTAAGAATCTGAGGAATTTAAAAAAATTGAAAACTAAAAATATAGATTTTCGAATATCAACTTTGAATTAATAATCGATTTGAAATATGAAAAATTCAAGAATCAAGTGAGTCAGAAAATTCGATGATCTCAGGTAAATCAGCCACTACAGATTTTAGAAAATTCGTCATTTTCAATATTTAATTTCTACCGGATTAGCTATTAAGAAGCTAGAAACACGCTGTTTTTATTCTAATATGAGTACGTATCTCGTAATAAAGGTTTTGTTACTCAACTGAAATAGCGTAGAAATATTATTACTAGAGCATAGTAATGATTCAGTTGCTGATTGCATAGGCGGATTCAAGGAAGCGGGGCGGCTGCCCTTCCTCCATAGGCTCAAATAAAGAATGAATATACAAATTGCAATGATTTTTGACCTTCAGTGGTCATAATTTCTCAAATTTTTCCGGCATTTCGCGCCGGGTTATACCTATTAATGACATTTATTTACTTTATAAGTCATAGTTTGGCTCAGTGAATAGGTTTTAAACGATTTTAAGAGCAGGAACAGCTTTTAAAGCATAGTTTCCTTCTATTTCAAACATAACTTTTAAAAATTTTCGACATCACTTGTCGATTGCTACAAATGCAGGCGATAGAATAGTAATTCAAACTTCTAAACGTTCTTCCGCTTTAATTCGCAACTTTTCCGGCGTTTCGCGCCCGATTTTATCTAAACTCGGAGAAATTTAAAGATGTTTTCTAACGAATTTGTCGAAAATGTAGAAAGTTCTTTTATAATGTTGCGCCAAAGGGATTTTAAATAAAAGAAGACAACGCAAAAAGTTTGAAAAACGCATCTCGCACTTGGAGGGCCAATTTTGGACGTATTTTCGACGTTTTTGGAGAAGTTGGGGAACCGCCCCTTTAGGAAAATCTTAGATACGCCACTGACTGATTGTCGTACTTATGTATGTTCTTGAGGCTTTGGGTTTTGAGCATGCTTGGACAGAACCAAAATCCCTTCAGGGCCGGTGTAGGCAAGTAGGGCTTGCATCGAATTTCGATGGTAAAACTTGGTTTTGCATTTCATTAAGATCTGCTTACCTGGCGAAATGCCAGTAGTCTCTTCAGAATTTTTAATTCCAAAAAAAGATAAAAAATATTCAGCGATTCTTTCTCTCAATCAAATGAATTTTCTGACGCATCGTGCTGATAATCAAGTGATATGAAGCTCAAGTGATACTTTTTGACCATGAACGAGTATCGTGAGATTTTTGTTAAATATTTCGCTTAATCTCTTACGCTTGTGCATTATAGCATATAAGAGCATATACTTACATTTTCGTATTTTTACAAGCGCTGAAAAATCGATTTTTGACTACGGACCCATCGTTAAGTGCGAAAAGTAAATCTAAGCAGAGTTTCTGCTGCAGACCCCCAATTCCGTTGTTGTAAATGTTCAAAGCATACATGGGCAGACACCGATTTTTGGGGAGGGGTCTGACGGGAAAATATCGAAAAACACCAAAAACTTCAATTCTGGGGTATATCGTAATCTTCGAAGGTATTTTGGGTTCTCTGGGTCTAAATCCCATGTGGGCGTAGGGTAGGGAGATTAAGACCTCTAGAAATCAACACCCAAATACCATAAGTTAAATTCAATTTAAAAGCATGTTGAAGTTTAACGTGCTTTTATGATTTGTGTCAATCCCGCCCCATCCAGAGCCCCGAACGTCCCAGAATTCGGTTGCTGCCCATACATGGTCTAAACTGCCAAACTCTTGTTGTGCCCACGTGAGTGCTAAGTATTTACATAAAAATTGATATGAATCCGAAGATCAGTACAGAAAATATAAAAATACTTTGAAAACTAAAAATAAAATAGTATATGTATGTTGCTAGCAGATCATCGAGATATGTAAACCCTCGTATTCAACTTTCAGAACCAACTCCGACTTGGTCCGCAAAAATCGCCAGCACGCCGACTTTACTCTATTTGAACAAAAGTCGCCCATTTGTCGACGAAACGAATGATGAAAAAATCGACAATGCGTCGATCGTATTACGGCACAAAGTAGTTCTTCCTCACGGTTATGCCGCCGATGATTTCAAATTCGTCGGCAAATACTGGCGGATTTATCATTGCGATACGGAGCCTAATTACGGTCCATTAATCGTTACTTTCAGCAAGGTAAATCTATCATGCGAAGCGAATGTAAAGACATCTGAAAGACACGGAAATTTTTGATTTTAGCAATAATATTCCGCTTGTTACGTGGAAGAGATACTTCTAACGTTTGGTGATATAAAAGGCGAGAAACTTGATTATTTCTAGTACATGATCCATGTACTATAGTCTGTTTCACATATAAGTTTGCGCATAAATTTTAAGAATTTTTTCGAAAGTTAGCCGACGGATTACGATAATTATATGTATGTCAAATCAAAGCTATAATCATAATCTGTCGGCTTATTGTCGGACAATTTTTAAAATGTATGCCCAAACTTGTGTGACACAAACTATAGGAACATTTTTAACAGTAGTTCGTACTAACGATAACAATGACCTCTCGCTTCTTTTTCAAAAATACATTCGTTCGGATTTGGAGGGTGTAAGAAGTGGCTGACCCATTTGATGAAATAAAATATGTTAGTACTTTCAAAGGATTTTCGCCATCGTCTGTCGGACTTCGGCGCAGAGTACTCAAATTTATTGAACTTGACTTTTGCAAGAGCGGAGGGCGGGGCGGCCAGCCATCCCCCCACATTATCGTAAAAAATTGGACGCAATAAAGAATCATGTGTATTTTTCGATGATTTTAGTCATTTTTATCCTGATTTTTCAAATTTTTTTGACGCTTCGCGCGCCGGGGTACTACTCTTATGACATGTCAGAAGAGTAGTTTTTGTACAGAAAAATGATTTCGTGATTCTTCTAACGATTTCTCGAATAAAGGCACAATAATTTAAATACTTTTATCCAATATTAGCGAAAACTCGAACTCTTTTTGCGTTTCGAGCCAAATCCTTTAGTTGCTATTATTTAATTCAGCTCTAAGAATTAAATCTTAATATAGAACGGAGCTTTAGCGGCGTTTTGCGCCGATTTTAGCGTTCGATCCCAACTTGGCGCATGTCTTAACTTGGCGCATGTCTGAAGTTGGCGCCCTTCTAAACTTGGCGCCTTTTGTTTTCTTGTATGAACTTGGCGCCCATCTAAACTTGGCGCCTATTTTCACTTGGCGCATATCTAAACTTGGCGCCTATTGTTACAAGTCTCGATTGTGACTGAACTTGGCGCACGTCTGAACTTGGCGCATGTATGAACTTGGCGCATATCTATGTTTGGCGCATGAAAATGGATAGAGGTGTAGGCATAAGGGTAGGAAACGGGCAGCCCTCCCCTGTAGGTTTGGGTAGCGTCTGGGCAGAATAAATATTGATCCACTCCTGAATGTTAAGGGGTTGCCAATGCCATACACGCGAACAGCACAAGGGCGGATTTAAGGGAGGGTGCAGGGGGCCGCTCCCGCCCCTCAAGATAACGATTGACATGTAATTTGCAACGATTTTCGGCTGTTGATGATCACAATTTCTCAAATTGTCCCGGCGTCGGAAATGCCGTTCTATTTATTTTTTTAAAATCAGACAAACTTAATGATTTTCTGCAAAGAATCAGCATAAGTCTCTTAGATTTTCGAAAAAATTTCGCGCTAAGTGATTTAAAAATAAAAGTATATGATGCGAAACGCTGGAAAAAGTTTTTAATTTGAACGTGTAAGGTAAATATTTGTATCTATTTTATAACAGTTTTCGGAAAAGTCAAGCTACCACCCCCATTTACGGAAATCCTAGATCCGCTATGCACGCACACCACGGAACTTTCGGGAAGGGGTGAAAAACATTTTCTAAAGTACTTGTTTTGGGGCCCAGAAACGCTGGATACATATCAAAAACATCGTTTTCAGCCTTAATTATTAAGCTATTTCTTCTTAGGTGATTGAAACATGAAATTTTTTCAAAAATGAAAAAAATTCAACAAAATTAATTTATACGTGAAAAAAGGTCGTTTGGCACTAATTCATAACATATAACTATTGGGCTAAATCTTTAGTTCGCATTCAGTGTATACCGATTCAGAAAGGCCCTTTATTTATAGGAGCTGATACAACAGTTATATACATATACCAAGCCCGACGGGTCTCCGAATTAATACATGTGCTCAGTTCAGTCATGCGCCAAGTTCAGACATGCGTCAAGTTCAGTCATGCGCCAAGTTCAGTCATGCGCCAAGTTCAGACATGCGCCATGTTCCTACATGCGCCAAGTTCAGTCACAAAAAATGAAAAAGATATTTTGGAATTTTCTGAATTTTTGTACGTCAGAAATGATTTTGTCTACCAAAACATGAAGAAAAACCGTTACTTTAGGCATAATTGACGCATTTTTCGGACTATTTCTGACACTTTCGAAAAATTTGGGGTTCCGCCCCCTCCTGTCAGAAGATCCTTCCTCCACCATTGGCTTTACGAGCCTTTTTTCAGAAATTTATTTCTCATGCCCAGCAAACATTTTCTGGTCCTTATTAAACTTATTAAGTAAAAGCGTACATAGTTTTCTTAGTGATTAGAATTGTATTACATAGTATAAACGGAAAGGGTGGTGCTGCACTTTCAGATATCTTTAGCTATTTTTACCAGCGGGATTTTCGAAGTTTTTGACCCTGTGCACCAGTTTTTCGCTTTATACGTTAATTGACGAAATTATTTCATTATTTTTTCAACTGCGAATTTCACATTTTTTCGCTTCAGAAATAATTTCGCTTACAGCAAAGTAGTGAAAGACGCTATTTTGTGCATAATTAATGGCTTATATTCTTAAACTATTTTTGACAGATTTGCAGAATTAGTGGTATGTACTTACCACTCAGTCAGAAAATCCTACCGTTGCTTGAAAAAATTTATACATTTATGCGCATTTTTCGTTTGTTTCATCTGATACTGAAAAATATACAAAATTTAGGATTTTTTCGAGTCGGCGATGTTCCCTTCATGTATATTGTTTACCTTAAAATTTATTTCATTCTTCACAGATAGTTGAAGATAACCGGTCAACATACGTTGAGTCACTTTTTCCTGCGTTTTACGGAATTAATGGTTGCACAGTCATAAATCAACTGAGTAAATACTGCGTACAAACAAGGTTTCAATAAATACTTACATATTTTTTAGCTGAAAAGCGTAACAATATGCGATAAAGTTCTACCGATTCCATTCGATTTCATTGGAAAAACATACAGGATCAAACTAGGTATGATCAGCGAAATTAATCGTTAATTCCGTAAACTTTTGTTCAGCAATTTATTTTTTCAGACTGTAGTACAGTCGAGCAATTACCCTGTGATGGGCAAATCGTTTGACGCGTTGGTTAATCCTGTGAAGGATTTAGCGCTTTTATATATCAGCGGATTAGACTGAATCTTTTGTAGGCTATGTGTTCTATATACAATTTTCAATGCTGTTTCGATGTTATAGAATTATCCACATTCGATTATTATGAATTCGCGACGATGCAAAGCAATGTTATTGAAAAAGAATTTAGCTCAGCGCCCCAATCAAGCTTGTACGTAGGGGGACGTTTGGGTCTAAACCTTGTCAGAATATAAAAATGGAAATTTTTTTGAAAAAATGCGACAAAATGAAGGCCAGAAATGGATGAAAAGCGAAAATTTCCTTCAAAAGTGCTTTAAATTGATCAAATTCCGTGAATAAGCATATTTTCAAAGCTAATTTAGCATTTATGCCACTTTTGAGATTATTTTGACCCGTGCTATGCCTAAGACAGTCACCTCCACACGTTGGCAAAGGGAGAGGGGGTTTGCAACCCCAGAAGTTAATTAAAAAGACCCGCCGCAGATTACTCTGGATCCTCAGAATTATATTTTTAGCAGCATTTTTGGCGGTTTCACTCAACCAGACCCCCAGAATTTTCTTGCTGCAAATGTATGGTCGTCTCGCTTAAGGGCTGACCCTGTAGGCCACTCAAACGAACGGACGTAAATGAGTTTTTAATCGAGATATTATATCGGTAAGTATGAAAAATTGACTAGTATAAATAAATACCTACCTAACTTGCTAAACGACTAGTAACAAATAAATAAATATATGGTAGGTACTATCACGGGTAAAACGTTAAAAATGTACATGGCCCTAAAAATGGCTTAATCCGTCGCGTAATCGTTTTGCTACTAAAAGAACGTCCACGAGTATTTCCTATCTCGGGCGTTGGTAAAATAAACGTCCACGTCAGGCCGGGCGTTCATGCACAAGTTCTCCCGCTTTTTCCTCTGTTATAATGATCCAATAGATTTCCCTCAACTTGACGCATAGTTGGTCGCTGATCTGCGTCCTTGCGCCAACAACTATGCATCACGCCGAACACTTCTTCGCTCTTCAATTTTGGAGGCCTCTGAGGATGCCCACCGCTTGAAACGAACGCTGAAACTTCTTTTGCGGTTTGGGGGTCGCCTGGGCGAGTATACGGCTCTCTGCCGTTCTGGAAACAGAACGGTTTTATCAATCGTAGAAGCAAAAGGTCCGAGTTATCCAGACAACTTCGTTACGTTAGGGTATTGTATACCCTAATGTTTACCAAACCGTCAAAAATAGGCCCGAAAATCCGCTATTCAAGAGCGGAAGAACGTCATTTTTTCCGCCGTTCTGCATAGTCTACATTTATTTAAAAAATGATTTTTCCTGCCG
Organism: Mermis nigrescens; assembly: GCA_036768485.1. Lineage (NCBI taxonomy): Eukaryota > Metazoa > Nematoda > Enoplea > Mermithida > Mermithidae > Mermis > Mermis nigrescens. The sequence continues at coordinate 4,915,210 of JAVLUZ010000141.1, forward strand.
AAATTCCTCGAAAATTTTTTCACAAATTTCGACAATTTCATGCAAAGAATGATTTTATTTATTTGACTAAATTAATGAAATTGAGGCAGAAAGACGTTCAGAAGCTTTTCCGTACCTGTATCTGTGCATTTGACGTAAATCTATTAAAGCATTTGACGCGAAGCAGGGGGGTGTAAATGACTTCAATTTTTGGCCATAAACGGTCAAAGAAGCGTAAAAACGGCAAAAAATGCCATTTTTTTCAAAAATAAGGGTCAGAAATTTTCTGGCTTCGAAGGGGATGAGGGAGGACGATCAACTTTGGGTGAGGAGATCTCCATCTACTCCTGTTAAATGTCTGCAGGGAAGAATATGACTTTCAAGCCGCCAAGGTGAATAGATGTAATGAATAGGCATTATCCGGCGCCAAGCAACAGAAATATTTGAGAAATTACGATAGTCGATGACCAAAAATATATAAAGTACCTACGTGGGTCGGCCTCCCCCTATCCCAAATTAATAACCCCTAAGCTACATTAGACAGGAAGGACTAAGAATAATTTGCTAATATAAAATACGAGTATCTGTTCCCGATCACCGGTTCTCTTCTTTTTTGACAATTCCAAGAATAAAACGTGCGGATCGCACATCAAAGTGGACTTTTTCAGTACCTATACATGCATATTAGAGGGTTACGCACTTACTAACAACAGCCATTTGATATGAGTGTGCCAACATGTCATGTCAATACTACAGAAAGTGTGGGTTTGGGATCCTTATACCCTCTTAAACATTGTAAGACCTAAAAACCGTTCGTAAATGTTTTTTTTACCGAGTTTTAGCTTGAAATAATAGTTTTTAGCGCGTTTAGCTCAAGAAATTATCCCTGGACTCACATCAAATCTTCATAGGAAGCTATAATAGTAAATTCTGCAAAAAAAATCGTTGAAAACATCGAAAATATAATTTTTACATAGGTACCATTTTGACGCCAAGTCACTTTCACGAGAAGTGTTTACGAATTTCCATGTCATGCGTAAGATTTGAAGATCCTTCCTGCGCAACAAGCATGACAAGTGTGAAGAACGCGAAAAACAAATCACTCTCTTCTAAAATCCTGACTTAACATTAGACTAAACTTACGCATTAATTTGATCAAAATTAGAATTGTAAAACTTTAATTTCGAATTTATTAAGGAGAGTAGACATTTTTATGTGAAATTTAGCTCTGCATTATTGACATTCTTGCATTTTTAGGAGTCATACAAAGCTACTTAGATTTTTTTACGGAAACAAACTTCTGGTAAATATGAGATGAGAATTCAAGCGATCGCTTTTCGCTTCTTTTTGTCCTAATATGCAAATTTTATGCATGTTTTGCCAAATTTGAAAGTTAGATCAGCGATGAAACAAAACCATTATGCGTAGAATGAAACTCCTGGGAGGCAGTCTCGATATTTTACAGCGATGGATGCGCATTTAAAAACAATTTTACGACCTTGCTAACTATACGAACGAAAACTTTTCAGAAAAATTGTGTTGAAATGGAACAAACTAAAGTCAACAAATAGTTATTTTAGGTCGCCCGCCACCTGGAGGGGGATGAAAACCAGACACAAACGTGGGAGTTTAGAGGGATTGAGATCCCCTAGAGTTAAAGAATGAGAAATTTATTGGTAATTTTTTGCGAAATGAAGGTCAAAAGATGATGAAAATCAATTTCTGCAAAAGCGCTTTAAAATTATTTAAAAGACTGTAACCTTATATAGTTTTCACGGTATTTTAGCATCTATACCACTTATTGGGGACATTAAAGCTCAAAATAAGTTCTGGACACGTAAGTATGAATAAAAACATCAACAATACAACTTAATGTGAAAGCCGCCTACAAATAGGACTCGAATTTTCCTGAGTCCATTAGCATTAGTCCGAATTAACAACTTTTCCGCGCTTTCCTCTACGAGTCATTTTTGCTTTCTCTAGAGTTCAACATTTAACATTTTGATTAGATCGCCTATCCTTAACCATTGGTTGGGCGAGTTAAGCAGTTTCAGGTAAAAATTGGGTTTTTCTATAAAGGGTGCTCTGGTTCCCGTCGGAAAGTTTTCTGCCTATGCACTTCAAATAAGAATAATCAGAAAGCTAACCTCGTATACTTCCCACATAAGAATGCCGAAGCTCCAGACATCTGAGGCCATGGTCCATCTTTTGGATAGAAAGCATTCCGGAGCTAGCCATTTTAATGGCAACCGTTGCGACGCCTTTAGTTGAAAACCCGACCCTTTTTCATCGACATAACTTAGACCGAAATCGCTGACCTATGATGAGGACGGAATATGCATTGTATCTCTCGATTTTAGCCAAAAATTGCGGCATGTGCAGACATGGGCATGGACAATGAAGAAATCTACTTTCCCGTAAAAGAACATTTTTGGAAAAAGAGAAATCACTAAGTAATACAGCAATAAAAATCGTAATAACTTTTTGTAGTTTCGAAAGTTAATCCTACCGGATCAGAATTACTTGCATATACATACGTGTAGCAGCAGTTATCGGATTGTGATATAATTAAAGAATGAGTTCTATTCACACATAGGCAGCAATCAAATTCTGGGCTAACGAAAGGGCGAAGTCACCAAAAATAACACCAAAAATTCAATTTGAGTGGCCTATCGATTTGGGGGAGGGTGTCTTTCAGATTCTCGATGGGAAGGGCCCAGCCCAACGCCCAAGTGTGGTTATTATGCTTTAAGTCCGTCGTACTGATTGCTAACTTTAGAAATCGAATGTCATACCTTATGGAAGCTACTGTTTCGCAGCATCTCTCATAAATGTTGCATTGAAACAACGCTATTATCTATTAATTATTTAAGTAATTAATTAATAAGTTAATCAAAGTGTAAAAATTGTTTTAACCTCTGGTCCAAATGCTGCCAGTTTTTATATTGCATGCATTATACTTTTTTATGCGACTAAATATGTAACACTTTTAATTTTTCTATGAAGAATAGAAATAAAAGTGCTGACCTATGAATGTTAAGGATTCGGAAAGAACGGACAGATGCAGTAAATTTGCGTTTGTTTTAAGAAATGATTTCAATCTTTCCCAAATCTTTCAAGTCCTGAGTAACGATAGCAGGAACCAGGCCCGTATCCAGGAGCCGACCTTGGGGGGACAGACCTAAAGTTATTTGACTATTGTCTCCAAAATTTCGTAAAGATAATTCGTGAAACCGGATTTTTCGACGTCCTTAAACGTGCTCCATCCACTAAGCTAATAAAATTCGAACTTTTCTAAGAAAAATAAACGATTTGTCGGAGTCTACAAAACTGGGAAGTCCGAGGACCCGCCACTGAACAGTGTTTGGTTGCTTGCGCAAGCGGAACCAGCGCACGAACGAAAATGAAATCGGCTGAGTTTTATGACCATTTGGAACATAAAATCCATGGATTAACCGATAATTAATATCGATCAACTCGCGACTGCAGCGCCGTTAAACAAACGGGCAACAAGCTGCACAGCCGATCAATATTCAATAGCGTGACAGGCAATGCTGCCTGTCTTGACCATAGATGCACAGCATGGCCGATCTGGGAGGGAGTCGACAATTTAGCTTTTCTGGGCCAAAATGACTTCAAAATATAAGCGCTAAAATGGTATTAAAACTACTTTATTACACAGTTATTGATTAATTTGTTGCACTTTCGAAAAAATTCTCAATTTTCATCCGTTTTTTGCCTTCATTTTGCCCCTATTTTCGCCACAAAATTTTCCATTTTTCCATTCTGAGGGGGTTTCTAGACCTCCCATATTTTCCTCACGTGCATGTCTGGTCTCTTGACTTTTGGCGCCTGATGAGCGCGGTAGGCATTGCGGCCCGTCTTGGCTCGTCATTAACGTTAGTAGCTGGTAAGTGTGGTAGGCATTGCAGCCCGTCATGGCTTGTAATTAGCATGCCGGATGGAGTAGAACTCCTATCATATCATAGGCGTTTGAGCCGAAGTTCAGGTCGTAAAACTAGCCAGAGCTACAGAATGATCAACGTACTTTAGCGATTATGGCTCCGGAATCTTCGTACTTTATGAGAATATTACGAGCGGCCAAGTCTCGATGTATGATATTATGCAAGTGTAGATAGCTCATGCCTTTGGCCACCTGGACGCAAATTTTAAGTTTTCCCCTGTCGGTAACTTTACCTCGACTCAAGAGCTTGTCCAATGAACCTTAAATCAATGTTCACGACATTGTTCACAATAAAGTTTACTAATCAATGCTACAAGTATGATATTGCTCTATTTTTATTAAAAATATTTTTTTGATTTCTGCGAATGTTGCATGCAAGATACATACATATAGAGAATACATAATGGTCTATAACATTTTATAGACCTCGGTGTGGGACTATACCCGGAAAACACAGTTGCAATGATTCAATATAAAAATTATAAATTCATCCATGAAGCAAGAATATTCCAGGCAAAATAAAGGCCAAAACCGGATGAAAATTGAAAATTTTCTTCAAAAGTGCTTCAAATTGACTAGAAAATTTGTTAAACGTAGTTTTAACGCTATTTTAGCGTTTATACTAGTTTCTGAGGTCATTTTAGCCCAAGGAAGCTCAATTTTTGATCCCTCCCAGACCGGCTGACCCTCCCCCCAAATCGACCAATTTGTGCATCTATGGTCCATACGTGTCAAGATTGAATTGATCTTTCACTCAACCATTTAGGCTAATTAGATTGTAGGTCAGGTAGAAGTATGTGCTGCGATAAATGACATACAAAGGGAAATGCACTAGCACCCTATACCAAAATACTATTGTACTTTTATCAAGCTATTGAAAATTTCTAACCTCAAAGATAATCAAATGCATAATATTAAATAAAACAAGTAACTGACTTTAAAAAGTGATGTTGCTCGCAATTCGATTGTGTACGGCGACAAAAATTATACAAATGCAGTCTTTTTTGCATAAGTTTTCGCGGACTACACAGTTGTTTGCTTATTGTATCGAAATCGTGAAAGTAGAGCGCGAGCATCTGTAAAACACACTGCGCGAAGGAACAAATGAATCAAAACGAATAACTATAGTCTGTTTCGCATAACTCCGGGAATAAGTTTTAAGAATTTTGATCGACATTGAGGCAATACGCAATCTGTCAGCTTATTGTCGGAGATAGTTTTTTAAACTTATGAGCAAACTTTTGTGAAACAAACTATAATAGGCAGGCACCTATAGTATCGAGCTTCCCAAACCAAACCCTAGGCGAAATGATTAGAATTACTAATATACATGAAGATCAAAAGAGCGCACAGCTAACAGCAACGGTGCAAAGAAAGTTAGAGCAATATTATTATCAAAACAGCGTTGAAAGCATTGATAAAGAAAGTTAGAGCAATATTATTATCAAAATAGCGTTGAAAGCATTCATTATTTGCGAAACTCCATTCAGCAGTGATCTCTTCATTCGTGGGAGCATTTCTTAGTTTTTCACACAAGTGGCACTTACAAAAAAGCTTCAGAGTTAGTTAGAAACCCCTAAAACATAAAAAATAAATAAATAAAAACTAAAAAAAATTTTGAAAATTAGATACCCAAAACCTTCATAAAATTTTACATGTTAGATACAGACTTACCCTTATTGATCAGCTCAAGCAGAATCTTTATACTATGATCATGAGCATTACGTGGCTTCACCACACCAATTAGCTTTACTATGTGCTCATGAGACATACTCTTCATCATGTTCATTTCCTTTTCGAACGCGAGTCTTTCTTTCTTCGATACGTCACCTTTTAGCATCTTCATCGCCACCTGCGTTGCCAATAAATAACTAATAGGACACATAGGCATAGGGGTCTGGATTCCATTCGAGCAGCCGGCGGACCCCCCAAAATGGATAGACCCCAAAATTGAATTTTTTGTGCTATTTTCCGTGATTTTGCCCAATCGAACCCTCAAAATTTGGCTGCTGCCCACTTATGCCCATTAGCGTTAGTATACGCACGGAAAATGTAGGCATGCATAAGCTTTAATATCAAGCGACAATGCGAACGAAAATGTTAAATTAAATGTGTGATACGTCGTCAAACAATATGGTCGTACCTAATAATCCCTGAATATCTGTCCGCCTTTCTTGCGACAGTTATTGTCATCAAACTTATATGCATACCTAAGCTATTTTATGATCCTGAGATCCTTCGAAGATTTCATGCATTATTTTCTGGCGCGCGCCCTAATAAAATATGTCCAGGAGTCTGATGAGGTAATCAAGTATCCGTTTTTTGTGATACAACCGCTGTTTAACATTTCAGAACAAAGCTTCTGGAGATTATTGATAAATTACCGATAAAAAACAAAGACTTATAAAACTGACAACGAGGTACAATATAAGCGGTTATTAGTTGTAAACATGTTAGCTTTATTTATATCGAAGTGTTAGGCTAATTTCGATGCGAGACTTTTGCCCCACCGAAGCTCTCTAAACATTTATTGTTTTGCACGTGACTGCTTTATTTTGCTCAGAAATGAGAGTGCTTTCTAGACTTTGATATTCATGTGTCTTATTTCGTCACATAGATTCGCAAAGTTTTCCTCCCGGATCTAGGGGATCTCTCGGAGTGCTCGCTCTTCATTAGCCTTCATTTGCCTGACGTTCCACCAAAATGGCTCAAGCTTTCCCGTGGCATTGGATATAAGATTACATCCCCAATTATGCAATGTCATCATAGGCGGGCAGCACCAAAATTCTGGGGGGGTGGAAAAATTTCCGGGGAAGGGGGTGAAAAAATTTCCGGGGGGGTGAAATTTTCAAAGGTCAAAAAATGGTCTTAAAAGTGGTTGTATAGCGAAAAAACACCATTTTTCGACGTTTCTCATTGAGCACTATCCAATGACATCAAAAAATCGCTAAAAAAGCAAAAAAAATTTTCAAAATTTGAATTCTGCGGGGTATTTTGATTTCTGGGGGGGTATTTCAACTTCTGGGGTGCATACCCCCACGCCCACGTGTGAATTTCATGCAATGCACTGAAGCATTAGACAATCTGCATTCGTCCGCCTGGTCCTGGCATTAAGAAGTATTCTACTAGAAAAGAAAAATGCTCCGATGGAACAAAAAGGACGAATAAACTTGGGATTTTGGATTAAAGATGTAAAATGAGGGGACTAGGAAAAAACTACGGCTAAACTTAAGAATATGGTACTTTCGGAAAAGGTGCAAAACGAATATGGAATGCCAAAATTTTTTTGCCAAAATGATAGAACATGATAAATTGAAGCGCGGAAAGAAAATTTGGTGAAAATCTGAGCCATATTTGCAAAGTTGCAGGCAACTCTCGATTTGAGTGTTGCGTGGGACGATTAAACGACTCGATCCAAGGACTTACACATTTGTCAGAAATAAATAATATGGGCTGAAATAACGGAAGGAAGCATAGTAATGAAGGAGAAAAAGGAAAAAAGGCGCGGAAAGTCGTTTGAAATTTTAAAAAAACTTTAAAAAATTTTCATATTTTTTTTGCATGTTTTTTCGGTTTTACTCGAAAATCTAAGTTTTTGCTTCTATTATACTCAGGCTTAGGCTTAGTATATCTAAAAGGTGTTTCAAGCTGCTTAGGTCGAGGTCGCTCCCGCTCAGGTCGATGTATTGATGCTTAGGTCGATGTATAGATGCTCAGATCGATGTATAGATGCTTAGGTCGATGTATAGATGCTTAGGTGGATGTATAGATGCTCAGGTCAATTTATAGATGCTTAGGTCGATGCATAGATGCTTAGGTCGACGTAAATTGGGTATCTACATGTGATTCTGCATTCAGCTGTTTGAATCTTCAAATACTTAGGTCGAGAAGATGCTTGTTTAGGTCGAGAAAAGGCTAATTAAAGAAACCCATAGCTTTTGTAATATTGATCATAGACGGATGAAATTTTTTTCCGCGCTTTCTTTTAACATGTTCTAAGTACTGAGCAAAAAATCCGCTCTTCTGAAGTTTATTTGTTAGTATTCAGAAAGTACCATATTCTTAAGTTACTCCAAAACTACCTATGCAGTAAATGCATAAAGTCGCAAAATGTTTCGAAAAATAGACTTTCTTTATGCAACGCTAAAAATCGAAATATATTCTGCGGCCTGCAGCTTAAAATAAACTGTTCAACTAAAAAAACGATTGAAAAAGCAGGAAGTTAGCTATGCAGTAGGTATGGGAAAGTGGAGTAAACTAGAGCGATTTTTTACGTGAAACAGACTACATGCACATAGGTACACTTGCACGCCCGCAACGATTGTGTGCACTAATCAATTGACGCCAGGTTTGCTGAGTTTAATTCTCATGATAACAAAATTGAACACTTTTAAATACAACTGCATTTACTTTCCTATCAGTCACGATACGAAGCAAGTCAGCGTTGTAGCTTGCAAGCAATTCACAAAAAGTTTACATTTTAGATATGGTTATACACTCTTATGTGAAGCATATTCGAAGAAGGTTACACTTTTTTCAGAGGCCGCATATATACTTCGATTTTCAGCGCTGCTTAGAGAGAGTCTGATTTTTAGCAGATTTTGCGACTTTAGGCCTATACATAGATAGCTTTTTCCTAGTCCCCTCCTTTCACATCCTTAATAATCCGTAATCCTAAGTATATTCGTCCTTTTTGTTCCATTCTAGCATTTTTCTCTGCTATTACCCTACTTTTAATTAGCATGATTTGAGTAAATCAGTCACTAAACACATACGGTAACACGCCGAAATAATGACAGCAGTGTAAGAATGCGGAAAACAATACTGTGCTGAGCATCAAGATTTCCTTTTTAAACAAGACCTTATTTAAACAGATCAAATGTTTTCAATGTAGACATTAAGCAAATACTGGGTGTCAAGAACACTTACACTCAGATTCGTAATCCTGACATTACATAGAACATTTGAAAAAATAAAGCTTCTGCAACGCTTTGAAACTGAAATTGAAACTTTGAAATTGAAACTTTGAAACTGTAAACTTTACAATCTCCACTGTAAAGTTTACACAGCTACTGAGTGTCAAGAAAACTTACGGTCAAATTCGTATTCCTGACCTCACGGAACATATTTCAAGAAAAATTTACGTTGTGCAACACTCTGGAAACTAAATAAATTCGTAGTGTACAAAATACCAATAAATGAATAGTGAAAAAACTTCAAAGAACTACTTGGTGTAGAGAAAACTAACAGTCAGATTCTTAATTCTGACGTTACGTTGAACATTTTGAAAAATAAGCTTCCGCAATGCTCCAGAACTAAAGTTAATTTTCAGTGTAAACTTTACACAACCAACGAATGTAAAGAAGATTTTAGTCGGATTATTTATTCCGATATTATTCTGATTATTTTGATATTATGATCAACATTTATGAAAAAATTAATTCTCCAAAATGGTCTGAAGACCAATTTTACACCACTGTTGAGCGTAAACAAACGCGCCCAACTGACGTATGTTGTTTGACCCCTAGTACATTTTTAGACTTGTGATCATGTCCAGACTCATAACCGGAGAAGTTGGCAAAGAAATTTGAGTCAGGCCCGTTTGTAGCCTTTAAATTGTAGTACCTTTGTGTGTGGAAAGCTTCTATTCCGCATAATATTTGAGATATAGACCAATCAAAAAGGGAAGAAAACGTGTTTTTTTCGCCCAATGTTACACCCCTATTCCTAATTTTAAGCTTTATACCTCCAGAAGTGACTCAATATTGAGTTTTTAATGCGATTTGCTGCAACGTGTAGCTCTTCAAAAGTAGTTCATTTTTATTCCATTCAACTTGTCCCGACTTGTAAGTAGACAAGTTGACGGAGAAATTTAAGACAAACCTGCTTTTAACACTACACCATTTACTAGATTGTAAACTTTGAACCCCTGGATCTGACTCCATATTGAGTGTAAAAAAGTTTTCTGGTAAGCTGAAAAGAGCCCTTATCACACGTGGGCGTGGGGGTTTGGGGTATGCAGCCCCCAGAAGGCCAAAACCCCCTTCCCCAGAAGCCAGAATACCACCCAGAATTCAAATTTTAAATTTCTTGCAGTTTTTCACCATTTTATAGTGCTAATGAATAGTGCTCGATGCGAAACGTTGAAAAATGGTGTTTTATTTCGCCATACCATCATTTTAAGATCACTTTTTGACCTTTGAAAAATCTTGCATCCCCAGAATTTTAGTGCTGCTCACCTATGGTCATAGTATATTTCTATCAGAAAAAATTCTTCGGACTCATAATCAGGAGTTATTAGCAGACAAAAAAGGCCAAAATGTGTTTTTTCACTCTCAAATTCTTCACACTCTTCACACTGCCACACTAGAAATGAGTCACTTTTCAAAAAAATTTAAAAAAGTACTTTTGAGCTAACTCAATTGTCTACAATTTAAAAAACAGACTAAACAGAATGCAACACTGAGTTTTGTAAGTCGAGCGTCGGACCAAAATTTAAAAAAAGCTATAACGTTACAGTAAAACTTTACACGCTCTTAACAAAGTGAGCATTGAGTGAAAAGCCATGTAAAAAAGATCGGTAGCGAATATTTTATTATCCATCTTTTAAAAAAATTGCACCTCCTAGATGTGTCTCCTTATAGCTGTAGAGGGGTAGACATCATAGGTGGGCAGCACCGAAATTCTGGGGGAGGTGAAAAAATTTTCAAAGGTAAAAAATGGTCTTAAAAGTGGTGGTCGTATGGCGAAAAAACACCATTGTTTGACGTTTATGCATCAAGCAAACGTATTGACTATATTGGCATCAATTAAGTCGCTCAAACAGCAATCAAAAGTTTAACGCTGAATTCGAAAATGTTCTTACGTGGGGTATTTAAATTATTTCTGGGGATATTCAGCAATCTACAGTGTGGAAAATTGCATACCTCCCACAAACAGCCGTAACAGCGCCTCTACGTGAAGCTAGACATCACGTTTATTAACGTTGTTGGATGCGCCTTAAAAAGATCTATTGATTGGCGCAAATAGCTTGGAGCTAGCATTCACCTACAGTAAGCTACAGTAATACGAACTGTGTTGCTAAGCTTTTTACATTAATGACGGCTTCACTTTTCATACTCACAAAGCCTAAACAGGAAGTAGGTTCAGACATCTTGAAATACAGTCTTTTAAGAAACACAGTCAAAAGTTTATGCTACCGTAAGTATATGTATAACGTTGAAAAACTTTGGAAAAATTCGATAGGTGATAAAATGCATAAGCGCCCTGCTTTATTAACTTAATAATCGAACATGCATATATCTATGACAATATTTACATACCTCAATGTCTTCTGACTTAATAAAAGTTCTGTACACTTCACCGAACGCTCCGCCTCCTAATTTATCTCTTATTTCCAAATCTTCTTCGTAATAAACTGTCTTTGGCGCCTTAATTGGACATAATAGCATAGTCTCTAATGAATCACTAAGACATACTCCATTCTTGAGGTGGTGGGCCACCAGTTTCTCTACCGAGTCAAATTCTGCGAATCCGAAGCTGAAAAGGTAAACATTCGGAGAAAATGGTTGAATTTAATTTTTAAAGCAGTTATCAAAGCTTTATTACTAGTCATTTAAGCACATGCGTGTTGAATAATTCATTATTGAAATTACGGAGTGAGTAGTAAAGTTTATAGGTATTTCCAAAAGGAATCGAACAAATGGCTTCAGATGCTCTCAAGATTAGAAAACATTAAAAGAAGACGAGGAAACGATTTTGATTGGAAGCCGTATATTATTTCCCGAAATATTCAGGATTTTACTGCAAAATTCGCATTTTTCCCAATTTAGAACTTGCACACAAAATGCAGGTCTCTAACTTATTTTCAATTAAAAATAATTTTCTGGGTCATTTCTAAGTTTTATAATTTAGTTCCGTCCTTCTAATTACTAATTCTTCAATTCATTTTGTTGAAAACCTTTTTTAAACTTATCGTGCAAATTTATATAAATTTTCGTCATTTATCGACCTAAACGAGAGCCGTCCTAAGCAGTCATAAATTCTATTTTATTTAAAGTTAGCCACCAAAGCCTGATGAAAAATAGACTTACAGGATAAATGTTATGGCTGTATATTCTTAAACACTGTGAATTATAAACTTTAAACAACGGAAAACTTGAAGGAGCCCTGCAGCTTCATCAATATTGGTGGAATTTCCGTTTAAAAAAGTCCGCACCTACCCTCCGTATTTTCTACACATGTTTTAAGAAATTCGGGCTTATATAAATATATTTTTACTTGTTTCTGAAAATACTTATATATGTAATACACTTTAGCCGAAATCTCATACAAAGTTTTCCAATTAACTTTTTTCTGCAAATTGGTCTAAAAGATCAAATCGACCATGCTACCGGTATTACTCCGGTATGTCTCCACATTTCAATAAAAATTTGTCCGACGAGTAAAACGGGTTTTTAATGATGTACGTTTTTCCCGCTAATTTCGAATATAGCAACCATTTTCAGTTTTAACAAGAAAATATTAGGCAAACAGGGTGTTTCTTAGTTGTAATGTCTAAATTGTCTCCACACTTCAATAAAAAAATTTTCCGATGAGTAAAACGGGTTTTTGTGATGTAATGTCAATCATATTTTGCTGATTTCGAATATAGCAATCATTTTTAGTTTTAAACCAGAAAGATATTCACTCATAATCACTCAATTCATTCAAAATACAATATTGAATGACCCTTTACACAAAAAAATGACAAGAGAAGAGACACTCATCGGAAAAAATTTTATTGAAACGTGGAGACAATTTAGACATTACAGCTAGAAGCACCCTGTTTGCCTAATATTTCTTGTTTAAAACTGAAAATAGTCGCTATATTCGAAATAAGCGGAACAAACTGATGTATATTGCATCACAAACCCGTTTTACTCGTCGGAAAAATTTTTATTGAAATGTGGAGACATGCCGGAGTAATACCGCTGCTACCGACCTCATTGCGGACCCAGGAATTCCCTAACTGCTGATGTCTCAACATTCCAAAAACAGTCGAAATTGCCACAAAAATTCCTTTTATCTAGGCCCATCAACGTTTTTCTCCATTTCCGCCATCTTATCCTATGAACGACGTCACACATCATGTCATAGGGTGCCCGCCTGCCCACCAAAATCGGCCGTTCACGATATCTTCAAATACATATGAGATTTTTAACTTCCCCATAAATTCGAGTAAAAAGTGCGTTTTTTACTCGCGTTAAATTTTGTTCTTGCCATTTTTGACCAATGGATGGTTATTTACTTCTCTTATCGAGAAAAGACCATCAAGTCTCCCACGAAAATTTTTAGCCATTACAAGTGCGAAGCTGATTTTTCGCGAAAAGTAGAAACTTTGGTTGAAGAACCGCTGATCATTTTAGAAACATTCAGGATTTAATTGCATTTAAATGAAGAGCGTATTTAATTTTCTTTTAAAGTTTCTACATCGATAATTTAAGGCAGTGTACATGGGAGTCAAAACGTATACACAAATTTAGTCACTTATAAACTTGATGCCCAGAACGAGTCACTCTACTCCGTGGCAGAATATGCTGTATTTGATCTTGCCAACGCACGCTAATCACATAGCTGGTGTTATCGGCATTGAAGCGGACCAGAAAGTCGCCCTCCTTCTGAAGTCGGTCTTCCACAAATTCGCGTCTCAGCTCGGCATGAAAGTAGTCGCTCAGATGAAATCGACCTACGTATACAGTTAAGCAGATTTATTCGAGGATCAATAGCAGCACGAGAGCACACATGGACGTGGGGGTCATGGGAGTTCAGCTGAACCCTCCCAGAATCCGACAGCTCCCCAAATCGATGGACCCCAGAATATGCTTTTTTGTGCTATTTTCGGTGATTCTGTTCCACAGGGCCCCCAGAATTTAGCTCTATTTGCCAGTGACGAGAGTGCACGGATCGGAAACGCAGAAGCAGGTTTTATTTACTGTTTAGTACTACCTATCTTTATCTATGCTTTATAGTCATATTATTCATTTTATTCACGAATTAGCTGAAATATTACATTTACAACGAACGACATTCTTCCAGAAAGAGTTGACAAATTCGCCATCCCGTTTTTCCATGAGATATTCTGTAATGTGATCATGCTGTTACAATTAAATGAAAATTTTATGCATGATATGTGAATAAATATCACCTTAGTCGGTTCTAGCTTTCTAAAGCAAAGAAGCTCTTCTCAAAATGGTTTTGAGAGGAGTCATTCGAATATTTTTCCTGAAAATGTGTATTAATACGAGTGACATCATTTTATTATGTGTCGATAAACTGAAGAGGAAAAAGTTGCGAGAAATATTCATTGGCTTTTGATCATTTGATCACTTTCAGCAAGTGCAATCGTAACTGAATTATCTTGCTAAATACTTTTTTACCAGTTTCAACAAATATAATCTTAATCAAAACGTGTCAATCTCGCTGCTTTGCAATCTATCTCGAATCACTGAATTAAACACATCTTGCTCGGACTTACCCGACATTTCAGACGGAACATCCGTGGAGGAGTACAATTGTCCTGAAGATTTTTCTCGAGCCATGTGTTGAAAAGATCACGTATTTAATTACCACTCATGGGCGAGGGGCGTTGCACACCCAAAAAATCTGAAAAATCTCCCAAAATCGATAGACCCTCAGTACTGAAGTTTCGGTGCTATTCTTGGCAATTTAGCCCCATCGGACCCCACAGAATTTGATTGCTGTCCGTGTATGACAGGTAGATTTTTTAAAAATGTGCACTGATAATATTCCTTTAGCACTTTCACGCAGAAGAACTCAAAACAGTTTTACCCAGATAAGTATGTTTACAGCTTGTTTCATTCAACTTCAAGATTGCTAAAAGAATTTAAAGTTAGTTAATAAAAGTAAGAGTCGATGCACATCGATTTACGGGGCAATCCTCCGATTGTTGAGTAGCATTACTGCATCGAACTTTTCCATAAATAATTTGTGGATTAAATTAAATTGAAATTATACTGAGTTGTGTCAAGATGAGGCTTCTGGAAAAGAGGCCATTCCGTGTATACAAAAAAGATCACTAATATTAATATAGGCAATAATTAATTAAACATAGTATAATCATAATCATCTAGCACTTCTACTTGAAATAGCAAAACCGATTGAACAGGAGCGGAATTATGTGATCGACTCAAAAAATATTTGTAAACAAGTTCAGGTCAGGAAGTATAGGATTTAATCAAAATATCTTTCATCAATTCTCGCTTTGCAATTTTATCAGACAATTTATAGTCTGTTTAACATTAACCTTGCGCTTTTCTACAAGAACTCTGCCGACGCAAGCTGACAGCTCATCTACGGTAAACAAATGTAGGTCAATTCAGCGCAACAAAGTGAATTTTAGAGCATAAAGCGGGGTGTGGGTAAAACCAGGAAACGGAAAAGGAAACAATGTGTCAAATCCGGAAATGGAAACGGAAACGTATATTATTGTGCACACGGTTCCGTCGGGGGTTTCTCCGCAATGAAGGAAGTCCAAAGTGCCGGAAACGGGGTTCCCCAAGTAGGGCCCATCAGGGTGAACTACCCAACCCTGTTTCCGGCAAAATTTTCCCCACTG
Organism: Mermis nigrescens; assembly: GCA_036768485.1. Lineage (NCBI taxonomy): Eukaryota > Metazoa > Nematoda > Enoplea > Mermithida > Mermithidae > Mermis > Mermis nigrescens. The sequence continues at coordinate 4,930,770 of JAVLUZ010000141.1, forward strand.
AAGGGGAGTTTAGGGGCTCGAAAATGGGGGCCCCATTATTCTTATGTGAAGCTGACCCCGGTTCCATCGGGGGTCTCTCCGCCTTAGGGGTAGTCCAAAGTGCCGGAAACGAGGTACCCCAAGTAGGGCCCATCAGGGTAAACACCCCAACCCCGTTTCCGAAAAAAATTTTCCCACTGAAGGGGAGTTTATGGGCTCGGAAACGGGGTACCCCATTATTCATTTGTGAAGCTGACCCCAGTTCCGTCGGGGGTTTCTCCGCCCTGGAGGTAATCTAAAGTGCCGGAAACGGGACTCCCCAAGCAGAACCTGTCACGGTGAAAGCCCCCAACCCCGTTTTCGGCAAAATTTCTCCTACTGAAGGGGAGTTTAGGGGCTCGTTAACGGGAAACCTCATCATTCATATGTGAAAATGATTCTGGTTCCGTCGGGGGTTTCTCCGCTCTGAGGGTAGTCCAAAGTACCAGAAACGATGTTCTTCAAGAGTAGCGCCTATCAGGGTAAACACCCCAACCCCTTTTCGGCAAAATTTCTTTCACTGAAGGGGTTTAAAGGGCTCGGAAACGGGGTACCCCATTTTTCATATGTGAAGCTGACTCCGGTTCCGTCGGGGGCTTCTCCGCCCTGGGGGTAGTCCAAAGTACCAGAAACGAGGTTCCCCAAGTAGCGCTTATCAGAGTAAACACCCCAACCAAAATTTCTTTCTTTGAAGGGGTTTAAAGGGCTCGGAAACGGGGTACCCCATGATTAATATGTAAAGCTGACCAAGGTTACGTCAGGGGTTTCTTCGCCCTGGGTTTAGTCCAAAGTGTCGAAAACGGAGTTCCCCAGGTAGGGCCTATCAGGGTGAACACCCCATCCCCATTTTCGGCAAAATTTCTCTTACTGAAGGGAGTTTCGGGTTTCGGAAACAGGGTACCATATTTTTTATAGGTGAAACTGACCTCGGTTCCGTCGGGGGTTTCTCCGCCCTGGGGGTAGTCCAAAGTGCGTGCCAGAAACGGGGTTTCCCAAGTAGGCCTATCAGGGTGAATACCCCAAATCCCGTTTCCGGCAAAAGTTCTCCAACTGAAAGGGGTTTTGGGGCTCGGAAACGGGGTACCCATCTATCTATATGTGAAGCTGACGCCAGTTCCGTCGGCGGGGGTTTCTCCGCCCTGGGGGTAGTCCATAGTGCCATAAACGGGGTTTCTTAAATAGAGCTCATCAGGGTTAACACCCCTAACCCCATTTCCGGCACTTTGGACTTGGCGGAGAAAGCCCCGACGCAACCGGGGTCAGCTTCACATATGAATATTTTGAAATTTTGCCGGAAATGGAATGGGAGGGGTATTTACCCTGAGGGGCCCTACTTGGGAAACCCCGTTTCTGGCACTTTGGACTACCCACAGGGCGGGGAAACCCCCGACGGGACTGGGGTCAGCTTCAAATATGCATAATGTAGTACCCCGTTTCTGAGCCCCTAAACCTCCCATCAGCGGGGGAGAAATTTTCCCGAAAACGGGCTTGGGGGTGTTTACCCTGATGGGTCCTACTTGGGGAACCCTGTTACCGGCAATTTTGACTAAGACTTGTTATCTTAATTTAAGTTTGTCCTTTTGTTGTTTTACGTACCAATTTTCTGGCGCTAAACTTTTCGAAACAAAAACCGTAAAAAATGGAGTAATTTTTTTGGTAATTCTTGCATCAAATATTATTGTGAATAGGACTAAAGAATTTGAAACTACGAAAAAACAATGCCCCTTAAGTACTAGCGGATTTGTTGAGCTATTTTCAGGACGATGAATGCCGAGGATGAATTTACGGCTGCTGACAAATTTAAGTCAGAAGAAATTGAAGTTGCTCTGCTGCACAGCGACTGTTTTGGTGCATCAATTCTCTGTAGTAATTTGTCATTCCATATTATGTCTTCATAGTTCATACCTGATTCCAATTTTTTCTGCAAAAACTTTAAATGATAGCATTTGCATCTCTGTAATTGAAAGCAAGATTATATACGTACACATGTACATACATACATACATATATTTGTCATTGTGTAACTAACTTTTGATATGTGCCCACTTGTTCAACCCATACCCGAAGCTAAATTCCTATGTCCGAGTTTGGTTGGTTTGCACTTTGCTCAAGACCTTAGTCCCTTTAAAAATATTTACTTATGTGTATCACCATTTTATAAGCTTGAATTGTAATATTCGTAAATTGCTCTTCCTTTCTTTAAAAAAATTCAATTTCATTATTAGTTCTAGCCAGTCGTGTTCTTGAGGGAGTTTCGACCCCTCAGTGGCATCTGAACCCCGCAAAATGGCTGGTGGTGACCCCTAGAATTGTCGATTTTTCGTAAAAGTTGGTCAATGTTGCAAAAAGTGTGGTAATTTTTAAGCGTTTTTAGTTCATTTTTGGCTCAAAAGTCTCAAATTTTCGGCGCTTCACGCCATATTTACATTTTTTGACTATATTTCGTTCAATCTACTAAATGTTTTTCGAATTTGTTTGAAATTTATTTAGGTTTTTATGTTCTAGAAAGAACGAGCATTGGCTGAAACGTCAAAAAACAGTGTTTTTGACCTGTACCCTTCGTTTTTTAGCCCAGAAAAAGGCACTTTTTAAAATTTTTTTGGGCCCGAAGCCCCTAGAATTCCTATACTGTACATGTATGGTTCTGGCCTTGTTAATAATAATTGTAATGAACCAGACATGGTACTCATACAACAGATTGCTCTTACATAATGAGGAGGTACACCACATGATGTAACTTGGGGATAGTGGATCCCATCAGAGTCGATAATTTCTCCAGCTATACAACTCGACTAGCTAAAGTTTAAACAAATTTTGGTCGTTAAGCTCAGAGAAACCGGGTGATCTCTTAGTCCGCGTTATGGTAAACTGCCGCAAGGCAGTATAATTTTGCTAATGTCCTTCGACTGGTTTCGGAGATATTAGCATAATTAGTAAGATTTTTGTGTGAATAATCCAATAATCAGTCATGGTTGCATTTACATTAAGATCCATTAATCAAAAAGTGCTTTAGTGATTTTGATAATTTTTTAGCAACTAATATAAAAAGGCAAAAAGTCACAATGTGCTAAAAGTTATAGAATGTCCCATATCTGATATATAATTATCGTAACCATGGGCTTACTGTCGATGAAAGTTCTTAAAATTTATGAATAAAGTTATGTGAAACAGACTATAAACCTTATGCATATTACAAAAAACTTCTTGATGAGCATAAGTACAAATTGCTCAAAAAACTTCACTAACGCTAACGTTAACCTTAACGTTATTTTTAGGCGACATTCGCGTTAACGCTAACGTTATTTTATTTTGAAAAAGGCGTTAACGCTAACGCTAACGTTTTCTTTTTCACTAACGTAACCACGCTAGTCCCATGTCGAATGCAGGAGTTATAAGCAGAAGAAGAAGAATTTTGTGGGCTTATCATCATCCTAACTTGTACTTGAGCTAAGGGCCGCTCTTCAATCAGTAATCTAACAACTTTCACATTCTTTTGCCAGTAGCACTTGGCAGCTTGCTTGAAATTTGCATGAAGAAGAGACTCGTTGCTCAAAAAGTACTCCTTCAATTTTTTTAATTTTTTTGCTAAAGCATGTCACGGTGAAATGCCTTATCATATTGAAAATTTTGAGAATCACTCGCAT